>SJYV01051198.1:1370479-1557871 GCA_006410875.1 Neotragus pygmaeus
AGGAGTCGGCCAGCAAGGGCGTCCGGAGGCCAGGGGAGGAGGCCGAGCTGCTGGTCAAGCTGGACCACGAGGGCGTGACGTCACCCAAGAGCAAGAAGGCCAAGGAGGCCCTGCTTCTGCGGGAGGAACCCAAGGGCCTGCTGGGCCTGGGCAGCTACGCGCCGGCAGCGGGGAGCCCCGAGCCCAAGGCCGCCCGGCCCAAGGCTGCGGACGGCGACCTGGCCCAGGAGCCCGCGGCCGGGCTCGCGTTCGAGGACTCGGGGACCCCCAAGAGCCCGGACAAGGGCCAGGCCGAGCAGGACGGGGCCGAGGAGTCGGAGAGCGGCAGCAGCAGCGGCGGCAGCAGCAGCTCCGAGACGGAGGGCGAGGAGGACGGCCAGGGCGGCGGGCGGAGCTGCAGCACCTCCAGCTCCAGGGCCTCGTCCTCCTCCTCCTCCTCGTCGTCCTCGTCCTCCTCCTCCTCGTCGTCCTCCTCCTCCTCGTCCTCCTCCTCCTCGTCCTCGTCTTCCTCCTCCTCCTCGTCCTCGTCTTCCTCCTCCTCCTCCTCGTNATGGACAGAGGAGCCTGGTGGGCTACAGTCCATAGGGTCGCAAAGAGTTGGACATGACTGAGCATGCATACACACATTGTAGGGAGATGTTCCCCAGCCCTAAGGGAACCAAGCTACTCCTTTGTTAAACAATTTGATAGCTGGATATCTAATCTTGAGATATTTAGTTGAAAGTTTATAGGTCAAAACTTTCAGTCTCTGCCTTAGTTCCTAAACTGTAAATAGACCTTTTGACTTCTATTGAAATACTTTCTCCTCCATAAAGCTGTCCTATTAATCAAGGTTTGTTCCTGTCTCCTGTTCTTAACCCCTGTGATTCAGTGTCACACAGCTATTTGTACATTTATGGATCTGTATCACAATATTACAGCCTGGACCTGGATCAGCTTCTTCAATGCAACATGCTACAGCATAAAGAACTTAATTCCAGGCTTTGACACAAATCAGGCCATGGCTGAAATTCAAAGGAGTGGTATTTATTGCAGTACTAGTTTTAAACCTGAATCATGCCTCATTCTAAGATTTTTGTTACATTTTAGTGATTTTTCTGAAGATTAAATAAAATAATGGGTAAAGAGCTTACAAATGCTGTAAAACCTCAAGACTGCGGCTTCTATTCATTTTTATTCACAGAGGTATTTCTGCTAAAGATTCAGAGTCATTTGCCTCAAGAGGTTGAAATTTATCTACTGTGAGAAATGAGTTTGGCATTAAAAAAAATGTTTGATTACTTTGGCCTCATTTAACTTCTGTATTGTTTTTAATGTTTTGTATTCAGGTCTTGGGTCCCTGATCAGACTATAAGGAGTTTGAGGGCAGAGATCTTATTGGACTTCTGTTTTTATATCCCTCACAGAACTTAGTACCATTTGGTGTGTATAATAGATGCTCAAAAACACATGGAGAAGGACTAGATGCATACAAGGTTCTATCAATGAATATCAGAGTGTTCATCATCACAGAACTTGGCAAGTCATTATCTGCTCCACAACCCTTTACTTTGCCATTACTTCTCAGCTCAGAAAAATGAGTAAAATGAGGGTCCCGAGGTGGAGAAAAGAACCCCAAATGCTATTGATATAAACCATGCCAGCTGCCTGGTTTGCGTAACTTGTCTCATCCCTGAGCCTCCAACCCAGCAGAATTGATGAGCTTCTCTGCCCTCTAGCTTCCCAGGTCATAAAAAACTTTTCTGCCAACGCAGGAGCTATAAGAGACATGAATTCGATTTCTGGGCAGGGGAGATCCCCTGGAGGAGGGCATGGCAACCCACTCCAGTATTCTTGCCTGGGAAATTCTATGGACAGAGGAACCTGGTGGGCTACAGTCCATGGGGTCTCAAAGAGTTGGACATGACTAAGCAACTTAGCATACACACAGTCTGCCCTCTAGGCTCCAGGGAACCAGCCCCTCAGGCTGTTTCTTGTGCTAAGATGTAAATGACTTCTTCAGAGTTCAAGAGCGGCACTGGAGAATCGGCTCCCTCCTAGGTCACCTGCAGCAAGTTGGGGCAAACTGGGTTGGCTCCATCATCCCTTTCAAATAATAGGCCATTCAGTCTTAGGGAGGGAAATGACTCAGCAACCCCAGGGCCATCCTGGTGGCTGAAGCAGTTGCCAGCCAGGGAGCCCATTTCAAACACCTAATTAGTATGAGAACCACAAGCAGATCTGAGCAGACCCAGGCACCTCTCTTTGTATATACATGTGCAGAGAAAGTGAAGTCGTTTCACTTTCTGGGGTGTTGTTCCACTCCAGGGAACAAGATTCATTTGTCTCAGAACTTGGCTGTCCTTGACTTGCCAGATGAAAAATCATGTGAAGTTCCTGAAATCATCTGCTAGGGGAAATGAATCCAAGCTTGGTAGAAGAAATTTGTTGCTTTTCCAAAGCACATCCGTCAGACTGTCATATAAGCAAAATAGAATCTTACTACCAGGTAAAGACAGTAATTATTTCAATTAGCAATGGTATTAGATGTAGAAGGTAATGAAGAATACAATGCTGGACCCAGCCCAACCATTCAGTACCCATGCTTCTCTTTGCTGTTCTGGATAAAACAGCAGATAAACACAGAGTGAACTCAGCTGAGGGATGGATGATGGAGGCTTTCCCTTTAGTGGACTGAATCACAGTTCATTCTTTGCTGCCTGATAAGAGGTAGTACGATGCTGGAGGTCACATGGCCGTGGGATGCCAACAGTGTTTGGGCCACCCTCAGTCCTTGCAGAAAATGAAAAACTACAAGGTTGTATGGCAGTTAGGGAAGCAATACTTTTAAAGATATTTTCAGCTGTATTGCTGAAATTAAATAAAGAACTCTTTTATGGGACAGCTGTATATCTAATCTTGAGATACTTGGTCTAGAGTATTTTTATTCCATATCTTTTTAGAATCATTGTTTTGATTTTAAATACATGTATTCTGGAATGGGAGGAAGGAAAAGAGAAGAGGTGGAAGATAGAGAAAGGGCCATCTTGTTCTGGAAGTTCAGTTCAGTTCAGTTGCTCAGTCGTGTCTGACTCTTTGCGACCCCATGAATCACAGCATGCCAGGCCTCCCTGTCCATCACCAACTCCCGGAGTTCACTCAGACTCACGGCCATTGAGTCAGTGATGCCATCCAGCCGTCTCATCCTCTGTCATCCCCTTCTTCTCCTGCCCCCAATCCCTCCCAGCATCAAAGTCTTTTCCAATGAGTCAACTCTTCACCTGAGATGGCCAAAGTACAGGAGTTTCAGCTTTTGCATCATTCCTTCCAAAGAGATCCCAGGGCTGATCTCCTTCAGAATGGACTGGTTGGATCTCCTTGCAGTCCAAGGGTCTCTCAAGAGTCTTCTCCAACACCACACTTCAAAAGCATCAATTCTTCAGTGCTCAGCCTTCTTCACAGTCCAACTCTCACATCCATACATGACTACTAGAAAAACCATAGCCTTGACTAGACGGACCTTAGTCGGCAAAGTAACGTCTCTGCTTTTGAATATACTATCTAGGTTGGTCATAACTTTTCTTCCAAGGAGTAAGCGTCTTTTAATTTCATGGCTGCAATCATCATCTGCAGTGATTTTGGAGCCCCAAAAATGAAGTCTGACACTCTTTCCACTGTTTCCCCATCTATTTCCCATGAAGTGATGGGACTGGATGCCATGATCTTCGTTTTGTTCTGGAAAGACTTTGACTAAATGGCGTTAGTATGGCAGAAAAGATTGAGACAGCTGATAATCCTTTTTGCAAATGTAGCACATTTGAAGTTTCTGCTTTGATTAGTGCCTCTCTGTGTTAGCTAAAAAAGTCTATCACTTAAGCCAAAACTGACAGTTCTTCAAGGAGTAATTGACAAATCCGTGATCAGTGTGGGAGATTTAACGCTTTTTTTCTTAGTAATCGAGAGATCAAACAACCAAAAATATTCAGTTAAGTTATAAAGATTTTGAACAACATGATTAACAAGTTTGACATAAAGGACTTCAGAGCATGGCACTCAACCACTGGAATGTATATACTCTTTCCAAAATCACATATTACATTTACAAAAACTGATGATGAATTAAGCCTCAAAGTAAATCTCAACAAATTTCAAAGAATCAGTTTTATAAGATTATACCATCATTAAGTTAGAAAAAAATTACAACTTAAAACCTCCATACATTTAGACATTTAAAAGCACATTACTTAAAAATCTAAAGGGAGAAAGCAGATTGCAGTTGCACAGCCTGGGAGGAGAGAGGACTGGGGAGTGGCTGCTTAATGGGGGTGAGGTTTTCTTTGAATATGCATTGGAACTAGACTGACTAGTGTTTGCACAACACTGTCAATGTACCAAATCATACACTTCAACATGGATAACGTTATGTTATGTGCATTTCCATCTCAGTAAAGAAGTGTTCATTACCTCTGTTCAAATCCTAAATCTGTGAGTACATAGGTATGTACAGTTCTTGAAACTTTTTCAAGTTTATATGTGCACTTTTCTGTGTAATATGAATATATATTTACGTCTTCTGCATTATGCTTCAAGAAAGAGTTTTTAAAAAGCAAAAACACATTACATAATAACTCAGGAGTCAATAAGAAATCGTAGAACATAAAGAGAAAAAAATCACGTGACACTACACTCAACATTTACAGCATGCAGTGCGTTCACTCAGATCACGGAGAAGCAACTGTAATGGAGGAGAATAACGAGTTCCCCAACACAAAAGAAAGCAGGTAGCTTTAAAAGTTTATCAGGTTACAAAAAAAAAGAAAAGCTTAGAATTAATAAGCTAAGCATCACCCATATGAAGGGAGAAACAAAACAACACAATATTTCCAAAGAAAGTAAGAAGAAGGAAACAACCTTAAATTGAAATAAATGGATAACAGATACAATAAAGATGATCCACAAAGCCAAAGACTGGCTCTTTGAAGAGACTAAACCCTGGAAAGACTGACAAAGGAAATTTAAATATATATATATACATAGAAAAAGAGAAGGTGCAAATTTTAGGAATGAAAAAGTAGAATATAGAAAGATCAAAAGGATAATAGAAATATAATATGGAAAAACCTTAAGCTGGTAAGCTTGAAAATGTGCATTTTAAATGGAAAAAAAAATTTTATAAAGATATAACTTATTAATGTTGACTTAATAAGAACTAGAAAACAAAATCAGTAGTAAAATATCTTCCCACAAAAAAATTCCTAGTATTCCAGAATTTCATTTGTGAGTTCTAGGAGACATTTTCATTATAACCTCAGATTATGATCAGTATGTTAAATAAGCAGGGTGCATGGGATGTAATTGATAAAGTGATCACATTGTTGCCTCATATGGTCCCTTTGGGTTTTCCGGGTGGTTCAGTGGTAAAGAATCCGCCTGCCAATGCAGGAGAGGTGGGTTCAGTCTCTGGGTTGGGAAGATCCCCTGGAGAAGGACATAGCAACTCACCAGTATTCTTGCCTGGAGAATCCCAAGGACAGAAGAGCCTGGTGGGCTCCAAGGGGTCACACAGTTGGCTGCGACTGAGCACGGTCCTTTTCAATCTTCTCCCTCTGCCATTGGCCCAGACTTTTATGATTATTACTGAATTAAAAAAATGCTTATGTTTACTCTTAGACATAAACTCTAACCCAAGTTAGTAACTTAAAATGTCCAGTACAATATAGTAAGCTACGCTTTCAGTTTAAAAATTAAGACTTCATTCCACCTTCTTTTCCCCCAGTGAGAGGCTGTGGCAGGCTGACCACCTATTTTGGGGACAGGAGATAGAATCAGGTTCTTCACTTTCTCTCTTCTACCTTCTCCCTCCCTGATCAATCAGGGTCCAATGAAGAAGACAGAAGACATATCAGTTATTTGAGAAAGAATTTAATATAAATAATTATCAACTAAACGTAAAGTTACTAACCAGGTAACTGAAGAGATAAGACGAGGATTCTAAGGTGTCATAAACATAACAATTTCAAGAAGCAGTTACCATCTCCAGGGCTGGAGAAATAAAAGGATGAAGTTAAAAGTCTTAAAGCTTCAAAGCTTAGACATGGGACTCTGAAGAGCTGAAACAGCATTGTTTCTCATCCTGTACAGGTTTGGAAGAGGGGAAGGAAAGGGAAGAGCAAGTCCTTATTGAATCAGTAGTTATTAGAGTATTTGGCTCCTTCTGGACCTGCTGGGTATTTTAAGCTGGTTCTTTCTCTGATGGAATGCTTTCCTGTGAAGAATTCATTTTCTTACCTCCTTGCTGCTAATTTTCTTAGATCTGAATGAATGCATTGCATTCTATATGTTGCTTATTAATCCTTATTTAATACCAAAAAAAAAAAAAAAAAAGAAAGAAAGAAAGAAAAAGAGACCAGCTTCCACCTCCAGCTTCCCCTGTAATGGAACCCATTTACCTTCCAGCTGACCTGATTCTTTGAAACAATCTAGGAGGACCCCGTGCCAGCTCTCTGTATAAGCCAAGGAGACACTCACACATTCTTTGCTCAGGCAAACCTGGGGGATACAAGATTATTCCAGCAGCACCTTCCTTTTACTCTAGCCAGCCCTGGTCTTGCCCTGTGTTCCAGATAGGAGCCAGACATGGGTCCACTGGACCTGCTTAGCTGCAGAGGACTCATAGGGAGTTCTCCAAGGGGGAACTATTGAATCCCTTCTCAACTGGCTCAATTCATACCAGTAACACTTTCCAAAGGAAAAAAACTGAAAAATCTTATTGAACAAAATCTCCATCAAACTTCATTCTCTCAAGCCATTTACATGTTCAGAGGAGCTGATGTCAATGAAATAATTCCTGATTATTTCCTTTGAAAAGGCTATCTTGGTCTATCATCCCACTTTGGAAGTTTATATCTTTCGAATCTTAGTGCTTCAACTGAAACTTAATTGAGCATCCTCTTGCATCAATCTTAAATTCTTCCAATTTATCCTGTAAGAACAGCATAACATTGATCCTAAAATCAAATAAAATATGACTAGAAATGAAACTTTGGAGAAGGCAATGGCACCCCACTCCAGTACTCTTGCCTGGAAAATCCTATGGAAGGAGGAGCCGGTAGGCTGCAGTCCATGGGGTCACTAAGAGTCAGATACGACTGAGTGACTTCACTTTCACTTTTCACTTTGATGCATTGGAGAAGGAAATAGCAACCCACTCCAGTGTTCTTGCCTGGAAAATCCCAGTGACGGGGGAGCCTGGTGGGCTGCCGTCTAGGGGGTTGTACAGAGTCAGACACGACTGAAGTGACTTAGCAGCAGAAAGGAAACTTCATAGGTCAATCTTACTTATAACCAAAGTAGCAAAAGCAAAGAATTCTCAGTTCAGTTCAGTTCAGTCACTCAGTCATGTCCGACTCTTTGCAACCCCATGGACTGCAGTATGCCAGGCCTCCCTGTCGATCACAACTCCTGGAGTTTACTCAAGCTCATGTCCATCGAGTTGGTGATGCCATCCAACCGTCTCATCCTCTGTTGTCTCCTTCTCCTCCCACCTTCAATCTTTCCCAACATCAGGATCTTTTCAAATGAGTCAGCTTTTCACATCAAGTGGACAAAGTATTGGAGTTTCAGCTTCAACATCAGTCCTTCCAATGAATATTCAGGGCTGATTTCCTTTATGATGGACTGGTTGGATCTCCTTGCAGGCCAAGGGACTCTCAAGAGTCATCTCCAACACCACAGTTCAAAAGCATCAATTCTTTGGTGCTCACCTTTATTTATAGTCCAACTTTCACATCCATACATGACTACTGAAAAAAACATAGCTTTGACTAGAGGGTTCCTTTGTTACCAAAGTAATGTCTCTGCCTTTTAATATGCTGTCTAGGTTGATCATAACTTTGAAATTTAACAATGAATAATGTTTTGGTATAAGTATATCCCAGATACTGCATGGGGTATACTTATACTAAAAATTATTTGTTGTTTATCTGAAATTTAAAGTTAATTGTGTATCCCTTTTCATTTCTGTTGTTTGTTTTCAGCTAAATCTGGCAACCCTACTCATAAGGAGCTTCCATGATATTTATAACATTCTTTTGCTTAAGTTGGGTTGTAGGTTCATAACTGTTCATTTTATTCTTTTAATTTTTTAAAAACAAGCAAATGAACTTTAAAGCAAGTCTAATTATTTATAATTCTACCTGGTGGACTCAACATTTTGCTAAGAAGTCAGCAATAAGTGTAGGCTGGGCTGCAGTGTCAGATGCTGGTCCTCCCAGACCCCCTTGCGAAGCATCAAACTGCTTGTGGCTAGACTTCCTCCTTGATGTTCTCTCTGTGCTTCTGTTGGTGTTTACTGCAGCCCACCTCACAACTAAATAGCAACTGTTAGAGCCTTTTCTTGAAGCAAATGCATAAGCAATGGGTAAAGACTACAAAAAATACTGAGAACCTTAAAACAGGAGTAGAACCTTCCAGCATAGCACAAACAGCAAGGAGGTAGTTTGGGGACTGCCAGGACATAGAGAAGAGATTCCAGCCTGATGTGCCTCTAATGAGCCCCACGAGAAGCTCTGTGTATTCCCAGCGCTTAACCTATCACCTGGCATAGAGCTGTCCTCAGTAAACCTTTGCACATGGAATGCATAAACACATAACAAATGAAAGAAGCAGCAAAGGGAGGATTGAAGGCTCTTACCAGATCCTTAGAAAGGAGGGATTAAAAAGTCACATCACAATCTGCTGATTCTCTTACATACTGCATTGTGTATGTAAACTATTGTTCTCAATACAAAATGTGGGTTCATAAAGTCTGCATTAAAAAGTACCTCGGGTGAAACCCACATACCTATTTCAGTCAAGAACAAGATGTCCAGAGTGGGCAGAACCAAGGAAGCAGCTTCTAATAGATGCCACTGTAACTGGGGCTGCTTCTGTCTGGGTTTGCTGAGTCATCCTGGCAGGATTGTTGATTTAGTTTCCTGTGTCAGACCTTGAGGGATGATGACCAAATTTTAACACTTTTCCTTTTATCCTAAGGTTGGTATACACTGGACTTCTCCATCACTTCTTGCACTTGACCATTTATTCAATAAACATTTATAATGCATGCATCAGGTACTGTGTTAAGCCCTGGAAATTTAGAAGTAGTACTTAATGAGCACTTACTAAGTCGGGCACAGTGAAAAGCAGCTCTTGTGGGCCTGAGAGCCTCCGTTTCTTGCTGGCTGCCAGCTGCCTCAGCTCCTGGCCATTTTGCCCTCTCCATGATGCTGCTGCTGCTGAGTCGCTTCAGTCGTGTCCGACTCTGTGTGACCCCATAGATGGGAGCCCACCAGGCTCCCCGATCCCTGGGATTCTCCAGGCAAGGATACTAGAGTGGGTTGTCATTTCCTTCTCCAATAGGGAAGCTCATAACACAGCAGCCTGCTTCCTCAAAACCAATCAAGGAGAGGGTCTTCCAGCAAGAGAGATGTTATAGTTTATGTAACAAAGTACAGAAGCAACATCCTATCACCTTTGCCATGTTAGTTAAAATGAAGTCACAGATCCGGGGGAAGGGGTGACAGAAGGTTGTGAATACAGTGGGTTGGAAGCACAGGAACCACTTTAGAATTTAGCACCTTTGCTCTTCTTCATCTGCCCAAGCTAACTGTTCCTCCTATTCACCTCCAGAGAGACCCAGGTTGCTACATGTGGCTGTGCAATATGAAAGCCACCTTGCCCCCCACATGGATTTGTGTATCACACAACTTACATAACCGAACACAGCAGCCCTGCCACTTCCATCAAAGTGTTTCCTATTTTTTAAACTTTATTTTTTTTTTATCGAAATAAAGTGGATTTACAAAGTCATGTTGATTTCTGTTGTACAGCAAAGTGATTCAGCTACACATGTATAAACATTATTTTCAATATTCTTTTCCATCATGGTTTGTCACAGGATATTGAATATAGTTCCCCCTGCTATACAGCAGGAACTTGTTACCTATTCTACATATTGTTGCTGTTGTTCAGGCGCTCAGTTGTGTCCGACTCTTTGTAGCCCCATAGACTGCAGCCTGCCAGGCTCCTCTGTCCATGGATTTCTCTAGGCAAGAATACTGGAGTGGGTTGCCATTTCCTTCTCCAGGAGATCTTCTTGGATCAGGGATTGAATCCCCATCTCCTGCATTGGCAGGCAGATTCTTTACCACTAAGCCACCAAGGAAGCCCTGTTCTACTTATAACAGTTTGCATTTGCTGATCCCACACTCCCACTCTGTCCCTCCCTCACAGTTCCCATCCCTTGAAACCACAAGTCTTTCTACATCATACTGTTTCTAACACTGCCTTGTGAGTATCTGTTTACTTCTCTCTCTCTTCACTGTACTGTAGGCTCCTTGAAGTCAGAGACTACTAGATGCCCCATATACCAGGTGCCAAACAAATATTCGTCAAATAAAACGGAAGATAGCAGAGCAGGGGCCTCATGTAGGGTAGCTTGGGCAAGACTGCTCAGAGAAGGCACCTGGCTGCTCTTCCTTGTCTCTCAGCTACAGCTGGACACTCAACTTCCTTAAAGAGACTTCTGGACACTCAATTACATTAAAGAGACTTTAGGAAAAATTTCTAAGTAGATAAAATAAAAATCTTGGTATACGGTGCTTTGGTTACCTACCAAATAACCTCCATGGAGATAAACACAAAAACACTCCATTGATTCAATCCAGTAAAAACCAGTGTTCTTTTTCTCTCATGGAGTAGGAAATGGCAACTCACTCCGGTATGCTTACGTGGAGAATTCCATGGATAGAAAGAAGGGCCTGGCAGGCTACAGTCGCAAAGAGTCAGACACAACTGAGTAGCTAACGCTTTCTTAACGGGGTACTGTAGTGGGAAGTGGCAAGTGGGATGTTGCCTATTTTTCCAGACCTGGCAAATCGGGCCCAGAGTGGAGAAAGAGCACTGAGCTCTGGGCAGTCCAAGGTGGGAAGGCAAGTAACTCTGGGGCCACATCTCTGCCAATCCAGCCTCAAGCTCCCCACTCACTTCTCTTCTCCCACTGCTCCATTCCCAGCCCTGGAGCACACTGAGAGCTTCAAAATAAATAGAGATGCAGACAGAACTAATGGCAGTCTTACAATGGTTACACATTTTAAGATCGTTATCAACTCTCTTTTCAGGATTTTCTTCACATAAAATCATTTCTGTTTCCTTACAGGTTTGTTTTTATTTTAATAGTTGCCCTGATACATCTTTAAGTCTTTTGCTGTGGTTCTTCAAAGAAATGACAATGGTAAAGTTAAGACTAATATTCTATACCCCAGGTCATGGCAGCCTCTGCCCAGGGCTCTCTCACCGGGACCCGACCAATGGGCCAACAAAATTGGAAATTTTAGGGTCAGCATCCACACAGAAGAAACCAATGATAAGGGCAGCAGTGATGGGAATTAAAGGACTAAAGCCAGAAAGGGTGGTTCTGTGGCTTTCTCTGTAGGGGCAGAGTTTGCTGCTGTTGTTTGGCTGCTAAGCCACATCCGACTCTTGGTGACCCCATGGACAGCGCCGTGTACCAGGCTTCCCTGCCCTTCACTATCTCCTAGAGTTTGCGCAAACTCATGTTCATTGAGTCAGTGATGCCACCCAATCATCACTGACTCAATGGACATGAGTTTGAGGGACAGAGTTGGTTCCTCTTCACAGAAAATCATACACTAGACTGAATGACATCCTCACAATGCTGTCATGGGGAGGAGAGGCAGGGATGAGCTGAGCTGAGCTGAGCTCCGTCAGTGGAGCTCACGTTATCTGTTCAGTCACTAGAGGCCTTTGGACCTGACGTTCCTCCGCCTTGGGAGAAATGCTTTGAATCAGAAGAGAGGCCTCCAACCAGCAAAGTTCACGGCTGTCTGCTGCTCCCCAGATCACTTTCAGATCTGGGGATCAGTCCAGATACTGATTCACTTCTGCTGACCCCCTCCCAGGGCCCTGCTCCTGAAGGATGGCATAGTTATTTTCATGTTGCTTCTATTAAATGTGAGCCTTTTGGTGCCCTCGAGCAGTTCTGAGGCAGTAAAAATGACTCAGAGGTTAATGTTGCTTTTAAAAATTAACATTCAATTTATTTAAAGTTACAGATTTCAAAAACTATTTTTTTCTGAAGCTTTTAAGTTCTGCATCAAATGTTATTGTTCATTGTAATAATATATATATCCTGTCATATTTTTTAAAGCTATGTCAAAGGCCTTTGGATAATATATGATCCTATTTCTAAGCTTAGCTAAATTAACACCTTCAAGAATTTTAAATTGTATTTATAAATCACTGTATTCTATTTCTTTCTTTAATTGTTATTTCCATGCTTTGATTGAACTAACACAATTTTCCTGAGTACTCAAATAACAAGTGTGTGTTTAGTCACTGAGTTATGTCTGACTCTTTGTAACCCCATAGACTGTAGCCTGTCAGGCTCTTCTGTCCATAGGGATTCTCCAGCAAGAATACTGGAATGGGTTGCCATGCCCTCTTCCAGGGGATCTTCCCAACCCAAGGATTGAACCCAGGTCTACTGCATTGCAAGCAAATTCTTTACCATCTGAGACACCGCTCATAATTCAAACTTATAAATAGGATCAAACTTAACTTTTTAAAAATGTTTCCATGTTGTATAAATTTAGTAAAATTATAACAAAACTGAAAGCAATTATTCACATATTATAAATTGGAGTTGAAAATCTGTTAATTTTAATATTAGGCCAAATTGTGTTAAACATTACAGGCACATGAAATATCAAATATATGCTTCTCCTTCACACAAAATATTATTATATACAGCAGGTTGATTTCCTTAAACACATACATACATAAATCTAAGCCAGACTGGGATGGAGTGATGTTTAAGCTCTGTATCACCATCTTAGCACTGCTGTTACAAACTTGTCAAAAGCTGAGTGGCTTAAAACAACAGACGTTTTATTCTCTCCCAGGTCTGGAAGCTCAAAGTCTGAAATCAAGATGTCAGCGGGACCCTGCTCTCTCTGGAGGCTGGAGAGGAGCGTCTTTCCATATCTTCTGCACCTTTGGTGACTCCAGGCTTCCTGGGCTTCTTAGGCTTATGGTCACATCACTCCAGTGTGCGCCTCCATCTTCACATCACCTGTGTTTCTTTTTGTTTTTTAAACTTACTAGTTATACCTATTTATTTATTTTTGGCCACACTGGGTCTTCCTTCCTGCACTCAGTCTTCCTCTATTTGCAGCGAGGGGATTACTCTTTGCGGTGTGGGCTTCTCTTGTGGTGACTTCTCTTGTGGCAGAAAATGGGCTCTATGTGGCACGTGGGCATTGTTGTTCCATGGCATGTGGGAGCTTCCCTATCCCCTTCACTGGCAGGAGGATTTTTAAGCAATGGACCACTAAGGAACTCCTCCTCTTCTGTCTGAGGACTCTTGCCTTGGATTTAGGGCCTACTCTGGTAATCCAGCCAGGACAATCTCATTTCAAGATCCTTAATCTTATTATGTCTGCAAAGAGCCTTTTCCCATATAAGGTTCCAGGGATTTGGACATGGACATGTCTTTCTGGGGGCCACCAATCAATCCACTATCCCTACAAAGTGGCTGTCATGCCAATGAATCATGGTAATGCTCAGAGGTGGTAACTGGGTGCCTATCTGATGGCAACACTGCTGGGACATACTAGTGCTATTTATAGCATAGCTACCAATGCCCTTCAGGTGAGCTTGTTTCACAGTCCAGCCTTGAATTCATATTCTATTTTATTGACTGTCTTTAACTCCTCATGGAATTTGGCACCAACCCTCCTCCTACCTGGACTGCACACTTCACTTGATTAAGCTTTGTGTTTATTAACACAACATATAAAAATATTTTTTCTGCTTATCTCTAAAGACATCTGAACTTGAGAATCCTAGATCCATGTCTTTTCAATCTGTTAGGCTTGTTAACTCTCAGGGCTAGAGATTCAATGGAAGCCAACTGAAGTCTGTCATTCTTGTTATGGTTTTGCCTGACTAGTTGGTCACACTCTTAAGGTCTTTCCACTGCCAGTTTCAAACAATTGTGTAGGACTCTCAGGACTTTGAACAAATCACTGAGCAATGACTCTTAAGGAACCAATACTGATAGTAGGTTCTTACTTAAAGGAGATGGATTTGTACAGTGGTTAAGAAACTATTCTATACATATAAGCTGTATGACTTGAGAAAATTACCTAGTCTTTCTGAGATTGTGGACCCCTGTCTATAAAGTGGAAGCAACATCATTTCAAGTTACTTCACTGGGTAGTGAGGGTTAAAAGAGAAGTGCCTGTACAGTACTTCTCACAGTGCAAAAAGCATTTTTTAAAAAAAATGTTAGTGTTTAGAATATTAGAATTTACACATCTAGCAGCTGTTCAGAAGAGTGTTCCTATGTTCCTTTAGGGACTACTGAACACAAATTTGATAGATAGATGATATAGTCCTTAAAAGGAGGTTTTCTTCTCCATAAAATGCATTCATTCATTTTGATTTATATTCAAATATTTATTGAGCACCTACTATTTGCCAGCCACTGTTCTACGTGTTTGGGATGGATCACTGAACAAAACAAGCACCAATCTCTGCCTTATGGAGCTTAAGTTCTAGTGGAAGGAGCCTTATTGAAGGGAAAAGTGAAGTTGTGAAGTTGTTGCTCAGTCTTGTTCGACTCTTTGCAACCCCATGGACTGTAGCCTACCAGGCTTCTCTGTCCATGGGATTTTCCAGGCAAGAATACTGGAGTCGTTTACCATTTCCTTCTCCAGGGGATCTTCCCGACCCAGTATGACCCAATAAATGGGGCAGGGGAAGGGGGAAAGGTGCCAAGAAGGCAGACCCCATAATGAAGGAGACATCTGAGTAAGGACTTGAAGGAGGTGAGGGGTATGCAGATAGATGGGGATACAGCATTTCAGGCAGTTCAGGAACCAACAGTGCAAAGGCCCTGAGGTGGGAGCATTCCTGACACGTTCAAGGACAAGTAGAGGTGATGCAACTGGAGTGGTATGAGCAAGAAGGAGAGTAGAAGGGAAAGAGGTAGAGAGGTGACGAGGCTAGATCTTGAAAGTCATTGCTGCTGCTGCTGCTAAGTCGCTTCAGTCGTGTCCGACTCTGTGCGACCCCATAGCCGGCAGCCCAACAGGCTCCCCCGTCCCTGGGATTCTCAGCATCCCTTTAATAAGATGGGAGGTCACTGCAAGATTAAGAGCAGAGGGATGACATGATTTAACTTGAATTTGAAAAGGATCACTTTGGATACAGTGTGGATAATAGATGGTTGGAAGAGAAGGGTAAAAGCAGGGAGACCAGTCAGAGGGTATACAGGAATCTAGGCAAGAGACAAAGGTAGCTCAGACCAGGAGGTAGCACTGAAGCTGGTGAAAAGTGGGCAGATTCTGCTTTCATGATAAAAAAAAGCTAAGGCAGTTTGTTGACATATTGGCTGTGGGACCTTTGAGGAAAGGTAAAGGAAGGCACTAAGATTGTTGGCCTGAGCAACCTGAAGAATTGTGTTACCATCAATGGAGACGGGGAGGACTGTGAGGAGGTCAGGTTTCAGGGGGCAGTGAATGACAAGACAGGCTTCCCTGGTGGCTCAGTGGTAAAGAATCTCCCTGCCAATACAGGAGATGTGGGATCAATCCTTGGGTCAAGGAGATTCCCTGGAGGAGGAAATAGCAACCTACTCCAGTACGCTAGCCTGGAAAATACCACGGACAGAGGAACCTGGTGGCCTACAGCCCATAAGGTCACAAAGACTTCGACACGACTGAGCATGCATGCATGAATAGCTACACATTCAAAGAGGAATTTTCTTTCTTTTTCTCCTCGCAGTTTAAAAAACTGAAGCATAGTTGATTTAAAATGTTGTACTAGTTTCAAGTGTACAGCAAAGTGATTCAGTTGTACATATAATAAATATATATATATATTAATATATACTCTTTTTCAGATTCTTTTCTATTATGGGTTATTACAAGATGTTCTGTTGATGTGCGGGGCTGTGTTCCCTCCCTGCTGCTTGACCTGAGGCCAAACTATGGTGGAGGTGATGAAGATGATGGCGACCTCCTTCAAAAGGTGCCATGCAAACACTGCTGCAGTCAGTGCCCCTGACCCTGCAACAGGCCACTGCCAACTCACGCCTCCGCTGGAGACTCCTGGACACTCATGGGCACATCTGGGTCAGTCTCTTGTGGGGTCACTGCTCCTTTCTCTGGGTCCTGTTGTGCACAAGATTTGGTTTGTGCCCTCCAAGAGTCCGTTTCCCCAGTCTTGTGTAAGTTCTAGCAGTTCTACAGTAGGGTTAATGGCAGCCTCCTCCAAGAAGCCGTATGCCATGCCCAGGTCTGCTGCACCCAGAATCCCTGCCCCTGAGGCAGGCCACTACTGACCCGGATCTCCACAGGAGATACTCAGACACACTCTGGCTCAGTCTCTGTGGGTTGGGCCATTCAATATCACAGTAATTTAAACCTATGCCCTGACCAATAATGCTGAAGAAGTGAATTTGAATGTTTCTACGAAGGCCTACAAAACCTTCTAGAACTAACACCCCAAAAGATGTCCTCTTCATTATAGGGAACTGGAATGCAAAAGTAGGAAGTCAAGAAATGCCTGGAGTAACAGGCAAATTTGGCCTTGGAGTACAGAATGAAGCAGGGCAAAGGCTAATAGAGTTTTGCCAAGAGAACATACTAGTCATAGCAAACACCCTCTTGCAACAACACAAGAGAAGACTCTACACATGGACATCACCAGTTGTTCTACACCAAAATCAGACTGATTATATTCTTTCAGTCAAAGATGGAGAAGCTATATACAGTCAGCAAAAACAAGACTGGGAGCTGACTGTGGCTCAGATCATGAACTCCCTATTGCCAAATTCAGACTTAAATTGAAGAAAGTAGGGAAAACCACTAGACCTTTCAGGGATGACCTAAATCAATTCTCTTATGATTATACAGTGGAAGTGACAAATAGATTCAAAGGATTAGATCTGATAGACAAGAGTGGCTGAAGAACTATGGATGGAGTTTCGTGACATTGTACAGCAGGCAGGGATTAAGACCAAGAAAAAGAAACGCAAAAAGGCAAAATTGTTGTCTGAGGAGGCCTTACAAATAGCTGTGAATAGAAGAGAAGCGAAAGGCAAAGGAGAAAAGGAAAGATATAAGCATCTGAATGCAGAGTTCCAAAGAATAGCATGGAGAGATAAGAAAGTTTTCCACAGCAATCAATGCAAAGAAATAGAGGAAAACAACAGAATGAGAAAGACTAAAGATCTCTTCAAGGAAATCAGAGATACCAAGGGAACATTTCATGCAAAGATGAGCACAGTAAAGGACAGAAATGGTACGGACCTAACAGAAGCATAAGATATTAAGAAGAGGTGGCAAGAATACACAGAACTATACAAAGAAGATTTCCATGACTCAGATAATCACGATGGTGTGATCACTCACCTAGAATGTGAAGTCAAGTGGGCCTTAGGAAGCATCACTATGAACAAAGCTAGTGGAGGTGATGGAATTCCAGTGGAACTATTTCAAATCCTAAAAGATGATGCTGTGAAAGTGCTGCACTCAATATGCCAGCAAATTTGGAAAACTCAGCAGTGGCCACAGGACTGGAAAAGGTCATTTTTCATTCCAATTCCAAAGAAAGGCAATGCCAAAGAATGCTCAAACAACTGCATGATTACACTCATCTCACACAGTAGCAAAATAATATTCAAAATTCTCCAAGCCAGGCTTCAACAGTATGTGAACTGTGAAATTCCAGATGTTCAAGCTGGACTTAGAAAAGGAGAGGAACCAGAGATCAAATTGCCAACATCCACTGGATCATCAAAAAAGCAAGAGAATTACAGAAAAACATCTACTTCTGCTTTATTGACTATGTCAAAGTCTTTGACTGTCTGAATCACAATAAACTGTGGAAAATTCTGAAAGAGATTGGAATGCCAGACCATCTGATCTGCTTCCTGAGAAGTCTGCTTCTCGCTTCAGGTCAGGAAGCAACAGTTAGAACTGGACATGGAACAACAGACTGGTTCCAAATAGGGAAATGTGTACATCAAGGCTGTATATTGTCACCCTGCTTATTTAACTTACATGCAGAGTACATCATGAGAAATGCTGGGCTGGATGACACCACCCTTATGGCAGAAAGCAAAGAAGAGCTTCTTGATAAAAGTGAAAGAGGAGAGCGAAAAAGTTGGCTTAAAACTCAATATTCAGAAAACTAAGATTATGGCATTTGGTCCCATCACTTCATGGCAAATAGATGGCGAAACCATGGAAACAGTGAAAGACTTTATTTGCTTGGGCTTCCAAATCACTGCAGACGGTGACTGCAGCCATGAAAGTAAAAGATGCTTGCTCCTTGGAAGGAAAGCTATGACCAACCTACACAGCATATTTAAAAGCAGAGACATTACTTTGCCAGCAAAGGTCCAGCTAGTCAAGGCTATGGTTTTTCCAATAGTTGTGTATGGATGTGAAAGCTGGACCATAAAGAAAGTTAAGAGCTGAAGAATTGATGATTTTGCACTGTGGTCTTGAAGAAGACTCTTGAGAGTCTCTTGGATTGCAAGATCCAACCAGTCCATCCTAAAGGAAATCAGTCCTGAATATTCAGCATCAGTAATGCTGAAACTGAAACTCCAATACTTTGGCTACGTGATGCGAAGAAATGACTCATTTGAAAAGACCGGATGCTGGGAAAGATTGAAGGCTCGAGGAGAAGGGGACGACAGAGGATGAGATTGTTGGATGGCATCACCGATGCAACGGACATGAGTTTGAGTAAGCTTCGGGAATTGGTAGATGAACAGGGAAGTCTGGTGTGTTGTAATCCATGGGGTTGCAAAGAGTCAGACGTGACTGAGTGACTGAACTGAACAAGATATTAAGTATAGTTCCCTCTGCTATACAATAGGTCTTTGTTGTTTATCTATGTTATATATAGTAGTGTTTGTATGTTAATACTAAAGTCCTAATTTAGCTCTCCCTCAAGGGGGGGATTTTCTATGAGTTTAAAGTTTGAAAGAGAAACAGAGTGGTCTTGGCTGTAGATAAAAATTTCAGAGCTGTCAGCATATATATACTTAGAGACACATAACTAGATGAGATGACCAAGATAGTGGAGGTGAACAGAAAAGAGAACTGAACTGATAGCAGAGTCCAGCAGCACTGAGATGCCAGGGAGAAGAGTGACCCCAGCAAAAGAGACTGAGAAGGGGCAACTGAGAACTGTGTGTCCTGGAAGCAAGGGGCCGATCCTCAACAGCACTAGCATCTGTTTGTAACTGGAAATGTCTTCCACACGAAGTCAGTGAGCCCCTTAACAGTCCAGCTTATTTATATCAGTTGTAGCCCTCTCAGTTTCCCCTAACTCTTCCTCTCTAGCTAAACATCTTTTGACTTTCTGCGCAGACTTCGGTAGTGGAACTCAAATGGATTTTAAGTGTTAAAAAATAATAAAGGAAATAAAAATCAAGAAATACACCTTGGGATAGCAATAATAATTTTTAAAGTAGGCTTATAAAACTCATTCATATAACCCATGTAAAATGTGCACATTAGAATGCACATACTCTTGCAGTCATTGGTTCTTAGGAAAATTCCAGTTGGTTCCATAACAACAGTGAATTTTATGCCATAGTCCGTAAATTTTGCAAAGGCTGTGCATCTTGGACAGTGTGGGCAACCACTGATTTTAGCCCCTTTCTTGCTCCATGAATATCTACTCGAAGAGGCTTAGTCACTAATGTAAGCTCTTTATGAGCTTAGAGTCAATCTCATTTTCCTTGGTATTTATTTCACAATGCTTTATGATAGGTACTCTGAAAGTGTGCTCAGAAAAAGAATGAATACTGAGTGCATGATGCATTAATGAATGATTTGAAATAAAAACACTTTCTTGGTCAGAAACTGAAAGTCTAATAAGCATAACAAGTATACTTAATCATTGTCTTTTATGCTGAATTTATTGCATATCTTTTTTGGGGGACCATTTATAATTTTTTTTTTCTATAATGTAAAACCTCAGAAGTGTAGGTTTGCCATCATAGGGCAGGTAAAACACTTTCAACCTTATTTGAACCACATATATTTCCAAAAGTAATAACCAGACAAAGAGAGGAGAAATTCAGCTTTGTAATCACCACTGCTATTGAGGACAGGCTATTTACTTTTCATTTCTCTTTCTTTTTTTTTTTTTATTTGCTACCACTTCAGGAATTATGATTTTCCATAGCCTCAAAGTAAAAAAAAAAAAAAATCTCTGTGAGAAGGCAAGCAAAGCAATGTCATGACTGAGCATATCACACAGGTGCCTATGAGAAGCCGTATTATGGGCCAAAGGGGCATAAAACAGAGTTATTCTGCAAACCAATCAAAGGGACTATTTACATGAGCAGCCATCTTATTAGATGCATAATCAACAGTCTATCTAGGGCCTCTTTCTGTGGGGGAAGCAGGGGAGATAAAAAGATTTTTTTGTCAGCATGTTCTAGTTTTTCATATGATTCTTTGCTGTCTCCAGATTTTTTTTTTTTCAGCACTCAAGCAGACAGCTATAAAATGGATTGGCTTGAAAGCCAAATAAAATAAAACACAGTAGCCTACTTTATCATTTACTGCTAGCTATTTATTATGAGCAGTGCTGTGTTGGGATATTGACCCTGAGACTAAAGCTGGAGAAATATAGATTCTAAGATTCTGCAGACACATAAAACTCCCAAGCCAGGGTGACAGAGGATAATGAGATTATACTTAGAGGCCATCTTTAATCTCAATGGACCCCAACAGCTAACATTTCTTAAAAATAATGAATTGTACAAACAATACGGAGAACGTTTGCTTAGCAGTTCTGCAGTGCAACTTCCTGGAGCCCTAAATCCCCTGGCAGGCTGCCCAGCTGTCTGGCCACTGAGAGAAGACACTCACTCTGTTTGTTAGTTGGTTGGTTGAATCATTCGTTCCTCCATTTACTTCAACCTACCGAGCCACAGGAGGCACCCTTCTCCCTGAATTTCCCTTGTGTTCATCATGTTCTTTCTTGCTGCCATTCCTTTTTTTTTCTTTTCTTACAGCATCCTTCCAGCTGGGAAACCTTTTTGCCTCTCCAAAATCAAAACACTCCACCTTTGACACACAGCTCACGTCTCACATTTACCACAAAATCTTATGCAAAAATTTAGAGTAAACTGGTTCTGGATCTAAATCCTGGCTTGACTACATATTAGTACTGGCAACTCACATCACATCTCAATGCTATGAAGTAGAGATTAAAATTCTTATCTCCAAGGTTCTTATCAATGTTAGTTTCTCCTATTTTGCCTTCTTTTCTCAGTTAAAATTTCAGCCACAATTAGGTTATCAAACAGATACTGAATTTTTTTCACAGCAGGATGTCCAGGATCTTAGACTCTTCTGTGACACCCCATCCCCCACCTTCACCTTCTTGCTTTAATCCATGATTCTGAACTCTGGCTACACATAGCAATCACTTTGGATGTACCCCTGGGACCAAGTTCCAGGGATTCTGACCTGATTGGTTGGGATGGAGCGCAGACATTACTTGACGAACATTTCAACTCTATTTTCACCATGACTGCAGCCAGTCAACTAGTCAGACTCAAAGGAAACACATGAACTTTCTGGCCTTAAGTCTCACTGGGTGGACCTTTGTCGGAAGCACTATTAAATGCATTCACTGGCCTACTCCTTGAACAGAGATTTCTCACCTCACCTTCGCTACTCAAACCTCCAACTCATCTTTGTTGTATATTCAGTAAGTCCTGTCTGACTCTTTTGCGACCCCATGGACTATAGCCTGCCAGGTTCCTCTGTCCACGGGATTTCCCAGGCAAGAATATTGGAATGGGTTCCCATTTCCTTCTCCAGGGGATCTTTCTGACCCAGGGATTGAACCTGTGTCTCCCACATTGACAGGATGATTCTTTACCACCCAACACCTCTTGCCTTATCATTATTCTCTTCTAAGAATCTGAAGCCCTCACTAACTGATAAGATGGGGAAAAAAATACATACGCACACCCATCAGATTTACTTCCAGGTCCTTGCCTGCATACTTTTCTTCCCCCCCCCCCCCCACCGCCCCCTAAATAGGAATGGAATGTCCTCACTGCTGTTAACGGTCAAACCTTCCTCTTATATCTCAAAGCCCATTCCTTTCAGCAGTTATCACCATGACTCTCCTGAATCATCATGTATTCCCGCCAGCAACTAATAAGCTGCAGTGATCCCATCTTAAAAAAAATCCCTACCCCCATCCCCAGACCTTGCATATCTCTTCAACTACTGCCCCATTTCTTTGATGCCTTTTTAGGAAAACAAAAATAATAATTTAAAAATAGCTAGTCCTGGGACTTCCCTAGCCATTGAGTGGTTAAGATTCTGCACTTCCATTGCAGGGGGCAGGGTTCTAACCCTGATGTGGGAACTAAGATCCCACATGCCACTTGGCACATCCCAAATAAAACAAACAAAAACTATTCCTCACTTGTCTCCTATCCTCTCCTCACAATCCCTCTTGAACCCCCTACAATCATTCAGTTATGCTTTCACCACCAATATTTCAGTGAGTAAAGAATCCACCTGCAAGCAGGACACTCCAGTTCAATTCCTGGGTCAGGAAGATCTGCTGGAGAAGGGATAGGCTACCCACTCCAGTATTCTTGGACTTCCCTTGTGGCTTAGCTGGTAAAGAATCCACCTGCAATGTGGGAGACCTGGATTCTATCCCTGGGTTGGGAAGATTCCCTGGAGAAGGGAAAGGCTACCCACTCCAGTTTTATGGCCTTGAGAATTCCATAGACTGTATAGTCCGTGGGGTTGCAAAGAGTTGGACATGACTAAGTGACTTTAACTCACTCAGCTTTGTCAAGATCACAAACACCTCTATGGCCAAATCAACAGTCAATTCTTGAGCCTCAAGTTCCAACATTGGACACAGTTGATGACTCCCAGGTCTCGCTGACTCTTGGTTTTCTCCCTATGCCACTGGTTGCTCCTCCTCAGTCTCCTCAACTGATTCCTCATTTTTCTGACCTCCAACATTGCAAATGCCCAGGGGTCAATTCTTGAATCTGTTGATCCATCTATACTTACTGTCCCTGGGACTTAGCCTAGCCTTGTGGCTATAAATACCATTCATACACTGGTGATTCCAAGATTAGTATCTCCAGCCTGGACCTCTCCCTGAGTGGGAGGTTTGTTTCTGCAGCTGACTTTTCGACATCTCCACTTACATGTATCTCTACAACATTAAGTACCACACTAAAACTGAATTCTTGATTTCTGCTGCTGCTGCTAAGTCGCTTCAGTCATGTCCAACTCTGTGCAACCCCATAGACAGCAGCCCACCAGGCTCCCCCGTCCCTGGGATTCTCTAGGCAAGAACACGAGTGGATTGCCATTTCCTTCTCCAGTGTGTGAAAGTGAAAAGTGAAAGTAAAGTCACTCAGTCGTGTCTGACTCTTAGCGACCCCATGGACTGCAGCCCACCAGGCTCCTCCATCCACGGGATTTTCCCGGCAAGAGTACTGGAGTNTAACCCTGATGTGGGAACTAAGATCCCACATGCCACTTGGCACATCCCAAATAAAACAAACAAAAACTATTCCTCACTTGTCTCCTATCCTTTCCTCACAATCCCTCTTGAACCCCCTACAATCATTCAGTTATGCTTTCACCACCAATATTTCAGTGGGTAAAGAATCCACCTACAAGCAGGACACTCCAGTTCAATTCCTGGGTCAGGAAGATCTGCTGGAGAAGGGATAGGCTACCCATTCCAGTATTCTTGGACTTCCCTTGTGGCTTAGCTGGTAAAGAATCCACCTGCAATGCGGGAGACCTGGATTCTATCCCTGGGTTGGGAAGATTCCCTGGAGAAGCGAAAGGCTACCCACTCCAGTTTTATGGCCTTGAGAATTCCATAGACTGTATAGTCCGTGGGGTTGCAAAGAGTTGGACATGACTAAGTGACTTTAACTCACTCAGCTTTGTCAAGATCACAAACACCTCTATGGCCAAGTCAACAGTCAATTCTTGAGCCTCAAGTTCCAACATTGGACACAGTTGATGACTCCCAGGTCTCGCTGACTCTTGGTTTTCTCCCTATGCCACTGGTTGCTCCTCCTCAGTCTCCTCAACTGATTCCTCATTTTTCTGACCTCCAACATTGCAAATGCCCAGGGGTCAATTCTTGAATCTGTTGATCCATCTATACTTACTGTCCCTGGGACTTAGCCTAGCCTTGTGGCTATAAATACCATTCATACACTGGTGATTCCAAGATTAGTATCTCCAGCCTGGACCTCTCCCTGAGTGGGAGGTTTGTTTCTGCAGCTGACTTTTCGACATCTCCACTTACATGTATCTCTACAACATTAAGTACCACACTAAAACTGAATTCTTGATTTCTGCTGCTGCTGCTAAGTCGCTTCAGTCATGTCCAACTCTGTGCAACCCCATAGACAGCAGCCCACCAGGCTCCCCCGTCCCTGGGATTCTCTAGGCAAGAACACGAGTGGATTGCCATTTCCTTCTCCAGTGTGTGAAAGTGAAAAGTGAAAGTAAAGTCACTCAGTCGTGTCTGACTCTTAGCGACCCCATGGACTGCAGCCCACCAGGCTCCTCCATCCACGGGATTTTCCCGGCAAGAGTACTGGAGTGGGGTGCCATTGCCTTCTCCTAGCCATCCCCAAATCTGTTGTTCCTGCCACCTCTCCGTCATTAAAAGAAATCCCACTTTTGTAGTGGTTTGGAACAAAACACTTGAAGTTGTCTTAACACACCTCTTTTGCTGCCATATTCAATCCACTGGCAAATCCTACATCATCACATGCTTTTCCTTATTAGATTATCCCTACCCATAACCTAAAATCACCAAATAGCATTTTATCAATAACAGTAAATACACTTTCACAGTGCCAAGCATTGTTCAAGGGCTTGACTTATAATTTAATCTACAACAATTCTATGAGGGAGATAGAGTTGTGATCACATTTTGTAGATGAAAAGCTGATGCACAGAGGAATTGCCCAAAGTCACAGAGCTAGTAAGTGAAATGGCTGATTGTAAATGTAGGGAAATTGATTTGAGTTCACAGGCTTGACTACAATGCTTGACCTTTATCACATGCTTGAATATTTACATTGTTTAGAAGTTTCCATTGCTATGAATCATGTTGTTTTGATCACTTTTGTGTAATAAACCTTTTCTTAATTTAGAATCATTTCTTTAGCATACATTCTTAGAAGCTGAATTGGTCAGAGTATAAACATTCTCAATCCCTAAAATAGATAACCTATTTATTATTAGTAAATGTTGGCTCATCCAAATGTGAAATTACATGTATAGTTGTAGGAAACTTTTTCTTAATAGAGAAGAACCTCTGAAGAACTTAGCTGAGTTTATCCTGATTTAGTCACTTAAGTATTCATGCAATCTTGTGGTCTTCAGTTTCCTCATTTGTAACATCAAGACAACCCCTACATTACAACTTCCTTGCAATAATGCCTAAATCAGACCCTTATTTCTATCAAAAGGAGAAACTTTAGTGCTTCTTCCCCTGCCCCCCAAAACAAGCCACAAACTCTGAAACTTAGACCTATTCCATTCAGCTCTACAAAAGAATTGATCCATTCCATCTTTTAAGACTGTGGGACACGCAGTTCTGATTTTTTTGCACACCTATATTTAACACCTCTTTTTACCTTGGCTCACTCATTGTTTCAAGATTCTCTTCTCACCATCTCAAAATCTAAAAGAAAGGTCGTTGCTGTTTAGTCTATCAGTCATGTCCGACTCTTTGCAACCCCATGCACTGTACCCCACCAGGCTCCTCTGTCCATGTGATTCTCCAGGCAAGGATACTGGAGTGGGTTGCCATTTCCTTCTCCAGGGGTTCTTCTCAACTCAGGGATCAAATCCCCATCTCCTATGTCTCTTGAAATGACAAGCAGATTCTTTACCACTGAGCCACCAGGGACGATTAAGTAGTACTAATTTGCCATGGCTATTTATCAACTGTAACAATACATTTTATTTCTCATGCTCAAATCTCAAGTTTGATATCACAGATTTGGATAATAAATAGCCAGTAAGTAAACTATGTTCTTACATTCTTTTTTTGTCTTATTTACCCATTCAGCCTTCAGAAGATCTATATACTGTAAGGTGGAATTCAAAAGTTGCACATACCAACACTAGTTTTTACAGAATTTTCATCTCTTACTCTAGAACTGGACTTCCCTTGTGGCTCAGCTGGTAAAAGAATCTACCTGCAATGCGGGAGACCTGGGTTCAATCCCTGCGTTGGGAAGATCCCCTGGAGAAGGGAAAGGCTATCCACTCCAGTATTCTGGGCTAGAGAATTCCATGGATTGTATAGTCCATGGAGTCGACAAAGAGCTGGACACAACTGAGTGACTTCCACACTTCACTCACTCTAGAACTAGTTATATTGTCTTCCATCCACAGTCAAGAAAAACTAAGGGGACCCATATCTCAGAAAGGCAGAGTCTCAGAAGCCAAGAAGACCCTGCCCACTTTCTTTTTTCTTTTTCCTGCTGTATTGTCTGTCAGCAGTCCGCTGGCTTGCTGATCCTTTCTCTGCTCACCCCTGAATGTGAAAAGTTGGAAACCTGGGAATTATATTTCCTAGAATATGAAGCCAACAAATTTCCCAGTTTAGATTCTGCAAGTGCCACATACAAGCGAGAAGGCAGGCAGAAGGCAGGCAGAGGCCACATTCTTCCCAGCAATAGCTGTGAGACTTTGCTGTGGCCCCTCCACTGCAATTTTGCGTGTGTATCCCCCAACAAATCACCTGCCTCACTGGGCGGCTTCCACAATTTCCTGAGCTGTGTGGCGAGAATTCCTCCAAGATTAGCCACAAATCTGCAAGCTAACAATGGGTTTCTTTCACCTCTGCTCCTCTGGCTTTTCCAACTCTCTTATCAGCATCTAATTACGTATTTTAAATGCCTTCCTGCTTCAAGTGTCCAGAGTGGTTTCTGTTTTTCAATGGGAAGACTGACTGAAATCTGCAGTCTCCTAATTTATATAAACATGTAGTCAACTGTCCTCTTAAAGACAAGTCTAGTTTAGATGATCAGTACCAGACCCCCGACCCATTAATTGCATGTAAACTGATTTTAACCGCCGAAGTACCCCCTTTTGTGATTTATTTTTCTTCCTCTCCTGTTGGAGAATTCTATATCAATAATTTTATTACAGAAGCTGGATCTAAAAAATACACCAATATCAAACAATGCTCCAAGTGATACCAGGTGGACAGCTACCTTGCCATAGTCCATCCTTAATATTTTCAGCTTCCTTTCTCTTTATTTCTGTCCAATTACTTGTGTGTATGATTTTGTCTATTCTTTTAAGGGCAGGGATTTTTTGCTTGTTTGTTCCCTAGCACCTAGGAAATGTTCAAAGATGTTGGTTAAATGCAATGTAAAAATAAGTGTGTGGGTTCCCATTTGCCTGGATGGAGTAAACAACAATTCATACATTTTGAATTTAAGTTTGCTTTAGCATGCATAAGCAGATCATCAAATCTTTTAGGTTCTCCATTTTGACTAGCAGTTCTATTTTACTCCAGAAATTCCTGCTTCCCTGTGTTGGTGATGGATTTACAGTTACACATTTCACACCTGCCTTCTAGATTTCAAATGGTCTCCCTAGGTGATCTTTACATACACTAAATCTTCAGAACCACTGCAATGAATCAGCTCCTTTTAGTTGAAATTCCTAACGCAAGGAATAAAATCCAAAGAATCCAAGGCTTGGGATTTTTTTTATGATTCACATCTGGGAGGTGATGTATAGGATGACAGAATTTTGGAGCTGGAAATATTCTCACAGATCATTTAAGTCTGTTATTTAGATCAGCAATCATATCTGGAGTTTCATAGATAGTTTAGGACAGAACAGAACTCAGAATCTTGGTATTCTGAATTTTAGCCTAGTGATTTCTTTAAGATGGCTATCATAACATTTGTGTGAGTGGTGAACAACCTCCCTATGTGTGCCAATCATACTGTAAATATGCTTATGTGTTAGTATAGTTGTCTGACAAGTAGTGGTAAACTTCTAACAAAATGAATATATCAGATGATTTCCAATAGATGCAAGTGAAGTGTCTTGAGGAAGGGATAGCATTTTTGAACATGCACAAAGATGTAACATGGACTTGTGGTGAACACCACAAGTTTTTCTTCAATATAGCCTTGTGACTAATATAGAATGTGTAGGTGTTAATCTCAGTAATAAACACAATACAGATGAAGTTTATGGAAATTTAAATTCTGTAAACTTGAAGTTTGTAACCTAGAAAAAATTCTATAAAGTTTGCTGTATAAAATAGCAGCTCTCTAAAAAGCTGGAAAGAATGGTAAATTCCAAAATCCAATAAATTGCAAACCATGTTCGTGATTGACATGCAGAGGTGTTGCTCTCTATATATAGCATAATGTGACCCGCCCTCTTATTCACGTGTACCGGAATCTCCCCATGTGATTTTAGTGACCATTGTACTAGTGTTTGCACCATAAACCTTTAGTTCAGAAATTACATGTGACAAAATACTCTGAATCCTTAAACACTTGACCATCTGTTAATTTAGGAGAGAGCACACTCTAAGACACTGGAGAGAATGATGTGAAAATAAGTAAAGCATTAAGGCCAAATAAAAATCCCTACAATCCTAATGTTATTCCTCTGTGAAAACTAGTCTTACATGATGAGTATCTTAAATTATGTAAAATGTTCAGGGGAACTTTCCTCACAAAATGCAGCTTTTCCTAAAGTTCCTTCATGCCTTTAAGTGATTCTAACCCAAACTCCTATGCCTGAAAGACAATGTACAATGTTAAAAGGAGCCCTAGGAGTTCCTGATTTAATCTCACGTTTAGCGACCCACCAGGGGCAGAGAATTCTTTGGTAAACATCCCATAAGTCAGATATGTGTGTGTTTTAAATTCTCCTTAGTATGCAGTGAGATGCACCATTGTGTAGAATAACACTTTGGTTATTTTCACTCCAGGTTCTAACAGGGCTTGAGTCTGTCTCTCAGTCAATTTCATGAGATTCATCACAGGGCTCGCCTGCATTATGCCTAGTCAATCAGTTAAAAGAGGGCCAAGCATTCTGATTGCCTCTGCTCCCACTCACAGAATGATTAGAGGATCAATGAGCTAATAAAAACAAAATACTCTTAATCTCCTGCAATTAGTCTAGGAACTCGGGGCACTGCATGCCTTGTCATCTACATGGGGCAGCCCCAGAAGATGAACAGAGCTGTACTCCTGAGACTTCTCCTGTACCCTCCCCCCATCCTGCCTGCTGCTGCTGCGGCTGCTGAGCTCCCCCAGTCCCTGATCCTGGGCCATCCAAGCAGAGGCATTGAGGTTTCCAAACTTTGATTNAATATATCAGATGATTTCCAATAGATGCAAGTGAAGTGTCTTGAGGAAGGGATAGCATTTTTGAACATGCACAAAGATGTAACATGGACTTGTGGTGAACACCACAAGTTTTTCTTCAGTATAGCCTTGTGACTAATATAGAATGTGTAGGTGTTAATCTCAGTAATAAACACAATACAGATGAAGTTTATGGAAATTTAAATTCTGTAAACTTGAAGTTTGTAACCTAGAAAAAATTCTATAAAGTTTGCTGTATAAAATAGCAGCTCTCTAAAAAGCTGGAAAGAATGGTAAATTCCAAAATCCAATAAATTGCAAACCATGTTCGTGATTGACATGCAGAGGTGTTGCTCTCTATATATAGCATAATGTGACCCGCCCTCTTATTCACGTGTACCGGAATCTCCCCATGTGATTTTAGTGACCATTGTACTAGTGTTTGCACCATAAACCTTTAGTTCAGAAATTACATGTGACAAAATACTCTGAATCCTTAAACACTTGACCATCTGTTAATTTAGGAGACAGCACACTCTAAGACACTGGAGAGAATGATGTGAAAATAAGTAAAGCATTAAGGCCAAATAAAAATCCCTACAATCCTAATGTTATTCCTCTGTGAAAACTAGTCTTACATGATGAGTATCTTAAATTATGTAAAATGTTCAGGGGAATTTTCCTCACAAAATGCAGCTTTTCCTAAAGTTCCTTCATGCCTTTAAGTGATTCTAACCCAAACTCCTATGCCTGAAAGACAATGTACAATGTTAAAAGGAGCCCTAGGAGTTCCTGATTTAATCTCACGTTTAGCGACCCACCAGGGGCAGAGAATTCTTTGGTAAACATCCCATAAGTCAGATATGTGTGTGTTTTAAATTCTCCTTAGTATGCAGTGAGATGCACCATTGTGTAGAATAACACTTTGGTTATTTTCACTCCAGGTTCTAACAGGGCTTGAGTCTGTCTCTCAGTCAATTTCATGAGATTCATCACAGGGCTCGCCTGCATTATGCCTAGTCAATCAGTTAAAAGAGGGCCAAGCATTCTGATTGCCTCTGCTCCCACTCACAGAATGATTAGAGGATCAATGAGCTAATAAAAACAAAATACTCTTAATCTCCTGCAATTAGTCTAGGAACTCGGGGCACTGCATGCCTTGTCATCTACATGGGGCAGCCCCAGAAGATGAACAGAGCTGTACTCCTGAGACTTCTCCTGTACCCTCCCCCCATCCTGCCTGCTGCTGCTGCGGCTGCTGAGCTCCCCCAGTCCCTGATCCTGGGCCATCCAAGCAGAGGCATTGAGGTTTCCAAACTTTGATTGCAAATATTTATAAAAAGTATCAAAGTGCTGACTGTGAAGGAAATTAGAGTTTTGTTGGAGGCTTACACAAGTCTACCACTCACTTAAAAAATTTTTCATCAAGAAATTTCAATTTATTTCCAAAAAACTTTTTTCTTTCCAAGAGACAATCTTCATGAAGAACTAAATTCTCTCATCAACACATTTAGCAGAACACCTCGGGCAGTGCTACAAATCTAGGGAGAAAATGAATCTTGTTTGGTTTGGGTGTAGCCCCTGCTTTGAGTCAAGGGCCCATCTGAAATGGTTAGGTCAGATTTTTAGAACTATCATCTCAATGACTTGCAGATAAACTTGGGGATCCTAAAATTTGAATAGGATCATTCTTTCTTTATATTTTTCCAACAAAGAGATGGCTTTGCTGTGTTCCTGGTGAGCCCTGAGATGGCTGGCACTTGTCATCTGCAAATATACATGACTCCTCTACTCTTGGACCAGTGCCGAGATATGTGTGTGCATAAAAACAAAAGCTATCTATTTCCACCCTGAGTTTCCATACTTGGATCCCCTCCAGACACCGTTCTGAACATGACACTCTGCTGAAGGGTACTAAAAATGGTGCTTTCCTCAAAATAAAACCTTTAAAGGTCCCTTAGTAGCTATTCAAGGACTGGTTTTCAATTTCAATTCTCCACCCCTTGCCCAGCTGTAGATTCAAAATGCTTACATAAAACACTGAGAGTATGTACTTCAAAGCAAATCTGATTTTTCTTCTGTAATAGAAATGAGAGCTATTGTTACCACAAACTATATTTTTACTTAGAAAATACACAAAGTAATAATACACCTCCAACAAGAGAAAACAGATTCTCTCTTTTTTATTTTATTTTATAGGTAGCTTTGGTATAAGCTTCAGATAGATCCACTTACTACACAGTTTGTGAAATCTATACCTTCAAATCATACTACTCTCTATTTTAGGTCATTATATTTAAAAGCATGACTTCTCAAATCCTTTAATTACAAGTAGTTTTTGCACAAAAATGTCATATCACAATAGCAAAAAAAATGTAAACTTCTTTTGCAAACTACATAAATACTATAATATCTGCTTTGAAGTTATTCTTATGTTAAAATCAGAATATAATCTACATGCTTTACATAGAAAACTCTGGCCAGTAGCCTACGTGCATAAAGCTTTTCTTACTGACTTGCCTTTCACGTTACTTAGGTCTTAGAAGGAGAAAAATTTTAAATAGAACCCAGATCAAAATGCAGTCCATAAGTAAAACAAGTACTGGAAATATGTCAATAATTGTAGGTAAAATATGAGATGTGAAAATTACTCTATATATTAAATCTGACAAGTTACCAGGGTATGGAAGGAACTTGATAGAAAGATTCAACTACTGAGCGCCAAAGAATTGATGCTTTTAAACTGTGGTGTTGGCGAAGACTCTTGAGAGTCCCTTGGACTGCAAAGAGATCCAACGAGTCCATCCTAAAGGAGATCAGTCCTGGGTGTACACTGGAAAGACTGATGCTGAAACTCCAATACTGTGGCCACCTGATGTGAAGAGCTGACTCATCTGAAAAGATCCTGATGCTGAGAAAGATTGAGGGCAGGAGGAGAAGAGGACAACAAAAGATGACATGGTTAGATGGCATCATTGACTCAATGGACATGAGTTTGGGTGAACTCCAGGCAGTTGGTGATGGACAGGGAAGTCTGGTGTGCTGCGGTTCATGGGGTCACAAAGAGTTGGACACGACTGAGTGACTGAACTGGAACTGGAGCTCATATGCAATCCTATATGCAAGGAACTCAGCCCACATGCTAATATGCTTTTCACCCTGCTGATCTGTTTTCAAATGAATGCTATTAGAGCATAAGAGGTCATTTCTACAACTATTAGTCCTAGACTGAAAGTCTAGGTGGCCAGTGAATTTATTTCACCATCACTATCTGTGATGTCTTTCAATACAAATTTGAAGTGTGTCAATATGCAGGTGTGTATTCACAAGCGTGCACACTGAAAGGACTATATCAAGGCCTCTTTTTTCGCTGCAAGTAGAGTGTTTAATGTTTACCTTTTTTGTTATTAGAGTAAATCTTTTTTCCTCAGACTGTCCTTTCAGTTAAAGATCAAGTTCATTATCTGGAGCCCTGACTGATGTGTTACTTTGAGATTCCTATTGAACACCTAGCTACTGGCCATGGTTTGTTTGAGGAGAAAAACATCACTGCTGAAGCGTTTTTAAAAATTTCAAATGCATGCAGAAAGAACTACATATGCTTTCCAAGCAGCTACGGATAGTGGCTCAAGTAACGTTTTTATTTATTTTGGCCTAAGCCCTTTAACAACATCCTTTGAAAACAAGAGACAATGCCTACAAGACGGTGGCAGAGACCAGAACACACAGCCTGGTGGGCGGTGCTCCCAGAGGGTCACGGGGCCTCAGGTGGGAATCCACTGTGCTGCCGTCCCACTTTCTGTGCTTCTCTCTAAATGTACATGTCCTCTCTCTTCTGCCCGTACTTTTACTTGACGTAAAACAATTTTTAAAACAAACTTCCCAATGATTCATTCAGAGCTCAAATAACACTGTACGCAGGCTTTGTTGGAGACAGGTACCCATTCCAAACACCTCTTCTCCCCTAGGAGGCCGGGGTGGGCGGAGGGGCATCGAAGCCTACGAGCTGCTCTTGTTGGAGACGGGGCCTCGGTTGTTATCCTCCATATACTGGCTGCCCCCAGTGTCGCTCCGGCTGAGGACCATGGAGGGGAGGCGGGAGGGACGCCTCTCCGGGTTCTTCTCCTGCGAGAAGCAGCAGAGCATCCTCTTCATGGTGCTGTACATGTCCTCATCCTTGTAGGAGTAGATGATGGGGTTCATGACAGAGTTGAGCAGCGCCAGCAGCAGGAACCACCTTTTCACGTGCTGGACGTTGCACCGTGTGCAGTTCAGGCCGTCGAGCAGCAGAACCACCAGGCCGGGCGTCCAGCACACTACGAAGGCCCCTGGAGAGAGAGAGAGAGGAAGCAACAGGCACTCAGAGGTCACGTTAATTATTTAGGTTTCTTCTCGCCCAGTGTTCCATCAGTGGCATCAAGGGACTTTGAGGATTTGTTTTGACAACTGCAAAGCAAACTTCCAGACTTCCTCCAAGCATTTGAGACCTGGGCTTGTTAGAAGCAGACTATAAACCACATGCCATTTCACCTTCCCATCTGCTTACCCAGGTACCTTAGTTAGAGGCTTACACTTATCTCTTACATATTGAGCACAACACAGACCTTGTTTCCATGTGTTCTCCGAATCACACTAGAAGGCTGTGCAGTCATTATCCACATTCTGCAGGTGAGAAAATTGAGGCCCAATTCCAGAGTCTATGTGGGGGAAGCCTCACACACATAGTATATGTGGGGAACCCTGCACGCTGCTGTTCTCCAACACAGACTTTCCAAGTGCTGTCCTAAATAAGACACCTGCATACATAGGTGTCTCCTAGTCTTTTAATCAAGTCACTTGCTCAAAAACTATAATCTTAACAAAACCACGTTTAAGCTGAGTAGGCATGAAATTCTTTTTGACATTCACAGGCCATCTGCTTAATCAACTGTTCTAAGTTGAGATAGATATTATTGTCAGAAATAAGTCTTTCTCTTTCATGATGAGATAGAGATGTGCTTTTATTAACATATTTATTTAGCATAATTTTAGCACCAACTGCACATGAAGGAGGGTCTCTTCTGAGTCTCTATCCATCTGACCAATTTAGCTTACTTCAGAAATTTCTGATTTATTCTTCCTGAGATATGAGACACAGGTTCATTATTTCCCTACTTAGTCAGCATAACATCAAATAACAATGACAGCCAACACATGAATGCTTCCCTTTATTAACTCATAGAACCACACTATGAAAGCAGATATCATTATCATCCTCAGGAAACTGAGGCACAAGAGAAATTCAGTACCTTGCTTATGAGAAAACAGCTTTTAAGTGACATTGAATTTTGAACCAAGGCAATCTTCCTTCACAGGCTGTGCACTTGGCCACCATGGGACCTGCCTCCATCTTGGGGTGTGATTTCTTTTTCCAAAAGTCCTTATCATTTCTTAATGCCCTTACTTATGCATTCAACAGATAGTCACTGTGAGCTTTCAGTGTGCCAAGAACTGTGCTACAAGGTGAGGACCATGCACTCTGGGAGCTAATGGGGGAGAGAGAATGGACAAGCAAGTCTGTGAACTGTATCACTAACGAGTTACTCCTCTTGGTTAGATTCAGACCTGAACAGTATTCCTCTTAGTGCTTTATCTTTGTTCTGAGAGATATAATGATAAGCAAGTCAAGAATTATAAAGAAGCAGGGTGAGGTCATGACACTCCATGAGTTTTGGCGTCAGACAGCTAGGCCCAGCTCCTCACCTTACGAGCTACTAATAAGGTAAATCACCTCTCTGAGCCTTCTTCATTCCCTCATTTAATAAAGATAATGATCTTGACTTATGAGGTAATGGGCAAGGTCAAAGGTAATGAGAAGTGGAGTCTAACACTGCACTGGCTTCACTCAGCAGTGGTTGTCATGAGATGCTTTGTGAGAGACATCTGACAAAAGATGTGCCGGAGTTCTCAGGGGGTTTCACTTCCCATTTCATAACTACACCTCTACAGTGGCTCCCTTTTCTCTTCATCCTCTATTATTTGGGGGTTGGCTGACATATGAAGAAAGAAGTGACCTTGGATCAGAGATTTGGGTACAAATTCTTCACTTACTGTACAACTCTGGAGATCCATGTTATCAGTCTGGGCTTCATCTTCCTAAACTGTAAATTGAAGATCTGTGGCAAGTTGTGGGTTTTTCAGTCTGTGAGGTGGGGCACCTTAGTGGGTATGCAATCAAATTAATGAGTTTGGAAAAGTTTTTTTTTTTTTTTAATGAAAGAATAAAATGCAATGGAATGAAACAACTCAGAGTATATTACACAGACCAAGGGAAATACTGTTTCATGCAATTTTTGTTTCAGTTTTATATACTATATTTATGCATACTTTGGGCATAAAGTAAGTTATTTGTGACTGTTGGGATTAGTCAGAAAGTTTGAAAAAGGCCCCATCTAGCTCTTTCTGCTGTTTCTGAGACAGGATTACTGTGTTGTCAACAGGGAAGAACTAAACAAAGCAGACATCAAAAGCTGTAGCTACCAACTTTGATTTGACCTGTCCTTTCTGTGTGAAACTGCAGAATTCCAAAGAAATTCCAGAGGGAGTTTCCAAGGGTTTTGTGTTAATGGGTAGGAGGAGGAAATATTGGTAAACTTCATACTTAGTTAAATATACATATCAAAGTATTTTTTTATAATTACTTATTTTTGACCGTGCTAGATGTTTGTTGCTGTGAGGGCTTCACTCTAGTTGCAGTGAGTAGGGGCTACTCTCTAGCTGGGGTGCTTGGGTTTCTCATTGTGGTGGCTTCTCTTGTGCAGCACAGGCTCTGGGACAAAAGGGCTTCTGCAGCTTCGGCTCCTGGGCTCTAGAGCACAGACTCAGTGGTTGTGGCACATGGGCTTAGTTGCTCCACAGCATGTAGGATCTTCCTGGATCAGCGATTGAACTTGTGTCTCCTGCATTGATAGGCAGATTCTTTACCACTTAGCCACCAGAGAAGCCCCTTGTCAAACATTAATAGTGTATATAACTTCCAAACTAACGGAAGGGGAAGGATGCAAGCAAAGGAAAAAAAGGGTCTCAATACAAAAGAAAGGTGGCAAACATAAAAAGTAGGGATAAAGAGGAAAATAAGGTACTGGAAATGAATCCAAATATGTTGGCCCTTGAACAATATGGGGGTTAGGGGCGCTGACCCCTGCACAGTCGAAAATCCATATATAACTACATTTGGCCCTTGCATCTATGATTCCACATCTGTAGACACAACCTCAGATCAGATCATGTAGTACTGTAGAATGTATTTCCTGAAAAAAATCTTCACATAAATGAACCTGCTCAATTCAAACACCTTTTGTTCAAGGGTCAATGGTATCCTAATAATCAAAATCAATGTTAACCGTATAGTTAAAAAAGCCAACTGAAATAATTTGATGTCTAACATTACAACCATATGTGGTAAAACCCATGAAGAAAGCCAAGATGATTAACATGAGATTTCTGATACGGTTACTTCTACAGGAGAGAGGGGCCCACCAGGACAGGGTACAAAAGAGGTTCTAAAGACACTGATAATTACACTGGGTAGCAAGTACACAGGTGTTTTAATTTTAAAATTCTTTTAAGTATTAGTCTTTAAACTGTACACATATAATTTTGTTTGAATGATCTATTTCATACACACACATCAAAAAAGGAATAAAAGTAAATTGCCAATATGTTTTTCTAAAGATTGTTTTTAAAATGGAATTTTTAAAGCTTTAAATGGAATCATTAAAGCTTTTTTCCTCAGCATAAAACTCTAGTTTAGATTAATCAGGGGACCTTAACACTCTAAATAAATCTTCAGATATGTTTGTCATAATGTGGTAATTCAACACCTTTTTCTTTGGCATTGAACTTCATAAAATATTTCATTCAATCAACACTGAAACACTTTTCTTTGGGCAATGATTATATACCAGGCACTGTTGTAACCACTTTATATGAATTAACCATTTAATCCTCATAGCAATCCTTGGAAATAGGTACTATTTTATATATATATATATATATATATATACACACACACACAGTGCTGTGTGCTGTGCTTAGTCATTCAGTCGTGTCTTTGCGATCCCATGGACTGTAGCCCACCAGGGTCCTCTGTCCATGGGCATTCTCCAGGCAAGAATAGGAGAGTGGGTTGCCATGCCTTCCTCCAGGGCATCTTCCCAAGCCAGGAATCCAATCCAGGTCTCCCCTGTTGCAGGCGGATTCTTTACCGTCTGAGTCACAGTACCCTCATTTTAAATCTGAGAAAAATGAACCATGGATAAGTTGGTAATCTGCTCAAAGCCATGCAGCTGATAAGTGGAAGGGCTAGGATTTGAACTCAGGCAGCCTGGCCCCAGAGCCTGTGCTCCTGTTCACATGCTAGGCTCAGAAGTGAGTGCAAAGGATCTTATTTCTAAAGTAAGTGATGGGGAAAAGGAGAGAGTAGTTAAAGTCCTGTTCATAGAATGTCATATCCAACTCTAAAGCTGCATATATCACAACTACGTCATTCTTTGGTTTGCTAACAGAAAGATTTTCTGGCAAAGGAAGGAAAGAAAGAAAGAAAAAAGGAAGGAAGGAAGGAAGATGAGGAAGGAAAGAAAGAAGAGGGAGGAAAGGAGAAAGAATTTCAGCAAAAATATAGCCTGGCCATTGGGGTATGAAGAGCCAAAAAAAAAAAAAAAAATCTGCTGACCTTTTTATTACACTGTTTCCAAGAACAACAAAAGGCAAGGCTCTGACAGAACAGCCCAAACACACTGGGCTGCTGAACCAGAGATGGTGCTTCAGTGATGCCATTTGAGGTGACGATTACACTCCAAGCAGGGACCCTGGGAAACCGCAGCTCCGTGACTCCTCCACCCAGCGGCCAGGCTCGCCTTCTAAACACACCACAGAGTGGAGGCACAGCTTATCTTAACAGTTTATTTGTTAGGGGTTTTTTACTGTGTGTCAGCAGCAGCAGATATGAGGTCCCCCAAAAATATTTAAAAGGAGAAGAAAATGCCAGGAATGGTTCTGGGCTTGGGAATCTGTCCTCTTGGAGAATTCTTGAAGAATGTGGGAGATGTCAGAAACACAGAAATGGGCAACTGTCCCAGTTCTTAAAAGAGGGCAGATGGTACATTCTAGCAAATATATATCAGTCAGCTCCTTATGAATTTCCAATAAATTCTAGAAGAAAAAACTAAGATGAGTGTTTTTTGAGTATTTAAACTCAATGCTCAAAACAGCGAGGAATAAGCAAGACTTACCAAGAGACATATGTCAAGACCGGATTGTTTTCCCCCTAAATTAGGCATTAACAAATAGGAGCAGATCTAATGGTATCTATCTGGGAAATGGAAGAAATCAGGTACATTTTTCTTAGAGAAGAAAAGGCAAAGGAAAACAAGATTATGTTAACTGTCCCCAAATACTTGAAGGGTCATTACATAAAAAGAAGCACAACTTAGCTTGAAGGTCACCCTGAACCAAATGGAAAAGTATCAAAAAGCAGAATTTGAACAAAAAAATTTTTTTAAGAAAATAAAGTTATTTTGGAGAAGAATTTCTTGTCCAGCAGACAGAGAGCCTCCCTTGGCCTGAGTATTTTCTTTGCCCAGATTGTCCTGAGATGTACAGAGGGAAGGGATTTTCCCCAAATGAGAGAGGGTTAAATGGCTTCTGAACTGTTTTCCAAGTAGAAAACTGCTATCTACAAACTCTGAGTTTCAACTGCCCACGCAATCCAAAGAAATTCGACTTGTTGGTTTCCCAGACACCATTATCAGACAGTATGACTAAAAACTGATTAAGACAAATTCTCCAAGACAGCAATTCCCAAAGCTGGTTGTCCATCAAATTCCCAAGGAAGCATTTTACTAACGCATGTCCTCTGGTCCTATATCAGACCCAATGGCCAGACTCTCTGTGGTCAGATGGGGAAATCTGTAGAAGTTTCCTGGGTGATTACAATGCATGACCAGTTTCACAAATCACTTCTGTATGCTGACCAATATGGTTTCATCAAGCTGACCTTGTCAGCAAAATTGTAGACTCTATATGGATTTGGCCAAAAGACATGGAAGAGAAAGGAGGTAGATTTCTTTAAAACAAACAAAAAAAAGTCACCTTTGGATGAATACCTTCAGCTTCTATTTGGAAAAATGTTTGAACAGATCTTATGCATTAATGAAATGTATAAACACAACCATGGAAGCTAGTCTACAGGCAAGGCCACCTTCCGCTGGCCTTACCTCGCTCTCTGGTTCACCCTGCCAAGAATGCCTTCCTAGCTCCTAATCTAAGGTCTACTTTTCATTCCAAGCTTAGCTCTTATTCTGTCTCCTCCACTGGACCTCTCCCATTTGTCCAACCCACAGTGACCATTCTCTTCTCTCAATTCCTGTGACACTTCCCACTAACAACATCCATGTGGCACTGGGCATATCACCTGCTTAGTTCCACTCTAACATCTCCCAAGACCTCTGGGCTAAGCAGTGTGCTTAAAGCTTTACGTACACCCATTGTTTAAATCTCATGGGCCTGTGAGGTTGCTACTCTTATTTTCAGTCTCATACTTGATGAATCTGAACTTCAGAATGGCTCAACGGTTTAATCAGAAGCCAGTGAAGAGAAGAGTCAGAATTTGAACACCAGCCTGATTCGTCCATGCAAATTCTTGAGCATTGTGCTATACTGAAGTAGTTTTTCATACATAGGTCCCATTGCTCAGGTCCATTATAAACTTCCCAAGTATGCAGGCTGTGCCTCATACCTCTATATCCTCAGAATGAAGTAGAGAGCCCCACACTCAAGTAGCAGAGAAGACATGTCCATTGAATGTAACTGAAGTTCATTAACAACCATAAGGCCAGGTAATGAATAAGCGCTAGCATTTCTGATGCAAGCAGTATAATACCCTGCCCTTCAGGCACTGACAGGCAGGGAACCAGAATGGGATGGTTCTGACTACTGTCAAGGAAGGTGTCAGGTGAAATGACACTCAGTTGAGCAGAGTACTGAAGGTCAGGAATGACTGTGCAGGGGTGAGGAATAGTGTGATACACTTGGGGAATTCCAAACAGGTTTGGATGGTTTAACACAGGAAGGTGACTAGGGAAGTAAGATGAAGTCTGAGAGATGAACTTGGGTAAGACCTGGAAGGGCCCTGTGGGAAGTTCTCAAGAGTTTGGATTTATTGTGTAAATCACATCCCAGAAGTATTTTTCAATCAGGAGTTCATCAGGAGAATAAAGTCTGAACGCCCTCAGGTATGCAGTATATTAACACTGAATTAACCTCTCTTCCAAGCACTTAGAATGGTATGAGTCATAGACCATCATGGGAGGATTAAGAAAATATTTCTATGTTCCATGGTTCATAAAGAAAACCTATTGAGAAAGGTTAGAGCTGAGGTTTTTGGTGGCTCAGTTGCAACTCATCAGTGGCTTGTAAAATCATTTAATAGGCTGAAACCAGCAATTTTCTAAAAAATAAAATAGAACAGAAAAGCATCAGGACATATCAAATATAGTAAGGGTATGTTTCATGAAACTTGTTTCAGTTACACAGGGAAATATTTGTATGTTTTGGGTCATGATAGAGAATGTAGATTATTTCTCATTGTGAGGTCCTGATTTTTTTTTAAATTGAAATCTACTTCATTATTTTTTTTAAACATAGAGGGTTACTTCCCAAAGGAAATCTCTTGTTAAACTTCAAAATGAGAGCTGCTGTGACTAAAGAAAGAGATGGGGTGGGGGTAGTTGAATAAGGATCTTCATAGAGAATATACCCTTCACCATACAATGTGCCTGCCACCACCATGTCTTACAAACACACACTTTGAGGAACCCTTGAGAACCCCCTGGGAGGTTTGAAAACCACTGCTGTGGAATGGTAGTTCTTCGAATATTTTAATCAGTGGCATGGATAAGTCTTTTATTTTAGAGCAAAGGTGTATCTGTGTGCTCAGGATGGAATGGTGGTATGCATCAGAATCACCTGGGTTGCTGGCTTGAAATTCAGATTTCTGGGTCCCACCCATACCTTCCAAATGAGAATCTGATGAAGGTATGATCTGGGCATTTCCAGTTTTAAACAGCTCCCTGGGAAATGCTTTAGTACTGTAAAGTATAAGAACAACTGATTTGGCAGGGAGAGCCCCCCTGAAGACCACCTGAAATTCAGGTGAAAGTTTAAGGATTTGAAAAAACATTGGTGATGGAGATGGAGAGATGTAACCAGGTTAGGAGGTGCTAAGAAGAAAAACCTGTAAGATCTGATGTATAAATATCTAGATCTAGGAAGCAAGGGAAAGGAAAGAATCCAGGGTGCTTGGGCAGCATGTGATTCTGATAACCAGGTAGGAGAGAGAGGAAGGACAGGTTTAGAAGGAAGACATGGTGGTTCAGTTTTAGGCATTGGGAACTTGGACTATCTGTGGCTCCTCCAGGTATAGAAGAGGAGAAAGCAGCCAGAAACATGGGTCAGAATAATGAGCGCTCCCAATTTTAATGTTGCCTTAGGAGTCATCAGCAGTAGGTGGAATTGAAGCTGTACTTTCATTAATAAATACTTACTAGGCAACTGCATTGGAGAAGGCAATGGCACCCCACTCCAGTACTCTTGCCTGGAAAATCCCATGGACGGAGGAGCCTGGTGGGCTGCAGTCCATGGGGTCACTAAGAGTTGGACACGACTGAGCAACTTCACTTTGACTTTTCACTTTCATGAATTGGAGAAGGAAATGGCAACCCATTCCAGTGTTCTTGCCTGGAGAATCCCAGGGACAGGGGAGCCTGGTGGGCTGCCGTCTACGGGGTCGCACAGAGTTGGACATGACTGAAGCGACTTAGCAGCAGCAGCAGGCAAATGCATGCCATGTGCCAGCTACTAACAGTGAATGGCTTCCAGGTGATTACATTTGGATAACAAATATAACTTCCTTCTAGTGCCACATGACAGGTCAGTTATGTTGATGAGAAGCATTTGTTTACTTCTTTATGGCTGCACTGGGTCTTCATCAGCTTGCAGGCTTACCTCGTTGGCATGTGAGACCTTAGTTCCCTGACCAGGGATCAAACCTATGTCCCATGCACTGGAAGGAAGATTCCTAACCCCTGGATTAGCAGGGAAGCTCCTGCAATTATTTGTTTATTTTAATGATTTTTTCTTTTCTTTCAGTACCTGTTTAGCAAGAGACTCACTTTGAAAGTAAAATTACAACTGAAAATATTGGTGGCAAGTGAAATCTTTCCAGTTCTTTAGTCAACATTATCTTGAAACAATCTACAACCACCACCTACCTTATTTAGAAGGTGTCAAAATATCTCAAACAATACTCTGGTTAATACCTCATCGCTGCATTACAGGAAAGAGGAGATACACATTATAGGAAAGAAGAATACCAGTCCATCTGGGAGAAAGGCTCCTCACTGGAATGTATTTAAGATAGTTCTTGGGGTCTGGGTGACAGATAAGATATGTAGAGGATTCAGACTTCCCTCAAGATTTTTTTTAATCCTGTTCTTTAGTACTCATAGTTTTCTATTAGGTCTAGTTAGCCTTATTTTCATTTGTTTAAAAATTGACACATACAATTAAAAAGAAACCTTCACATGTGCTGCTGCTGCTGCTGCTGCTTCAGTTGTGTCCGATTCTGTGCGACCCATAGACGGCAGCCCCCCAGGCTCCTCCATCCATGGGATTTTCCAGGCAAGAGTACTGGAGTGGGGTGCCATTGCCTCCTCCATTCACATGTAAGTGACACACAAATAAAACATCCATAACAATAAATCACTCACACAGAATAGTTTCACTTTGGCACATGGGCTACTCATTTTATCAAATAAGAGGATATATTTTAGATATGTTCACTCTGTTATTCTTTGTTTTTAGTCCAGGAAAAAAACAGCAGGGTACTAGCAATAATGCTAACCTACTAAGCCACAGGACTGTCTGATTTACTAAAATAGAAAATTACAACTCTACATAAAAATCAGGTTGGGAGCCTTATCCACAGGAAGCTCTCTTCTTATTTGAAAAGAATTTTAAAAGTAAAAAATTTTTAATCAATAGATGTTCTTGGTTAGAAGTATCACAATGTGTAAGTTACATGTTAATGGAATATTGAAGTGAAAATGCTCTTATGACACTAAGGAATTTATGTAATAATTTAAAAGTAACACCTCCAGATGTGGTTTGCGTTCAAATTTATATTCGTTTACCCACAGTGTTTTAGAACTCCAATAATTCAGAAAATAGATTGTCACATATGTGAAAGGAATGAAAATATATACCGTTTGTAAACCTGACTTATTTTTACTGCAGAAAACAAGAAAGCACCGAGATACTTCAAACAGATGATGAACAGTTAAGCATTCCACAAATGATTCATTTAACACGACTGTTATTGCTGCTGGGTCTTTTGACTCTAACAACTGGTTTTAGACACTTGTTTCAAATTTGTGGCCAGCTTTGGAAAATTGAAATTCTTTGGTGCCAAGGGGTTAGGAGATAAAATTTAAAGCAGAGGCATACCAGCTAGAACCACAGCCTAAACCTAATTCTAGTGTCTAACTCAGAGAGACAGCTGGAAATTATAAACTGCAGCAGTAAGAGAACACCATCTCCACCTCCAGATTCCTCTTTAAGCATCATATGCAGGGGTCTGCATACCTCAGCACCTCTGTAACTACTATAACAAAGGCTGTCCAGCATCTAAGAAAAGGTGCGAGGTCAATTGTGTGTACTGACAGCAGCTGTTTGCCTGGTGTAATCTTAAACCCTGACACATCCCAGCTAGCCTGCCCCAGGATCTGAACTTCTTCCTGCTGGAGTCACGCCTTTGATTTAGGAAGGCCTGCCATTACACCTATACATACAAACATACAAAACTGTAGGCATGTAATAATTTATATAACACATAAGCTGCCATTAGCACACAGCAAGGTTGCGGGGCATTGCAAAAGGGATATCTTTGATGGGGCTGAAAATTTTGAAAAGAGTTACTGCCAGTGTAGGAGATACAAAAGACACGAGTTTGATCCCTGGTTTGAGAAGATTCCCTGGAGGAGGAAATGGCAACCCACTCCAGTACTCTTGCTTGGACAATTATATGGACAGAGGAGCCTGGTGGGCTACAGTCCATGGGGTTGCAAAGAGTTGGCCATGACTGAGTGCACACACACACACACACACAACACACACACACACACACACACAAACACCCCCACCCTCACCCATGGGACACTGCACAGGGGAGCTGATCTGATTAGGAGACAAGATTCTAGACACGTCAATGGTACAAAATACTATCCTGAGCTCAGAGGAAGGGAATAGGATGTGTTAGGAGCCAGAAGATGTGACTCAGAGTTGGGCCTGGAACAGTGAGAGCACGGTATAGCTCAGGAAGTACAAAGTCCTGACTCAGAGCAACCCTTTCCATTCTATACCCATGAGTGCTAAGTCACTTCAGTCATGTTCAGACTCTTTGTGAACCTATGGACTGTAGCCCGCCAAGCTCCTCTGTCCATGGAATCCTCTAAGAATAGTGGAGTGGGTTTCCATGGTCTCCTCCAGAGAATATTCACAATCGGGGGATCAAACTCACATTTCTTATGTCTTCTGCACTGGCAGGTGGGTTCTTTACCACTAGCGCCATCTGGGAAGCCCAATGGTCGCCATCATTAACCTATCACACCATGTGCTTCTGAACCTAGATACTGCCTGGACTCCTTCACAGCACAGCGCTCAGCCTCTAGCAATCAGCTGGAATTTGCCCTTGAGATGAGTCTACTTATCCCTATTACAGTAAAAGGGGCTTAAGATCAGGCAGCCTCAGAGCTGAAATCCTGGTTTATGCCCACAGGGACATCAGTTCATTTTCTTGAGCCTCTCTCCACTTCTTAGCTATGGAATGAGCATGAAAGATACTGACCTGACAGGATTTTTGTGAGATTTAATGAGATAATGGGCGGAGAGTGTCTAACACAGAAAACACTCCAAAAATGTTCATTCTGACTGCCCAGATGGGGTCAGATATTTCCCCTGCTGTGCTTTCTCAGTTTATAAATACATCTGGTAGAGAGCTTCAGTTGCTATTGTACACTCACACCTGCGTGCAAACACACACACACACACACACACACTTTATCACACTCTGTCTTATTTTGGCTGCCCTGCTAGAATGACATCCTCAGGGGAGATCCTTTCTTCAGCTAGTGATACCCAGTGCTTGGCCATGCATGATACATACAATAGGTACTTAACAGAAGGTTGTTAAATGAAGAAGTAAGGGTTCTTGATTCAAATCCAGGCCCTGCAGTAGGCTTTGAAAAAGGTCATTCTTTGTCTCTCCCCCCAGGTTCTTCCTCTGTATATTAAAAGAGTTGGACTAGAATGACCTGGAAGTTTCCGTCTGGCTCTTACATTGGATAATTCTGGATTTCCCCTCAGTTTCCTTCTCCACACACTGATGTGGAAAGAGTCTGCTGTAAATACACCCTGCTAGTTCTTAAGTAGCTAGCTTCTCCAATAACTCATTTTGCATGTGTTATGCTTTCTGCGACCAAGTGGGTAAAAAAAAATCCAAGTGACAAACATCTATAGTTTTAACTTGGCAGATATATGAATTTGACTGCCATTTAGATTCTGTCAAAATATTTTCTACCTACTACTTCTGATCATATCTAACTTGTCTTAAGCTAGCTGGAACTGGTATTTACCATAATTTGCTTTAGTGACTAAACCACCACCACAGTGTGACACCATCTTTGTTTTCCAAAGATTTTTTTTTTTTAGTTTACTTTGCAAAATAGAAAGCAATGCTATGCTAGTCAGAGCACGCTGCTCAAATCCCAAGAAGATGGCAACAATTATTGATCAATCTATTAACTAGCAGTATAGTGATGCCAGAGGTGCAAAGATGGCCTTCTTTTCTAATTTTCTTTAGGGGCTTCCCTGGTGGACAGCAGTACAGGGATGCCAGGGGTGCAAAGATGGCCTTTTTTTCTAGTTTTTTTCCCCCTCAACTCCTTAGCTGCTCTACTGCCATCCTCTCTCCCCCTCCCCCCACCATGTCCTATTCATCCCAGATGGGGATGCTCTCTTTTATCCACTTTTCTTCATTTTCTCTATTTCTTCAGGAATTCTGCTTGTTTCCTACTTGTGATGATAATCCCACATTAAGTAACTGTAAGCCTATACAGTTCACTGTTATCAAACTACATATCAACAGGAGACTACACAGTATATTCAAATTGAAGATTTTTCCTTTTCTGTGGGAAGATCCCTAAGTGGGATGTAAGCAGATTTGGTCATCAAACTTTAAGACTCAGGTTTGTCCATCACTTTGTACATTTACTCTGAGTATGAGACTCCCTTGGGACATTTGTTAAACATTCAAGTTCTAAATGCTCTAAACCTGACTCAGAGACCCCTGCAGACTTAAATAGCATTTATTTGATTCCATTGTTCCGAATCTGGGTATAAGCACTGCTATCTCAGGACTGCATGCCTTCTCTAACAAAAATTCACTGAGCCACAAGAGACGCCAACAATAGTGCTAACCACCCAGGGCACAGGTAAATAAAGTGAGAAGTACAAGCTCTTTGCCAGTTCCTGATTTCATTGGCTCCTTCTCAGAAGTCAGCTCCAAGTGTACCCCTTGGAGAGCTCTTCCTTTGTGTCATATAAAGTAGCACCCAGCCCCGTCATTTCCTCAAATATTATTCTGTTGGATTTCCTTGTGTCACTCTCTGCAATTATCTTGTTTATTTGTTAGCTGGTTGGTTAACTCATTTACTAATTGCAAATCATCCCAGTTGGACAGAATCTGAATGTTTAACCAATGTCCCAAGGGAGTCTCATGCTCAGGGTAAATGTACAGAGTGCTAGACAACCAGGTCTTAAAGTCTGATGACCAACTCTGCTTATATCCCACTTAGGGATCTTCCCACAGGAAAGGAAAAACCTTCAATTCGAATATACTCTGTAGACTCCTGTGATACATAGTTTGATAACAGTGAACGTATAGGCTTACAGGAACTTAATAAAAGCCATTTTCAGTCAGGTTCATATTTAAGAAAATGAAAATTACTGGTAAAGCACAATCTGGTTAATACCCTAGTGAACATACTATAATCAGAAAAAGAGAAAAAAAACTCATAATTTGGAAATATGTTCTTAGTTTGCATTGAACAAGCTTCCAAAGCCTGACAGAAGGAATATGAGGGAATATGTAGTTAAGTATACAATGAGGATGAAAGGAGAAGAAAGCAAAGTAAGGTTGGAGGACATAAATAGAGTACATGTAACAGATAAGTGTGAAAGAAACAATGAACACTACAAGTAGTACAAGGAGATGCCAATAAAACCTTCTCTAAGAACCTGGAAACAAGAGGAAAGAGGTTGTTCTCTTAGTTAAGTCCTAAAGAGATATTATAGCCCTCAGACTTGCAACATCTTTCCTGAAATCTGACTGAAGGCAATAACATCTCAGAAGAGAGAATGTCATCAGAGCCAAGGATGTCTAGAATGGCCATATACAATTTCAAGGGAGAGAGTTCTTGATCAATGTCAGCCTTTTTCATGACTGGGATATCGCTTTTGTTCTGATTCTGTGCAAACAGCAACCTCTGATGGTAACTGCATTTGCCAGGTATTGAGTATCCAAATGTCTTGGTAATTTTATTTCTTCAATCTAAATAAATATGATGGCATTCTAGTTAATTACAAACACACACAGACACAATCCAGCCAGAGGGTAGGCCAGAGGGAGGAGGGAAGGAGGGAAACCAGTTTTGGCGCCATGCTTCACCCACATTCTTCTGTGTGCTAACTTTATGGCCTTGGGTTCTTCTTACTCTTTCGAAGCCAGTTCCTTTTTTCCCTCCTGTGTGCAGCTCTCCCCAGACACTCCTCCCAGGCTGGGTCAAATGATCCCCACCCCATGTTCCCGTAGGCTATCCTCGTATGTATCACTGAATCAGACACTGGTAGTGGATTATCCCTTCATCTGGCCAGCTGGACTGAGAGCACCTGCAGGGCAGAGATGCTGCCATATTCACCTTGGATTCCTGACACCTAATGGGGGCTAGGGGCTGGATGTTTAGTAGTTACTCAGTTTTCAAGGAAGCAGGAAAGGAAAGCTGAAATGCTCCTAACCCACTGAGCACACACATGACATGCAAATATACCAGATACCTTTGAGATGAGGCCCTGTCCCTTCATGCAATAATAGCAGCAAAATGGCAGAGCTCCTGGTGCATTCTTCTCCCATGTTATAAACCATGTTATCATAGGTACCTGGGAGGCCAAGGACTCCTCTTCTTATTTGAGGTGATTTATTATAATCTAGAACAGAGGAGTCTGAGGCTTATCTTATAGTTCACGTGTTTCCACATTTGGGTTGTGTGCTTAGTTGCTCAGTTATGTCCAACGCTTTGCCGCCCCATGGACTGTAGCCTGTCATGCTCCTCTGTCCATGGGGATTCTCCAGGCAAGAATACTGGAGTGGGTTGCCATGCCCTCCTTCAGGGGATTTTCCCAACCAGTCCTCCTGCCTTGCAGGTGGATTCTTTACCATCTGAGCCACCAGGGAAGCTATATTTGGGTTAATCAAACACATTTAAGTCACATTACATCATAGTTTGAAAGAACCCTCTGTTCAAAACATTAGCTTTACTATTCTAGTAATCAAATAAGATTCGTAAGCCAAATATGTAAACAACAATAAATAATTTATAAATTGTTAATCAGGGAAGAAGAAACATCCAAATCACATAGATATGGATGCTGAGAAAGGTCATTCAAAGTTTAAGGAGTCTGTCTTTGAACTAGAGACTATCTATTTACCCTGGTAGAGGGTATTGGGTATATCAAACACCCTAAGATCAATAAAGGGCAAATAAATAAAGTCTGAGATACGGTCTCACTCCAGAGAAGGCAATGGCAGCCCACTCCAGTACTCTTGCCTGGAAAATCCCATGGATGGAGGAGCCTGGTGGGCTGCAGTCCATGGGGTCGCACAGAGTTGGACACGACTGAAGCGACTTAGCAGCAGCAGCAGCACTGTCTCACTCAAACTGGAACTAAAGACATCGTGATACTCAAATAACAGAAAGCTTATCTTCTTATCCTTTAGCCCCCACCCACTGGAAAATATTAAACACTTCCTCTTTCAACATATACCTTTTTATTGGGTTGGCCAAAAGTTTGTTTGGATTCTTCTAGAAGATATGGAAAAACCCAAAGGAACTTTTTTGGCCAACCCAATATTTTCCTGAAGCAAATGTGTGTTCATTACCGGGTACAATGACTAATTTGATCTTTTTAGTTAACGATATTCACATACTGAAGGATTTACTAGTTAGGTAAACTTGAATTTTCTTAAACTTGCTAAACCTTGTTTTCTCATCTGCAAAATAGACAATAAAATTCCCCTTGTGGGGTTGGTGAGGCCCAGTTGGGAGAACGGACTTAAGTTTCTTTAGTACAGCATGGAGCACAAAGTCATCATCCCGATCAGCATCTCTTAGTCTTTCTCCAGGAAAAGCCTTTTGTGATGTGATATTTGAAAAACCTATTAATACAACAGCACTGGTTAGAGGAGCAACATGGCAGAGAATTAATTATAATAGCTTGTCTACTAGGGCCAAACTACTGGGTTCAAACCCCTAACCTACACTTGCTTTGGGGCACCCTTGGGCTATTTTTATTTAACCTGTTTAACTTACCTATACCTCAGTATATATAACATGGAGATAACAAGGATGCCCACCTCCTGGGGTTGCTGTAAGGGCTGCATGACTGAGCATACATAAAGAATCTAGATCAGTGCTCAGCACTGAGTTAGACATGATGCGTTCGCCATTCTTGCTGCTGACCCTGCTCTCCAGGTTTAAAGATGCTCAGAATCAGACTCCAGAGTGGGAAGAGGTGGGAACATACTAAGAAACCAGTTACTTAAGATGAAAAAATTAGTTGTTGTTTCCTAAGTCATCCCACTGGGATAATGATTTTTATCAAGATATTTAGTATTTAATTTTTTCATTATGTTTTTTTAACAGCCTTTTAGAACATAGGAATAACTAAGTGAGAAGACCTAAGGGGCAGAAGTAGCCTGCAGAGCCTCCCCATTTAGACATCTCTACTACAGCACTAGTGATGCTGCAGATATTTTTCACCTTCATGCCTGTTTTCTCTACTAGACCGTACGTATCTCAAGGGATGAGGACTACATTCTGCCAATTTACTTTTGCATTCCCAGTTCTTAGCAGAGTGCCTGACATAAAGCAGGCACTTAATATTTATTAATGAGCGAGTGATCAAATGAGTGAATTAAAATCCCCTAAGGGAGGAAATGGCAACCCACTGCAGTATTCTTGCCTGGAGAATTCCATGGACAGAGGAGCCTGGTAGGCTACGGTCCACAGAGTCACAGAATCAGACACAAGTGAGCAACTGACATTTTCATTTCACTTTCTAAGATACATGTAGACATTTGTTCAAGTACAAGCATATCACACAGATCTTTTTATACTATCGGAGCAGAATTTGACTCTTAGATCGCCAGGTAGGAGCCAATAGCAAATGAGAAGAAAGATGAACAAGAATGATGTCCCTATAGCCTGGAACCACAATTTCACAGTCCCTAGTTTTTACCATAGAGAGATTTTATTATGAATCCTCTTGGTAATTCTAGTTAGCCTAGCCAGAGCTGATGCACTGCACGGGGCCTTTGGCAAGATTGTTTTTGCTTTATGTGGGTGATATACACCCAACCCACCTAAAGTATTTAATGCTTGCACCCAGCTCAAATAAGATCAAGTCATCTTCCCATACTTGCACAAAAATGTTATCAATAAATCCAATAAAACATTTTTTATAGAGTCATAGACTCTGAGACTCACAAGCCTTCCTACAGTTTGTCCATCCATCCTCCCACACTGTGTAAGAATCCTTGGATAGCACCATACACTAAGAGTCATCTCTCAGCTACCCAGCACCTCCAGCAAGAGGAAGCTCCCTCACGTCACTCGGCAGCTGGCCCCCCTGGAGAATGGCTCTCATTTTTAGGAAATTCATCTGATAATGAGTTAAAATATTCCTTCTGTGATTTCTACCCCTTGATCCTGTCTTAAATTTCAAACTTCTAAAATGTAATTCCTTTTCCAGGTAACAACCCATGAAATATTTTAAAAGAATTGTATCCAATAGAGTATTGTAAAGTAAAATTAAAAATAAAAATAAATAAAATAATTGTATCCTCATTTCTTATCTTCTTTGGTGACAATTCCAGTTCCTTCATCTGTTCTGGATCCTTCCAAACCCCAGTCACCCTCCAGTATGTCCTTACTACACTGACAATATTCGTCTCAAAATGTGAGCTCCAGATCTGGCTTTATGGTGCCACTGTGAATGTCCTTGTATCCACAGAATACAGGACAATTCGCTAAGTCTAGATCCTTCACATTCAATAAACACATCTATGACTACACTCCACTTTGGGACAAGTACATAACATGATGTCCTCGACACAACTGCACTTCTGGTCCATAAAAACCCTTTCTTCTTCTTTCTCCCCTACCCCCGACATGTGTTGTTTTAAGATGTTCCTAATCTCTTTGGTTGTATAATTGCAATGTGTGTGTGTTTTGTTTAAACCTAATGACTACATCTGTTCTTATAAAGTGCTGTTCTTGTTCGCATTAGCAGATCTACTCTGTTGATAGCTGTTTGAGTCTGGAACCTCCTACCTAACATATTAGCAATTCTCTCTTTTCGCTACCTGCATATTTTGACGTCTGCGAGTAATTTTTTTTCCATCTTCTCTAAGTCATTGCTACTTTGCTGGGGAAATACAGACCAAGCACAGAGTCCTCTGGCAGTCCTGAGATTCTTGCTAGGTTGACATCAAGCCTGTACCTAATCACCAAGGCTCAGGTGAAACGTTCAGTTACTGGTGAATCTCCTGACTATTCTATAAGCCTGCCCACAGTTCCTCTTGATGATGAGAGTACAATGTCCAGTTATCAAAGGTCTTCTTGACATCCGCATATACATACTGTCTATAGCATTCTCTTAGCTACTCTTCTAGTAACCTTATCACAAATTATAAACTGAATTAATTTGTTATTTAATATATGTGGGTCTTATGAGCAACATTTCTTATTTTTTTTTACTTAAAAATCCATTCTACAATTTTGCTGAGCATATGTTTCTTTATCAAATATTAAAATTTGCAATATAAACTCATGACGTATCTTCTGACTTCATCTAAAAATGTTCATATTTATAAAATACTCAGAGATCTTGTAAAGGTGATCAGACAATGAAATTTAAATTTCTAAAGTCCAAAACAATTATTTTTTTTTCACATATACACTGTGTCCCAGGAAAGAATAAGACTATTTCATTTACAATCAACCATAAATGCTCATTTGGGACTTTATTTAGAAAATTAGAACAAAATCTTAAAACCACAAGTCTCAAAATAAACAATCATTTCTGTATTAACTGCCTTATTTCACAGGTGTGGGAACTGAGACACAAAGGGGTTAGTAAATCTTATCAGCAAATAATACAATTAAGGCTGATCTCTTTAGCAAATTAAAAGCCCTACATTCTTAAAAAAATTATATCACTGAAAGAAAAACATTTACTTTATCAATTATTTATTATAAAACTCCCTTGATATGAACATAGCACTTCATTTTAAAAAAGACAGAAACTTCCCCCAGCTTGATCTAGGCAGCAGATATGCCTCCTTGCAGGTTATGAGCCAGTTAGGGGCCAGTTCAGAGAATGTGGGGTCCTTTCCTATTCTTGGAAAAAAACAACTCTAATGGAATCTACAGAGGGTACATAAAATGTCAAACTTAGGCAGGAGTTTCTCATCATAAAACATGGAAATATGATACATATATTAATATATGGCTTCCCTGGTGGCTCAGATGGTAAAGAATCTGCCTGTAATGCAGGAGACCCGGGTTCAATCCCTGGGTTGGGAAGATCCCTTGGAGAAGGAAATGGCAACCCACTTCACTATTCTTGCCTAGAGAATCCCTGTGGACAGAGGAGCTGGGCAGGCTACTACAGTCCATGGGGTCGCAAAGAGTCGGACACGACTGAGCGACTAACGCATACACACAGGAACATATTAACATATAATATATACACATATATATATGTAAAATGCACACATAGCCCCACATAATATATATATACACATATATGTAGAACATATACACACATATTTCTAAAACACACACATATCATATATATAGACACATTTATATGCAAAACACATATATACACACATATACATGCAAAAAACCACATATATATGTAAAACACACACAAATAATATTCTTATCAGTTTGTTGTCACTGCAAAAAAAAAAATGATGAACTCTTATGGAAGTAACAAGATACAGAAATAGGAGGGTAGTGAGGCTGGGGAGAGTTATGGTCTTATTGGCACAAAAACTAGGGTGAAAACAATCTTACTTGGAGCTGGAAGCAAAAACAATATGAGTCAGAAATGGTATCCTTACAATACACATAATTCAGTATTATCACATCTACTTGTGAAATATCCTCCGTGAATGGCTGGACTAGATGGCATCTGAAGTCCCTCCTGATATAACAGGATGTGATTTTAAAACTCCCTAGAATAGCAGAGCTCTATAAAACACAGGTATATCATGTATTGGGGGCATTAAGAGCATCAGGCCAACTCCTTGAGAAACAAGGTGCACTCGCCTCCTGCCAGGGAGGGCCCTGGAAGCTAAGGGGCCAGCAGATATTCTCAGAACAAAGGAAATCTGAGGGTGAGGACCATTTTTCCCTACAACCCTGTGCTAATATAGTCGGTTTACTAGCCTCTCTGCACGAATGTTGAGAAATCTGTGCCACCTGGTGTTGACTGTGCCGGCTCCACGGTGGATTCTTTCATAGGTCACCCTCTTTCACTGTGTACTCTACCATCTCTCATGTTCCTCAGAGCTGCTAGAACCTACGCTCTTATATATGGGTTACATGCTATGAGTTCAAGGAAATAGGATCACTGTCCACTCAGTTGTTCAGGCCAAAAATTTGGATATCATCCTTGACTTGTCCCTTCTCCCACCTTCAAATGGAAACAATCGCCAAGGACTTTCAAGTATCTCTTTAGTATCTCTTTAATCCATTTGCTTCTTTCCAACTACCCTATGTTTCCCATAGATTGAATTACCCTCATCCCTCAGTTCAGTTCAGTTCAGTAGCTCAGTCATGTCCAACTTTTTGCAACCCCATGGACTGCAGCACACCAGGCTTCCCTGTCCATCACCAACTCCCAGAGCTTGTTCAAACTCATGTCCATTGAGTCAGTGATACCATCCAACCATCTCATCATCTGTCTCCCCCTTCTCCTCTTGCCTTCAATCTTTCCCAGCATCAGGGTCTTTTCCAATGAGTCAGTTCTTCATATCAGGTGTGCAAAGTATTGGAGCTTCAGCTTCAGCATCAGTCCCTCCAATGAATATTCAGGACTGATTTCCTTTAGGATGGATTGATTGGATCTCCTTGCAGTCCAAGGGACTCTCAAGAGTCTTCTCCAACACCACAGTGCAAAAGCATCAATTCTTAGTGCTCAGCTTTCTTTATAGTCCAACTCTCACATCCATACATGACTATTGCAAAAACCATAGCTTTGACTACACAGACCTTTGTTGACAAAGTAATGTCTCTGCTTTTTAATATACTGTCTAGGTCGGTCATAGCTTTTCTTCCAAGGAGCAAGCATCTTTTACTTTCATGGCTGCAGTCACCATCTGCAATGATTTTGGAGCCCAAGAAAATAAAGTCTCTCACTGTTTCCACTGTTTCCCCATCTATTTTCCATGAAGTGATGGGACCAGATGCCATGATCTTAGTTTTCTGAACATTGAGCTTTAAGCCAGCTTTTTCACTCTATTCTTTCACTTTCATCAAGAGGCTCTTTGGTTCCTCTTCACTTTCTGCCATAAGGGTGGTGACATCTGTGTATTTGAGGTTATTGATATTTCTCCTAGAAATCTTGACTCCAGTTTGTGCTTCATCCAGCCTGACATTTTGCATGATGTACTCTGTATAGAAGTTAAATAAGCAGGGTGACAAGATACAGCCTTGACATACTCCTTTCCCAATTTGGAACCAGTCCATTGTTTCATGTCCAGTTCTAACGGTTGTTTCTTGACCTGCCCATGGATTTCTCAGGAGGCAGGTAAGGTGGTCTGTTATTCTCATCTCTTTAAGAATTTCATAGTTTGTTGTGATCCACAGAGTCAAAGGCTTTGGCATAGTAAATAAAGCAGATGTTTTTCTGGAACTCTCTTGCTAGCATGTGAGATGAGTGAANAGACAGCAAAAGAGACACAGATGTATAGAACAGTCTTTTGGACTCTGTGGGAGAGGGAGAGGGTGGGATGATTTTGGAGAATGGCATTGAAACATGTATATCATATATGAAATGAATTACCAGTCCAGGTTTGATGCATGATACTGGATGCTTGGGGTTGGTGCACTGGGACGACCCAGGGGGATGGTATGGGGACGGAGGAAGGTGGGGGGTTCAGGATGGGGAACACGTGTATACCTGTGGTGGATTCATGTTGATGTATGGCAAAACCAATACAATATTGTAAAGTAATTAACCGCCAATTAAAATAAATAATTTATATTAAAAAATAAAAAACATGTTGAAACAGAATTTCATTTACCTAAGTAGTTTATGAAAAACATTTCTTTTCATAATAATATGCATAACTTTGCCTAATTATTTCATTATTTTGATGCTACTCAAAAAAAATCTTGTTCATCAAAACAGAATTATTTTCACAAGACAATGCAAATAAGAACAAGAGACCAAAACCATTTACACCCTTAAATCCAAAGTCCCATACAAAGTCCACTAATCTAAAAAATACAACAAACTAGAGAATATAACAAAAAAGAAGCAGATTCACAGATACAGAGAACAAACTAGTGGCTACTAGTGGCAAGAGGGATGGGGGAAGGGGCAACACAGGGGTCAGGGTAAGAGGTACAAACTACTAGGTATAAAATAAGCTACAGGGATTATAAAATAAGCACACAACACAGAGAACACAGTCAACATTTTATAATAACTATAAATGGAGTTATAACCTTTAAAAACTGTGAATCACTGTGCCATACACCTGTAACTTACATAATATTGTACAGCAACTATACTTCAATTTAAAAAATAATAAAATTTTAAGAAAAAAATATTAAAATCTATATACTGCTTTTTTTTTTTAATACTGATGTTGGAAAAGACTCTTGAGAGTCCCTTGGACTGCAAGGAGATCCAACCAGTCCATTCTAAAGGAAATCAGTCCTGAATATTCACTGGAAGGACTGATGCTGAAGCTGAAACTCCAATACATTGGCCACCTGATTTAAAAAGCTGAAAAAAAAATTAAAAATAAATAAAAAAATAAAAAGCTGACTCTTTGGAAAAGACTCTGCTGCTGGGAAAGTTTGCAAGTGGGAAGAAAAGGGAACAACAGAGGATAACACGGTTGGATGGCATCACCGACTTGATGGACATGAGTTTGAACAAGCTCCAGGAGTTGGTGATGGACAGGCAAGCCTGGTGTGCTGCAGTCCACAAAGAGTTGGATACGACCGAGTAACTGAATTGAACTGATACACTAATTAAAAAAACAAGTCTCCACTGTTGTCCATAACTGAGCAGGTTTGGAATTTCAATCCATTCTCTATGGACCTAAATCCAACGTCACTGTGCTGCCATCATTCACTGGAGAATTCAGAAAAGGCTGGGTACCACATCAGCCAGATCTATGGTAGATGAGGAACTAGGTCAAATTCTTCTTTCAGTTCAGTTCAGTCACTCAAGTCGTGTCCAACTCTTTGAGACTGCGTGGACTGCAGCACGCCAGGCTTCCTTGTCCATCACCAACTCCCGGAGCTTACTCAAACTCAAATCTATCATGTCGGTGATGCCATTGAACCATCTCATCTTTCGTCATCCCCTTCTCCTCCTGGCTTCAATCTTTCTCAGCATCAGGCTCTTTTCTAATGAGTTGGTTCTTCACATCAGGCGGCAAAAGTATTGGAGTTTCAGCTTCAGCATCAGCCCTCCCAATGAATGTTCAGATTTCCTTTAGAATGGACTGGTTGGATCTCCTTGCAGTCCAAGGGACTCTCAAGAGTCTTCTCCAACACCACAGTGCAAAAGCATCAATTCTTAGTGCTCAGCTTTCTTTATAGTCCAACTCTCACATCCATACATGACTATTGCAAAAACCATAGCTTTGACTACACAGACCTTTGTTGACAAAGTAATGTCTCTGCTTTTTAATATACTGTCTAGGTCGGTCATAGCTTTTCTTCCAAGGAGCAAGCATCTTTTACTTTCATGGCTGCAGTCACCATCTGCAATGATTTTGGAGCCCAAGAAAATAAAGTCTCTCACTGTTTCCACTGTTTCCCCATCTATTTTCCATGAAGTGATGGGACCAGATGCCATGATCTTAGTTTTCTGAACATTGAGCTTTAAGCCAGCTTTTTCACTCTATTCTTTCACTTTCATCAAGAGGCTCTTTGGTTCCTCTTCACTTTCTGCCATAAGGGTGGTGACATCTGTGTATTTGAGGTTATTGATATTTCTCCTAGAAATCTTGACTCCAGTTTGTGCTTCATCCAGCCTGACATTTTGCATGATGTACTCTGTATAGAAGTTAAATAAGCAGGGTGACAAGATACAGCCTTGACATACTCCTTTCCCAATTTGGAACCAGTCCATTGTTTCATGTCCAGTTCTAACGGTTGTTTCTTGACCTGCCCATGGATTTCTCAGGAGGCAGGTAAGGTGGTCTGTTATTCTCATCTCTTTAAGAATTTCATAGTTTGTTGTGATCCACAGAGTCAAAGGCTTTGGCATAGTAAATAAAGCAGATGTTTTTCTGGAACTCTCTTGCTAGCATGTGAGATGAGTGAAATTGTGTGGTAGATCATTGCTAGCCTGGGTTAATTTAATAACTTTCCAAGTGGTCTTTCTGCCCCTATATTCTACAAAGTGTGGTCAGCCGTCTCTATATGTGTCAAGGCTGACAAAACTACCTCCTTGCTTAGAAGTCTTCAGGATGAGCCCAAAGTCTACAGCCTGACCAGCAGGTCCTTCATGACCTCATCTTGACTGATCCACCAGTCTCCTTGTCCCTTCACCCCTTGCTTCTACCCTCTGTGTTATTTGCAGCACCCTGAACAGGCCATACCATCTTTAGTTTCCAGGTTTTTGTCCCTGAAGCTCCCTCTATCTCCAACACACTTTAAGTCTCCAACACACTTTAAAGAACCACATGCCAGTTCCTCACACCACTCCACAGCTTCCAGTGTTTGGTTTAATAAAAAGAATAGCTTTCACTTAGTGTGAGTGATTCTGTTCAGGGCATTTTTATGCATCCAGTCACTGAATCCCCTCATCAGCTCTCTGAGGTAGGGATTATCATGTTCCTCTTTTATAGATGAGCTCACATGATCTCTCAAAGCTGGATTATGTGCCATTTCTAAAGTCCTCCCAGAGGCTCCTGTGTTTATCAAAAAACTTACAGTTATCTATTTTCCCAATCTTCTGCACAGAGTGCAGTCCTGAAGGGAAAATACATGTCTGATTTTTGGTGGTCTCTGAGATGAAGCTCAATAAATTAATAACTGATGGCAGTGACAGGAATGCTTGGCAATATGGTAGAAAGGGTGGCAAATGGTATAAAGTTTAGTAGCACATTCTTGGGCTACCCAGGTGGTGCTAGTGGTAAAGAACCTGCCTGCCAATACAGGAGATGTAAGAGATGAAGTTCCCTGGGTCAGGAAGATCCCCTGGAGGAGGGCATGGCAACAAACTCCAGTATTCTTGCCTGGGGAATCCCATGGACAGAGGAGCTTTGTGGGCTACAGTCCATGGGGTCACAAAGAGTCAGGCACGACTCTGCTGTGAAGAAACCTGCACAGCACATATGGTACACAGCACATTCTAGGAGCTTTCTGCATTCAGATCTTCCCATGACTGTAATCATGAGCAATTTACCTCTCTGCCTAGAATGGGGATAATGATAATACATATTTCATGTAACAGCTAAATAAGTTGATATCTGTGCATGCTTAGATGAATTTCTGGCACAAATAAGTACTATACAAGTGTTTGCTATTATTAGCATTCCTGTTAACAAAGAAATTAAAAGCACTTGTAAAATGGAATGAATATCATTAGTTCAATTTTACAGGCAAAAGAACCTAAGATAAAGTGACAATCCTCAAACATCTGCTGGTCCTAGAATTAAACACCATTGCCCAAATACTTGTTACAAAGCATCAAAGAAACAGTTTAAGGATGGATTCCTTACAAAATATCCTGTCAGCAGATTTTTTTAAAGAACAACGAAAACAACAAACTAACAAAAAACAGCAGATGAATGAGTCAGCTCTAACCAACTCCAAAGAGGAAAAGGCCTCAAAGTTTCAGAGCACACCACTTACTCACATAAAGAATAAACTCCCACATGCTCCTGTGCTGTTTAGTCGTGTTCAGCCCTTTGCAACCCAAGGACTGCAGCCCATCAGGATCCTCTGTCATTCGGCTTTTCCAGGTGGATTCTCCAGGCAAGAATACTGGAGTGGGTTGCCAGTGGGATCTTCCCAACCCAGGGAATAAACCCACGTCTTTTGCATCTCCTGCACTGGCAGGCAGATTCTTTACCACTGCATCCCCTGAGAAGCCCTATATAAGGACCAAATTAAATAAGAGAGCAATCAAGAAATGTTTCCTAAGACTAACTAACAGGACAAGCTCAGATTTGTGAGAAGGGTTAGGACCAAAGAAGTTCCATTTGATGGGGAAAGATTTATGGTGAAAATTCCCCAAACAATTCATTCACTGACAGTAAAAAAAACTTGCATCCTCAGACCTTGACAGGGATTTAGTTGTGTGCTCTAAAAAAACACAGCAGATGCCTTATTAAAACAATAATTTAGAAAAGATATAACTGAACGGACACTCTGCCAGGATTTTGTGGAGTCACTGAGTATTTCATCCTTTGTTAGGAACACTCTCTGTTTAGAGAATACTGGAATGGAGATCCTATTTGCTGAAAACAATGGCTGGTTTTCACCAAAAGAGACGTAGAAATACAGGAAAGTTTCATTCAGAGTAGACCCTCTGCCAAGCAGTCCAAAGCCTCGGTCCTCTCGTCTGTGACCCATTTAAATGCTCACAGGAATTTCCCTGTGAAGAAAGAGCACCCAGAACTTTTACTATAAACATTATTCTTCAGTTTTCAACAATGATCCATTCTTTGGCAATGCTTGGCAAAGAAAATAAAACAGTATTCACTGAGGTGCTGTGGCTATCTATTCTTTCTGGATCCCAGGTCAAAAATGAATTCCTGAATTTCCATTTCCCATTTCTGTGATGGAGATGAAATCTCTCTTAAAATGTAGCATAATCATGAAATTATTTATTTTCTTGAGAAGTTCGGAAGGACAACTAATGGTCCCTTATGACAAATAATGTTTGTTTTATTCATGAATTTAATACAATTTTTTGAAACAGCAAAACCCCAGCTAAAAATTTGGAGAGTTTTTAGATTTCTCTTAAGTGGAGTTTGTTCTTTAGTGGGAAAGATAAGTGGATGAGGCCCCCCCATGAGATCCTAGGAAATTCTCAGGGGCTCCTCTGTCATTTGTCAATACCCACCACTGTACTTGTAAATTATGCAGTGTGTAGGGCATCATGTTTGGAGGTTAAAACAGACACCTACAACTCAAAGATTCCCTCTTCTCTGGCGATTGCATACCCCTCAATTAATCTCTCTGTATCTTAGCTTTGTAGAAATTAAGTATCATCCCTTATCCGTCTGTCTCTCTCTCCCTCTCTGTCTCTCTCCCTCACACATACAGACACTCCGTCCACGTGGTTACACAGGTAAGGCTCCTGGCACACCTGATAGTACTCCTGACCAAAACTGGTTCCTCTGAAACACTTGACCCAAACTGGACCAATCAAAATCCCATCCTTAGAGCCCGGCTTCTGGCCAGATGTGAATGTTCTAAGGTTTGTTCTGATGTCAGGCTGGGCCAGGTAAGACTCATCTCAAAGAATATGTAAATGGGAGAGAGAGACCTTGATACATACACACAGGCGCTTCGGGCTGCATACTCTGCACAATCTAGATAGAAGTAGCTGGAAAATAAAAGGGCTTCCTTGGTGGCTCAGATGGTAAAGAATCTGCCTGCAACATGAGAGACCCCAGTTTAATCCCTGGGTTGAGAAGATCCCCTGGAGGAGGAAATGGCTACCCACTTCAGTATTCATGCCTGGAAAATTCCATGGACAGAGGAGCCTGGCAGGCTAATAAAAAGTAGTTTGCAGAGGGAGATAAGAAGAGAATAAGCACACAGGGGAAACTCAGATGAAAATGGAGTAGAATATCCAGGAGAACACAGGACTTTCCATGCCCGGCTTCCAGGCCACTCCTTAGGTATGGTGATCTATACACTCTTGGTTCTTCTACTTTTTCACTTAAGCTGACAGAGGTGGTCGATCCCTGTTTTTGCAATTAAAAGTATAGTTAATAAATGAATGGAACTCTAAATGTAAGCATAGATTTCCATATATTTCAGAAACTGAAACATATAGTTTCTTCCAGATGTGTCATAACCACTGCAATCAGATCAATCATCTGCTATAATTTTAGAGTCTCAGACAAAAAGAAGTTGAGTCATTCATCAGTCAAAAGCCAAAAAATTCCCAAAGAGTTTGGGGGGAAGGGCTGGCATATAACATAATGTATGGCCACACAAGGAGCTTTAATGATGTAAATAAGCTTTTAGAAATTATTTTCCTTCCATTTTCCTTAGCTTCATAAGTCAGAGATTTGAAGAGGTGTATTAAAGAGGTGCATTTAAATAGATTAGTTTTCATTTTGATAAAGTGCAAAGCGTGCAGACTTTAAGCCTCATCCATCTGTTTATTCATGTTAAGTTGTGAAGTTGCTTAGTCGTGTCTGACTCTTTGCGACCCCATGGACTGTAGCCTACCAGGCTTCTCTGTCCATGGGATTTTCCAGGCAAGAATACTGGAGTGGGTTGCCATTTCCTTCTCCAGGGGATCTTCCCGACCCAGAGATCAAACCCAGATCTCCCACATGGCAGGCAGACTCTTTACCCTGAACCACCAGGGAAGCCCCTAATAGCACTCTTATAAACTTGTCACCTAAAAAAAAAAATCATCTGTTAAAGCCCTTCTAAGTAGGCACATTTCTTCCTTATGTAGGTAAAGGGGGTAGACTAAAGAGCTCCTTTCAGAAGCAGAAGATAATAACAGCCTTATGTTTGAATTTCAAGTTCAGTATCATACTTGGCATGAATATCAAAGTCTTCCGGGGTACTGTTTGGTTCACAGGGAGGTTTTTCTTGTTTGAGTCTTCTTACATAAGATTCTTGGAGAAGGAAAAAAAAGACTCGCCACATGTTGAGACATGAAGGAGCTGGTGTGCAAGCAGCATAAACCACCCAGTATGCAATGCTCTCTGGCCTCTATAATCCTTAAAGCCAGGCAATTTCATCCTTTCCTTAAAAGATGAGCTCTACAAGGAGGGGACCAAGCGCTGAAGAGAAAGTAAACTCCTGTCTCACTCTTCACATCATTAAAAGGAACTCAAGCCTGCGGTGCTTGTCAGGGATGAGCCAGAAGTTCAATGCCTATGGAGGCTCTGGCCCACAGAAAATTCTAACTCCTACCTTCATCCTCACATTTAAAGCTGCCTTTTTGCTTTCAGTGCGTCCTCTTTCAAGCTCCACTCAGCTTCCCTTCAATCTGCTGGCTGCTGCCCTCAGCCTCTGCCTGAGTCCCCAAGTCAGAGATGAGGGGAGAAGTGATCCATCTTTGGACACAGGAGTAACTTCCCAGACCTGGAGAGTGGGAGCTGCATTCTGTGACCACCTTCCAAACAAACTTGGTTTTCAACTGTGACTTCTCTCTGGTGGTTTTTTAAAACACTTCAATAAAGAACCACATTCTTATGAAGCAAAGAAGCAGAGGGAAGGACATGTCAGTCATAAGAGTATGCTGGTCTAACCTGCAGGCTGGAGGGGTGGGGGGTATGGTTTTACACTTTCATATTTCCAGGCAGGGAGCTGTATTGCTACTGAGAGAGACAATGAAAACGCCACCTCTGCTGGACCATGGCTGGGACTATCTGAGGGATTTTAGTGTTTAAAAGTCCAAGTTTACACTAAGAGCAGTTCAGTTCAGTCGCTCAGTCGTGTCCGACTCTTTGCGACCCCATGAATTGCAGCATGCCAGGCCTCCCTGTTCATCACCATCTCTCGGAGTTCACTCAGACTCATGTCCGAGTCCATGATGCCATCCAGCCATCTCATCCTCCGTCGTCCCCTTCTCCTCCTGCCCCCAATCCCTCCCAGCATCAAAGTCATTTCCAATGAGTCAACTCTTTGCATGAGGTAGCCAAAGTACTGGAGTTTCAGCTTTAGCATCATTCCTTCCAAAGAAATCCCAGGGTTGATCTCCTTCAGAATGGACTGGTTGGATCTCCTTGCAGTCCAAGGGACTCTCCAGAGTCTTCTCCAACACCACAGTTCAAAAGCATCAATTCTTCAGCGCTGAGCCTTCTTCACGGTCCAACTCTCACATCCATACATGACCACAGGAAAAACCATAGCCTNCCTTGACACACTCCTTTTCCTATTTGGAATGAGTCTATTGTTCCATGTCCAGTTCTAACTGTTGCTTCCTGACCTGCAGATTTCTCAAGAGGCAGGTTAGGTGGTCTGGTATTCCCAAAGGTCAGTTTTCATTCCAATTCCAAAGAAAGGCAATGCTAAAGAATGCTTAAACTACCACACAATTGCACTCATCTCACATGCTAGTAAAGTAATGCTCAAAATTCTCCAAGCTAGGCTTCAGCAATACATGAACTGTAACTCCCTGATGTTCAAGCTGGTTTTAGAAAAGGCAGAGGAACCAGAGATCAAATTGCCAACATCTGCTGGATCATCAAAAAAGCAAGGGAGTTCCAGAAAAACATCTATTTCTGCTTTACTGACTATGCCAAAGCCTTTGACTGTGGATCACAATAAACTGTGGAAAATTTTTAATTATCCTTTCATTAAAAATAAAAAAAATATTTTAAAAGAATGTCTAATTATAAGCTTATTAAAATAACATGGTTATAAAAAATTACAAAAAAAGAATGTCTGTTTAAAAACAAAATTGGAGAAACCACTTTTTGAAAACATAGTCAGAGATCAGTTAAGATGACAGAGTATGAAGACCCTGACTGAGCTTGCTTCCTCTCATGAGCACACCAAAATCACAAGTATTTGCAGAACCTACCGAAAAAGAACTTCTACAACTAAAGACATAAAGAAGGAACCAAAACGAGAAAGATAGGAGGGAGGGGCTCACAATATAATCAAGTCCCATACCCTCTGGTGGGTGACCCAAAAAGTGAAGAATAATTATATTAGACAGGTTCCCTCACAGGAGTGAATTCTGAGACCCATGTCAGGCTCCCGAGCCTGGGGGTCCTGCACCAGGAAGACAACCCAACAGAGCAATTGACTTTGATGGAGAGCAAAGCTTTGGGAGTCCCAAAAGGACAGTGGGAAATAGACTTCGCTTTTAAATGATGCACAAAAATCTCACACACAAAACCTAGGGCAAAAGCAATGATTTGATAGGAGACAGCCAGACCTATCTGCTGGTCTTGTAGAGTCCCCCAGAGAGGCAGTGAGTGGCTGTGGCTTGCCCTGGGGACAGACATTGGTGGCAGCCATATTTTGGAGGTCCTTCTATCTCATGGACACTGGTATGTGTGGGCAACATTGTGGAATCTTCTTCACTCTAGCTCTTTAGTGCCAAGACCTAGCCCCACACAACAGTGGGTAGTTGCCAGTGCTGGGATATCTCAGGCCAAATAACTAATTATTTATATTCCTACCCATCAGCAATAGGATGCCTAAAGACTTTCTGAACCCACAGCCCTATTCACTAGAGGGCCAAGACCCAACTCAACTCACCAATGGGCAGGCTTCAGCCTGGATTAGCCTCTAGACCAGCCTCACCCACCAGGGTAGACACCAGGTGCAAGGAAAGCTCAACCCTGCAGCCTGGAGACCAGGTTACCATAGCAGGCCAGACCCTTCCCTGGGGCCAGCTGGGCCTCATCCCTTCCCACTGGCAGGTCAATATATGCTTCAGAACATCCTAGACACCCCAAAACCACTTATATCAGAACACCCACACCAGCAATCTGACACTGGGTCCTGGGATCCCTGGGCCCTAAAGTCAGACTCCAGGACACAGCTTTACCTGTCAACAGTATAGCACTAACCCTAGGACTGGGTGGGCAACAGCCCTCGAATTTTCTGGACATTGACTCCACCCACCAGGGAACCCGCACTAGCCCCTGGGCCCTGGGTTTCTGCAGTCAACTGCCAGGTGATCAGGTACCACTAACCAGCAGCCTCTGCAGAAGGCAGGGCCTGGTGTCCAAGCAGGCTAGGGGCCAGCAAAGCCTATGACATCACCCACATAGTCAGCCTGACACTAGAGAAGGACCCATACAGACCTTACGGGGGAACACCTGTAGCACACAGCTTTGGTGATAAGGGAGCAGTGCAATGCTGGGATGCATAGAGTGTCTCCTACAGAAGGCCATTTTTACAAGGTTGGAAAATGTAACTAACCTACTAGATACATAAAAATACAGATAGCAACTTAGACAAAATGAGGTGGCAGAGGTTCCAGATGAAGGAACAGTGTAAAACCTCAGAAGAGGAACAAAATGAAGTAATCTAAGACAAGTAATCTTATTGAAATAAGTAACAAAGATAAGTAATCTACCCTAGAAAGAGTTCAGCTAATGATTGTAAAATGATCAAAGAACTTAGGAGAAGAATGGGTACACATAACAAGAAGCTAGAAGTTTTTTAACAAAGATTTAGAAAATATATAGAACAACCAAACATAGATGAAGACTACAATAACTGAAATGGAAGATTGATAGAATGAATCAACAGTAGACTAAATGATACAGAGGTACAGATCAGTGAGATGGAAGACAAAGTAGTTGAAATCACTGAGGGATTTCATGAACAGAAAAAAAAAGAAAAAGGATGAAAGAAATGAAGACAATTCAAGAAACCTCTGGGACAACATCAAGCACACTAATACGTACATTAGAGGGGCCCCAGAAGGAAAAAAGAAACAGGCAGAAAATACACTTGATGACAAATTGGTTGAAAAATTCCCTAACCTGGGAAAGGAAACAGTTACCTAAGACCAAGAAGCTCAGAGTTCCATACAGAATTAAAACAAAGAGGAACATAAAGACACATTGTAATTAAAATGACAAAAATTAAAACTAAAGAGAGAATATTAAAGCAGTAAGGGGAAAAAAATACACAAGAGAACTCCCATAAAGGCATCAGCTGATTTTCTTCTCTGCAGGCCAAAAAGGAATGTCACAATATATTTAAAGTGATGAAAGGAAAAACTTACAATCAAGAATACTCTACCCAGCAAGACTCTCATTCAGATTTGACAGAGAGCTCAACAGCTTCACAGACAGGAAAAACCTAAAAGAGTTCAGCACCATCAATCCAGTTTTATAGTAAATGCTTTGTCTGTTTTTGGCTGTACCTCTCGGTTTGTGGGACCTTAGTTCCTTGACCAGGGATTGAACCGAAGCCCTTGGCAGTGAGAGTGAAGAGGCCTAACCATTAGAATGCCAGGGAATTCCTTACAAAAATATGTTAAAGAAATTTCCCTAGGTGAAAAAGAAGAGGCCACAAGGAGAAACAAGGAAATTATGAAATGAAAAAACTCACCAGTAAAGGCAAACATATAGTAAAGTCTGGAACATACAGTCTTCACATACAAAGTTAGCAGAAAACTTAAAAGACAAAAGTAGCAAAATCATCTATATCTACAAGAAACAGTTAAGGGATACACAGAAATACAAAATATGATACCAAAACCAAATATCAAAATTACAAAAGAGAGAAGAGTAGAGTAGAAATACATAATTTTTTGAATGCATTTGAAATTAAGAGATCAGCAAATTAAAATAATTACATATATGTACATACTGCTATATAAAAACTTCATGGTAACCACAAACTAAAAACCACAAACCAAAAATCTATAATAGATATACATACACAAAGGAATCCAAACACTAAAGATAGTCATCAGACAAGACAGCAAAAAGAAGGGGAAAAAAATATGTACAAAAACCACCCTCAAACAACTCACAAAATGAAAGTAAGATCATACTTATCAATAGTTACCTTAAATATAAATGGATTAAATGCTTCAATGAAAAGACACACTGGCCTAATGGATACAAAAACAAGATCCATATATATGCTTCCTGCAAGAGACTCACCTAAGATCTAAAGACACACCAGACTGAAAGTGAAGGAGGTAGAAAAGGTATCCCACGCAAACGGAAATCAAAGTCAGAGCAGTGGCACTCATATCAGACAAAATAGGCTTTACAATAAAGATGGTCACAAGAGACAAAGACACTTCACAGTGATCAAGGGCTTAGTCTGAGATACAACTGTAAATATATATGCACCTAACACAGCAGTATGTAAATACAGAAGGCAAATACTAACAGACCTAAAAGGAGAAACTGACAGTAATAAAATAATATTAGGGGACTTCAACACCACATTTACATCAATAGACAGATAATCCAGACAGAAAACCAATAAGAAAATACTGAACTTAAAAGATACATTAGGCCCAGACAAAATTAGCTGATATATAGAGAGCATTTCATCTGGAAGCAGAATGCGGTCTTTTCAAGTGCTCATAGAACATTCTTCAGGATACACAACATGCAAGGCCACAAAAGAAGCCTCAGTAAATTTAAGAAAACTGAAATCATATCAAGCATCCTTTCTGACCATAATACTGTGGAGAAGAAATCAACTATAAGAAGAAAACTGAAAAACATAAACGGAGGTTAAACATTATGCTACTACATAACCAAGGAATCACTGAAGAAATTAAAGAGGAAAATTTTGTAACCTAGAAACAAATGCAAATAAAAAACAGGATGGTCCAAAACCTAGATAATGCAACAAAAGCAGTTCTAAACAGGAAGCTTATAGCGATAGAAGCTTACTGTAGGAAACAAGAAAAATCTCAAATAAAAACCCTAAACTTACATTAAAGTAACTAGAAAAGGAAAACACTAAAAGCCAAAGAAAGAAATCATAAATATCAGAACAGAAACAAATGAAGAGAGACTAAAAAGCAATAGAAAAGATAAGTGAAACTAAAAGATAGTTCTTTGAAAAGATAAAGCTGTTAAATCTTTAGCCAGGCTCATCAGGAAAAAATGGGAGAGGGCTCAAATCAATAAAATCAGAAATGAAAAAAGAGAAGTTGCAACCAACACCACAGGGATACAGAGGATCATTTGACAACTATGAACAATCACATGCCAATAAAATGGCCAACCTTGAAGAAATAGAGAAATTCTAGGAGAAGCTCTTAGAAAAGTACAATCTCCCAAAACTGAACCAGGAAGAAATAGAAAAAACGATCAGGCCAATTATCAGCAATAAAACTGAATCAGTAATTTTAAAACTTCAAACAAACAGAAGTCCAGGGCCAGATGGCTTCACATGAGAATTCTACCAAATACTTATAACAGAATTAACAAATGCAGAGGAAGAAATACATCCAAACTCATTCCATGAGGCCAACATCACTCTGATACCAAAACCAGACAAAGGTATCACCAAAATAAAAGGAAATTACAGACCAATATCACTTATAAACATAGATGCAAAAATCCTCAACAAAATACCAGCAAATGAAATTGCAATACAGCAAAAGGATCATACACCATGATCAAGTGGGATTAATCTCAGGGATGCAAAGATTTTTCAGTATCTACAAAATCAATGTGAAACACCACATTACCAAATTGAAAGACTGAAAAATGATTGGGACTTTCCTGGTGGTACAATGGATAGGAATAAGCCTGCCAATGCAGGAGACATGAGTTAAATCTCTGGTTCAGGAAGACTCCACATGCTGCAGAGCAACAAAGCTCATGTACCCAAACTTATTGAGCTCGTGAGCCCCAACTACTGAGCCTGCATGTTGCAACTACTGTAGCCCTTGCACCATAGAGTCCTTACATCACAACTAGAGAAAGTCCATGCACAGCAACAAAGACCCAGTGCTAACAAAAATAATAAAAAATAGATTTAAAAAATATATATGATCATTCCAATCGATGCAGAAAAACCTTTTGACAAAATTCAACATCCATTTATGGTAAAAACAACAACAACAACAAAAACAAAAACAACGCCAGAAAGTGGGTAGAGAGGGAACCTAAGTCAGCATAATGATGGCTATATGTGACAAAACCACAACTAACATGACTCAGTGGTGAAAACCTCAGCACTTTCTTGGTGGTTCAGTGGTTAAGAATCTACCTTCCAATGCAAGGAAAGTGAGTTCAGCCCCTAGTCAGGAAACTAAGATCCCACATGCCACAGGGCAACTCAGGCTGCATGCCACAACTAAGACCCAACACAGCCAAATAAATTTTTAAAAAATAATAAATAAAAGTAGCATTGTTTGTAGATCAGTGAGAGTTAACTTAAGCAGGTTGATAAAGAGTCCAAGCCTAAAGTCCCTTTAAGGAGGAGGTGAACCTTCTTTCTTTTGCCTTAGACAGGTAGGCCTCATGGCAGCAGAATCTCTTGTTCAAGGACATGCTTTTTGAGCTCAGAATGTATGATATGGGAGAAGGTCTGGGTAAAACTTCCACAGCCTTGAGTTCTGGGTTAGCTCGTTCCTTCTGGCTAATCTCATGCTGATGTCATCCCAGGATGTATGTTACATGAAAGGGTCTGGGCAAAATTTTCACAGCCTTGAAGCATTCTATTCTCAGTAGCTAGCAGAAAAGTATAGAATGCCCTAAACTAGCAAGATGGGTAATCTTTCTACCCCCTTTTTATGTCTATGTCAAGCTTTTTCTCAGTTATAATAAAATTTCTACTACACAAAGCTCTTAATGACTGAGACTGTCTTTGGTTCTGGAGTTAAATCTTCTCGTTTGGAGACCACAAATCTGGCAAAACACTGATAGCTTTCATGTTATCCTCTTGTGGGCTCATCTGGGATCCCAAGACAAGGTATAAAACTTTCCTCTTGGGGGCTGGTCTGGGATCCCAAGATAAGATATCACTTTCATCATGAAAAATTAAACTTTTTTTTTTAATGGTGAAAAGCTCAAATCATTTTCTTTAAGATCAGGAACAAGCCATGGATGTCCATTCTCACCACTTTTACTTAACACAGTATTCAAAGTCCTAGCCACAGCAGTCAGACAAATAGAAATAAAAAGGAATCCAAATTTGAAAGAAGTAAAATGGCTACTGTCTGCAAATGACATGATACTGTACATCAAAAATCTGAAAGACACCACAAGAAAAATACTAGAGCTCATCAATGAAGTCAGTAAGCTTCAGAATACAAAATTAATAAATAAATCAATTGCATTTCGATACACTAACAACGAACTATCAGAAGGAGAATTTAAGGATATGATCCAATTAACCATTGCATCAAAAAAGGAAAACAATTACCTGGGAATAAACCTACCTGAAATTAAAAGACGCTTACTCCTTGGAAGAAAAGCTATGACCAACCTAGATAACATATTGAAAAGCAGAGACATTACTGTGCCAACAAAGGTCCGTCTAGTCAACGTTATGGTTTTGCCAGTGGTCATGTATGGATGTGAGAGTTGGACTGTGAAGAAAGCTGAGTGCCGAAGAATCAATGCTTTTAAACTGTGGTGTTGGAGAAGACTCTTGAGAGTCCCTTGGACTGCAAGGAGATCCAACCAGTCCATTCTGAAGGAGATAAGCCTTGGAATTTCTTTGGAAGGAAGGATGCTTAAGCTGACACTCCAGTACTTTGGCCACCTCATGCAAAGAGTTGACTCATTGGAAAAGAGTCTGATGCTGGGAGGGATTGGGGGCAGGAGGAGAAGGGGACGACCGAGGATGAGATGGCTGAATGGCATCATTGACTCGATGGACGTGCATCTGAGTGAACTCCGGGAGTTGGTGCTGGACAGGAAGACCTGGCGTGCTGTGATTCATAGGGTCGCAAAGAGTCAGACACGACTGAGTGACTGAACTGAACTGAATTGAAGGAGGTAAAACATCTTTACTTAGAAAACTATAAAGACAATGATGAAAGTAATTGAAGACAACATAAATAAATAGAAAGATACATCACATTCTTGAATTGGAAGAATACTGTTAAAATGAGCGTACTACCCAAGGGAATCTACAGAGTCAGTGTAATCCCTGTCAAAATACTATGACATTTTCACAGAGCTATAACCAAAAATCTTAAAATTTGTATGAAAGTACAAATGACCTCAAATAGCCACCACAATCTTGAGGAAAAAGAAGAAGAGAGCTGGAATAACCACAGTCCCTGACTACAGACTATACTACAACAAACCGTCAACAAAACAGTGATGGTAAGGGTACAAAAACAAACAAAAACAATGCAACAGAATAGGGCACCCAGAAATAAATCCATGCACTCATGGTCAGTTAATCTCTGACAAAGGAGGCAAGAATATGCAATGGAGAAAAGACAGTCTCTTTAGTAAACAGTGCTGGGGAAACTGGACAGCAACTGCAAAAGAATAAAATTCAAACATTCTTGAATGTCATATACAGAAGTAAACACAAAATGAATTAAAGACCTAATGTAAGACTGGATACTATAAAACTCCTGGAGGAAAACACAGGCAGAACACCAGTTGANTGGAATGAAAAGTGACCTTTTCCAGTCCTGTGGCCACTGTTGAGTTTTCCAAATTTGCTGGCATATTGAGAGCAGCAACTTAACAGCATCATCTTTTAGGATTTGAAAGAGCTCAACTAGAATTCCATCACCTCCACTAGCTTTTACACACACAAACCAACTTTCCAATTTTCTTTGCTTCTAAAATCCATCCAAAAAAATATTCCTTGCTAACATGAGTGAACATGAAGGCATTTTCTTTCCCCCATCACCAGAGATGGTACTAGAAATGGAACTGGTGAACAGGCCCAATTCAAACAAAGATATCTACAGGAATAACACTGGGAGAGACACAAGATTTGTTTTGGCAAATAGAAGAGATTTCTGATTGTTTTGTTTTTCTACTCTTGGAGCCAGTCAGCATCTGGCTTTGAGATCTATGGGTATGGTCACCATATGTCCTACATTTTTTAAAGGCAGTCTCTATTTAAAATGTTGAGTCATGTTGCCCCCTTAAGAACATTTGTATTTGTGAATCCATGAATCCTTATTTGTAGTTCAGAAAATACAATCATGTAACAATAGAAGTCTGCCCTTGACAGCTTAAGAGTAGAAATCACAGGAAAACGGGGCAGGTCATGAACTAAAGAAAAATAAACTGGAATACACACACACACACACACACACACACACACAAANTCCTTATTTGTAGTTCAGAAAATACAATCATGTAACAATAGAAGTCTGCCCTTGACAGCTTAAGAGTAGAAATCACAGGAAAACGGGGCAGGTCATGAACTAAAGAAAAATAAACTGGAATACACACACACACACACACACACACACACACAAAACACATATTCCTTTGTGATATTAATTCCCTCACACTTTATGCCAAGCATTGGTTTGGCACATCTCTCAAGGAAAGAGGCAACATAATAGGTTTCCAGGGTGACTGTGACCAATCCAGTATCTCTGAACAGAGTCAGATAATTTTTTATTGAAAAACTGGAGAAGGGAAGGGAAGAATAGTACCAACAAGTCATTGCTTGCAACCACCTTATAAGCAAACACTAGTATTCTTTCCTTTTGCTTATATGGTAACAGGCTCAAAGAGATTAAGTAACTTGCTGACAGTCACAAGGCTGGTGAGAGACAGAGCTGGGATTCAAGCCTGGCTCGGATCCCAACTCTTTTCAGTGTTAAACTCTTCACACATTGAAGTAAAGTGATTATTTTTGAAACAGGAAGGTTGAGAGTCAGGTCTGAAATTTCTGGGGTGACTATGCAGCTGTGGGAGAATCAGGCAGGCTGCTGCTCTCAGAAGACCAATTCTCTCTAGGAGTTGTTTTTCATACTGCAGAAACCTTGGAACCAGAACTCTATTATATGAAAGTAACTGTATCTGGATGGGATTATTAGAGATGTGCAAACCCAGGGGTGTTTGAGGTTTGGCTACACATTATGTTCTATTTCTCAAAGGTTCTGGGAGAGGCAAAACTCAAAACATGTTCCTGCACAGGAATTATCCCCTTTGGTTTCAAATCCACACATATTTCCAGAGGAACTAACTATACTGGGCCTGTTTTTTGTTTTTCTTATTTTAGTGGATGCCCCTCATAGAAATATACACAAACAGATCAAGCCCATAGTCCTATAGGACATTTGGAAGTCAGAAGACCCAAACTCAATCTAGTGAGACCAGAGCAACAACAAAGGAACATGTTTAAAACTCTCCATCCACACTCTAACCATAGAGAAATAATAGAGAGATCTCTCTCTTTCTCTCTCTATCTCTCCCTCACTCTCTCTCTCTCTCTCTCTCTATATATATATATATATATATANTTCTCAGTTATAATAAAATTTCTACTACACAAAGCTCTTAATGACTGAGACTGTCTTTGGTTCTGGAGTTAAATCTTCTCGTTTGGAGACCACAAATCTGGCAAAACACTGATAGCTTTCATGTTATCCTCTTGTGGGCTCATCTGGGATCCCAAGACAAGGTATAAAACTTTCCTCTTGGGGGCTGGTCTGGGATCCCAAGATAAGATATCACTTTCATCATGAAAAATTAAACTTTTTTTTTTAATGGTGAAAAGCTCAAATCATTTTCTTTAAGATCAGGAACAAGCCATGGATGTCCATTCTCACCACTTTTACTTAACACAGTATTCAAAGTCCTAGCCACAGCAGTCAGACAAATAGAAATAAAAAGGAATCCAAATTTGAAAGAAGTAAAATGGCTACTGTCTGCAAATGACATGATACTGTACATCAAAAATCTGAAAGACACCACAAGAAAAATACTAGAGCTCATCAATGAAGTCAGTAAGCTTCAGAATACAAAATTAATAAATAAATCAATTGCATTTCGATACACTAACAACGAACTATCAGAAGGAGAATTTAAGGATATGATCCAATTAACCATTGCATCAAAAAAGGAAAACAATTACCTGGGAATAAACCTACCTGAAATTAAAAGACGCTTACTCCTTGGAAGAAAAGCTATGACCAACCTAGATAACATATTGAAAAGCAGAGACATTACTGTGCCAACAAAGGTCCGTCTAGTCAACGTTATGGTTTTGCCAGTGGTCATGTATGGATGTGAGAGTTGGACTGTGAAGAAAGCTGAGTGCCGAAGAATCAATGCTTTTAAACTGTGGTGTTGGAGAAGACTCTTGAGAGTCCCTTGGACTGCAAGGAGATCCAACCAGTCCATTCTGAAGGAGATAAGCCTTGGAATTTCTTTGGAAGGAAGGATGCTTAAGCTGACACTCCAGTACTTTGGCCACCTCATGCAAAGAGTTGACTCATTGGAAAAGAGTCTGATGCTGGGAGGGATTGGGGGCAGGAGGAGAAGGGGACGACCGAGGATGAGATGGCTGAATGGCATCATTGACTCGATGGACGTGCATCTGAGTGAACTCCGGGAGTTGGTGCTGGACAGGAAGACCTGGCGTGCTGTGATTCATAGGGTCGCAAAGAGTCAGACACGACTGAGTGACTGAACTGAACTGAATTGAAGGAGGTAAAACATCTTTACTTAGAAAACTATAAAGACAATGATGAAAGTAATTGAAGACAACATAAATAAATAGAAAGATACATCACATTCTTGAATTGGAAGAATACTGTTAAAATGAGCGTACTACCCAAGGGAATCTACAGAGTCAGTGTAATCCCTGTCAAAATACTATGACATTTTCACAGAGCTATAACCAAAAATCTTAAAATTTGTATGAAAGTACAAATGACCTCAAATAGCCACCACAATCTTGAGGAAAAAGAAGAAGAGAGCTGGAATAACCACAGTCCCTGACTACAGACTATACTACAACAAACCGTCAACAAAACAGTGATGGTAAGGGTACAAAAACAAACAAAAACAATGCAACAGAATAGGGCACCCAGAAATAAATCCATGCACTCATGGTCAGTTAATCTCTGACAAAGGAGGCAAGAATATGCAATGGAGAAAAGACAGTCTCTTTAGTAAACAGTGCTGGGGAAACTGGACAGCAACTGCAAAAGAATAAAATTCAAACATTCTTGAATGTCATATACAGAAGTAAACACAAAATGAATTAAAGACCTAATGTAAGACTGGATACTATAAAACTCCTGGAGGAAAACACAGGCAGAACACCAGTTGACACAAATCATAGGAATATATTTTTGGATTTGTCTCCTAAAACAAAGGAAATAAAAGCAAAACCAAATGGGATCTAATTAAACTTAAAAACTTTGCATAGCAAAGGAAACCATCATTAAAATGAAAAGAAAACCTACTGAATCGGAGAAAATATTTCCAAATAAATATGAACAATAAATATATGACACATCTAAACAGCTCATATAATTCAACAATAAAAAAAATACTGATTAAAAAACGGGCAGAAGAACTAAATAGACAAAGAAATGCAAATGGCCAATCGGTATAAGAAAAGATGCTCAACATCACTAACTATCAGGAAAATGCAAATCAAACCCACAGTGAGATATTACCTCACACCTGTCAGAATGGCTATCAACAACAGTGTCATCTGGTGGGACTGCAAATTGGTACAGGCACTATGGAGGTTTCTGAAGAAAACTAAAAATAGAACTACCATATGAGCCAGCAATTCCACTCCTGGGTATATATCTAAAACAAAATCATACACACACACTAATTCAAAAAGTTATACCTACCAATGTTCAGAACAGCATTATGTACAATTGCCAAGATATGGAATCAACCTAAGTGTCCATTAACAGATGAATGAATAAAGATGTAGTATATACACTACGATACATACATATACACACACAGACACCCCCCAACAAACACACACACAGAATAGAATGCTATTCAGCCATAAAATATAAGGAAATGTTGCCATTTGCAATAACACAGATGAATTTGAAAGGTATTATGCTAAGTGAAATACATCAGAGAAAGACAAATACTGTATGATATTACTTATGTGGACTCTAAAAAACACAATAAACTAATTAGTATTACAAAACAAAACAAAACCAGACTCACAGATATAGAAAACAAAGGAGTGGTTACCAGTGGTGAGAGGGAAGTGGGGAGAGGCAATTCAAGAGTAGGGAATTAAGGGGTACAAACTTAAGTATAAAATAGACTGCCAGGATATATTGTACAGCATGGGGAGCATCAGTGAACTCAAACACAAAGCAGTGAAACCAAAAAGTCAGAGTAGCAAAAAGAAACTAGGAAAAAAAGAGTAAAGACAGCTGAAAGGAATCATGAGACGATGTCAAGCGGACCAATATTCACTTTATAGGGGTTCCAGAAAGAGGAAGGAGCAGAAAACTTACCTGAAAAAATAATGGCTGAAAACTTCTCTAACCTGGGGATGGAAAGAAATTCAGATCCAGAAAGCCCACAGAATTCCAAGAAAAGAACACAAAGACGTCTACACCAACACACAGTATAATTAAAGTTTAAAAAGCTAAAGAAAAGGAGAAAGTCTTCCAAGAAGCAACAGAAAAACAACTTGTTTCATACAAGGGTACCCCTCAAAGACTATCAGATTTTTCACTAGAAATCTTGCATGCCAGAAGAAAGTGGCACAATATATTCAAAGTGCTGAAAGAAGTAAACTGCCGACAAAGAATATTCCACCTAGCAAAGCTATCCTTTAGAACCGAAGGAGATATAAAGTCTTCCAGACAAGCAAAAGTTAAAGGAGTCCACCACTAAATTAAATCAGCTTCACAAGAAATGTTAAAGGAACTTCTTTAAGTGGAAAATTATAAATGCTAATTAGTAACAGGAAAACATGTGAAGGTCTAAACCTCACTGGTAAATATATAGTAAAATTCAGATTAACCTAGTGATGTAAAGGTTTTGAGTTAGTCACTTATAAAGCTAATGTGAAGGTTAAAAACAAAATAATAAAAATGCTGTGGAAAGTGAACGTATTAATTGCCCAGTCATGTCCAACTCTTTGCAACCCCATGGACTACAGCCCACCAGGCTTCTCTATCCATGGAATTCTCCAGGCAAGAACACTGGGTAGCCATTCCCTACTCCAGGGGATCTTCCGGACCCAAGGATCAAACCTGTGTCTCTCGCATTGCAGACAGATTCTTGACTGTCTGAGCCACCTGATAACTACAGTGACTACACCAAGATAACTACAGTGACTACACCAAGATAACCACAGTGACTTGTTAATGAATATACCAAGATAAAAGATACAAACTGTGACATCAAAAATAAAATGTTAGGGGAGAGTCAAAATATACAGATTTAGAATATACTTGAATTTATACAAGTGCATGCTCAGTCGTGTCTGACTGAATCTGTGACCTCTTGGACTGCAGCCCACCAGGCTCCTCTGTTCATCAAATGTTCCAGGAAAGATTATTGAGTAGGTTGCCATTTCTTTCACCAGGGGATCTTCCCAACCCAGGGATCGAACCCATATCTCTTGTGTCTCCTGCACTGGCAGATGGATTCTTTACTACTGTGCCACTTGGGCTTAAGTTGTTACCAACTTTAAGAGGTTTGTTATAAGTTGTTTTATGTAAGCCTCAAGTTAATTACAAAGCGAGAACCTATGGAAGACACACAAAACATAAAAATTAGGCATAACACTACAGAAAACCTTCAGTTTACAAAGGAAGAAAGTGACAAATGAATTACAAAAGAACCAGAAAACAATTAGCAAAATAGGAATGTCAACATATATATCAATAATTACTTTAAATGTAAATGGATTCAATTTTCTGATCAAATAGAGTAGGTGAATGGATTTTTTTTTTTAATAAAGACAAACCTATATGTTGCCTAGAGGAAACACACTTCAGATGTGAGGACTCACAAAACCTAAGAATGCAGGAGTGAAACAATATATTCCAAGCAAATGAAAACCAAAAGAAACCTAGGGATGCTGCACTTATGTCATACAAACTAGACTTTTAGACAAAGACAGTATTAAGATACAAAGAAGGTCATTATATATTGATAAGGGGGTAAATCCAAACAAAAGATAACATTTGCAAACATTTTTGCACCCCAAACCAATACAATATTGTAAAAGTAATTAACCTCCAATTAAAATAAATAAATTTATTTCTTTTTAATTTGTACCCAACATAGGAGAATCTAAATATATAAAGTGAGTATTAACAGAAGGCAGAGGAACCAGAGATCAAATTGCCAACATCCACTGGATCATGGAAAAAGGAAGAAAGTTCCAGAAAAACANATATATATATATATATATATATATATATAAAATATTTGCATGCATATATATATATATTAAGGTGAGAAAAAGAAAAATATATATATGTTGGGTACCTACTATGCAAGCTAATGTTCTTGATGCTAGTGACCATTTATCCTCAAGAAGCACTCACCAGCAAATGAATAGATAATTATTCTACAGTTTTTTGTTTTAATCTAAGGAACCTGGTGGAGCTTCCCAGGTAACTCAAACAGTAAAGAATTTGTCTGTGATGTGAGAGATTCGGGTTTTATCCCAGGGCTGAGAAGATCCCCTTGGAGAAGGATATGGCAATCCACTCCAGGATTCTTGCCTGGAGAACTCCATGGACAGAGGAGCCTGGTGGGCTACAGTCCATGGGGACATAATGAGTGGGACACAACTGAAGTGACTTAGCACACACGCATGCACATGTAGTAGATTTACGTTATACTAGTTTTAGGGATATGACATAGTGACTCAGCACTTTTATAGATTATACTCCATCTAAAGTTATTATAAAATAATGGCTGTAACTCCCTGTGCTGTATAATCTTCGTGTCTACTTTATACATAGTAGATTGCACCTCGTAATCCCATACCCCTACCTTGCCCCTCCTCCCTTCCCTCCCCAATGGGCACCACTCATTTGTTTTCTATATCTGTGAGTCTATTTCTGTTTTGCCATATACTTTCATTTGTTTCATTTTTTAGATTCCACATATAAGAGATTATCAGAGCGTATTTGTACTTTTTGTTCTGACTTATTTCACTAAGAATAATGTTATGTAGTTTCATCCACATTGCTACAAATGGCACAATTTCATTCTTTTTTATGGCAGTTTGGGCTTACCTGGTGGCTCAGTGGTAAAGAAACTGCCTGCCCGTGCAGGAGACTCAAGTTCGACCCCTGGGTCTGTCAGATGCCCTGGAGAAGGAAATGGCAAGCTTCTTCAGTATATTTGCCTGGGAAATTCCATGGGCAGAGGAGCCTGGCAAGCTACAGTGCATGGGTTGCAAGAGTTGGACACAACTGAGTGACTAAACAACAATAGTTCACTGTATGTATATACCTATTACAACTTTTTTATCCATTAATATCTCGATGGATATTTGGGTTGATTCCATGTCTTGGCTATTGTAATTAGTGATGCTATGAAAATGGGGATATGTGTATCATTTCAAATTAGTACTTTCCTTTTTTTTTTAATATATACCTTGGATTTTAGGCCATATGATGGATCTATTTTTAGTTTTTTGAGGAACCTCCATGTTTTCCACTGTGGTTATATCAGTTTACATTCCCATCAACAAGGTAGGAGGATTCCCTTTTCTCTACATCTTCATCAACATTTGTTATTTATGAACTTTTTGATAATAGCCATCCTAACAGGAATGGAGTGATATCTCATTATAGTTTTGATTTGCATTTCCATGATTATTAGTGATTTTGAGCATTTTTCATGTGCCTGTTAGCCACCTGTATGTCTTTTTGGGGAACATAGCTGCCCATTTTTTGATTGGGTTGCTTATTTTTTTGATATCAAGTTTTACGGCTGTTAATATATTTTTAATATTAATCCCCTGTCTGTTGTATCACTTGCAAATACTTTCTCCTATTCTGTAGATTGTCTTTTTGTTTCATTGATGGTTTCTTTTGCTGTGAAAAGCTTTTAAATTTAATTAGGTCCATTTGTTTATTTTTGCTTTTATTTCTTTTGCCTTAGGAGACAGATCCACAGAAATAATGCTGTGATTTATGTCAAAGAGTGTTCTATGTTTTCTTCTAGGAATTTTATGATTTAAGGTCTTACATTTAAGTCTTTAATCCATTTTGACTTTATTTTTGTATATAGTGTGTAGAAATGTTCTACTCCCAATTTTTTACATGTAGCTATTCAGTTTTACTAGTATCATTTACTGAAAAGACTGTCTTTTCTCCATTATATACTCTTGTCTCATTTTTCATAGATTAATTAACCATAGATGCCTGGGTTTAATTATTAGCTTTCTATTCTGTTTCATTAATTTATTTATGTGTCTGTTTTTGTGCATATTTGGTGCTGTTTTGATTACTGTAGCCTTGTAGTATAGTCTGAAATCAAGGTGGATGATACTTTCAGCTTTGAACTTTTTTCCTCAAGATCACTTTGGTAATTCTGGATTTTTTGTGATTCCGTCTAAAACTTAGGATAATTTGCTCTAGTTCTTTGAAAAATTTCAGAGGTGTTCGATAGGGATGGCATTAAATCTATAGATACCTTTGGGTGGTATGGCCTTTTTAATAACATACATTCTTCCAATCCAAGAGCACAGTATATCTTTTCATTTTATATCATCTTCAACTTCCTTCATCATTATTCTATATTTGTCAGAATATAGGTCTTTCACAGATAATTATACTACATAGTTTAAAGAGGATAGAGTTCATAGAGGCATATAGACACAGGGCATTTATAGCTGGCCTTGAGTGATATTTCAGTTATTTTCTGCTGTATAACTATCCAAAAAATTAGTCACTAAAAACTATAGCCATTTATATACAGCTTATTTGTTTATAATTTAGGAATTTAGGCAGGGGTCAGCTAGGTGATTCATTTTTTTTCCATGTAATTGATGGAGGTTACCTGGTGATATTCAGCTTTGGGGTCAGATTATTCTGAAAAATCCAACACAACTTCACTAACTTGTCTGTGACCTTGCTGAGGATAACAGGACTCTGTGGGTCAAAGCAATCACAAGCCTTTGTAGGTTCAAGTGGAGAGGATTTAGATAACTTCTTTTAATAGGAGTGTTAAAGAATCCGCAACTACGTTTTAAAATTGTCACAGTCATTTCTGTTACCAAAAGTCATCTAAATTTCTCATATATGCCAAACACATTTACTTCCTCCTCTTTTAAAAGTCTCATCTTGTGACATTGGGTTGAGGCCTGAGATCCAACATGTCATTGCCTAAATTATATCAAGAAACAGATACGTCTCCTTGGGTCCAGTTCTCTAGGTACAGCTCCTCTCAATCTAAAGAGGCATTTTTCTGTCTTCACCCCCAAGTTAGTGATAAGGAATAGGAAAACTAAAATATATCATCCTGTTCCAAAAGGAGGCACATAGCAGTCACTGATTCATAACAATTCTGAAACTGAATCAAGAATACGTTTTCTATTCTATGATTAGGCCTGAATCATGCTCCTAGGAATTCTCCATGACTCCCAGGTCTATTCTCTGTTCTCTTGATTCCACTCCCTGCCTATGTTTTCAGCTGAGTAATTTTCTCAGTGTGCTTCTCACTCATAGAAAAGACATCTTTTCTTTCTGTACTGCTTCTGTCCCTTTCAGTCCTTATTGACATTAATTCTTTTAAAAGTTTGTGGGTTGCTTATGTAACGATTAATACAATTTATTTCAATAAACAAAAAGTCACTGTTATAAATCTCTTAAAGAGTTCTTTTCAACTTTGGGCCACCTGTGAGGCTATTGTGGGGAAATGCCTCTATGAGTCTTGGAAACAATACTTTTACTAAGAAGGCCTATGAGATGCATCCTTAAGATACTTAGAGAACTTTTCATTAAATTAAGAGGGTATGTGAGGCATGACACAAGGTAAAATCCCCTATTCATTTAGGAGATGACCTAGAAGGTAGGATCCCACATTCTAAGCTTCATTCACTTGCTGTTGCCTTGGTAGAAATTTCTTGAAGGATTAACTGAAGTTAGGCTTAACTGTAGCTATTGTCCCAAATATCTACACATGGTGTGTCCATCATGGAGGCTTCAAAGCAGCCAGATTTCTTACATGTAATTCGGGATTCCAAGAGAAGATATTCCAGTAAATGATGCAGAAATGCATAGATTTTTATGACTTAAACTCACAAGTCACATAGTGTCACTTCCACTGTTTTCTAGTGGCCAAAGTAGTCGATAAACACTGAGATTTAAATGGAAAGGATTTAGAAGTGTTCATAGACTTCTTTAAGACCACAAGAAAAAATCTTCACAGAAAAAGAGATATAATCTGAGAGTTAAAAATAAAAGAATAGAGGTGAAGGGGAAAGAATGTTCAAGGCAGAGATGAAGACAGAGATCAGTATAGACTTAGCTTGGGCCCTTCAAGAGGCCTGAGGACTGCCTAGGCAAAGCTAAGGAGTGTGTGTTATGTTCTGAGTTGTTTTTGTTCAGTCGCTCAGTCATGTCTGACTCTTTGCAACCCCATGGACTGCAGCACACTAGGCTTCCCTGTCCTTTATCATCTCCTGGAACTTGCTCAAACTCATGTTCATTGAATCAGTGATGCCATCCAACCATCTCATCCTCTGTCATCCCCTTCTCCTCCTGCCTTCAATCTTTCCCAGCATCAGGGTCTTTTCTAATGAGTTAACTCTTTGCATCAGGTGGCCATAGTATTGGAGCTTCAGCTTCAGGATCAGTCCTTCCAATGGATATTCAGGACGGAATATTCCTTTCGAATTGACTGGTTTGATCTCTTTGCACTCCAAGGGACTCTCATGAGTCTTCTTCAACACCACAGTTCAAAAGCATAAATTCTTCTGTGCTCAGCTTTCTTTATAGTCCAACTCTCACATCCATATATGACTACTGGAAAAACCATAGCTTTGACTAGATGGACTTTTGTTGGCAAAGTAATGTCTCTGCTTTTTAAAACACTGTCCAGGTTTGTCATGGAATTTCTGTTCTGAGAGTAGTGTAGAATTTCACTTTTGGCAACTCTAACTCAGGCCGGGTAAGAAAAGGGATTCTGGGAAATGTAGTTCCAAACATAATTAAGTTGCCAACAGAACTATACACTATATTATATACTGTATCTAGGTGGGTTAAACTGCCTCTGGAAAATAGAAAATCTCCGAAATCACTTATATTTTGAAATGGTCTGTGTTTGGGTTTCCAGTGATCAACATCTTAAATGCTATTGCAACAATACATTAAATCATACAGTGGTAGAGATTTTATGTTTCGGATTCAAGAAAAGGAGACATATGAGAAAGATGGAGCATATGGATTTTGGCCTAAGATCTTCATTGCAACCTTTGACACTGTGTTATAACATACACTTTACTGGTAAGTAAAAATTTCCCAAAGCATTATGCATAAATTGAAATCAGCTCAGTCAAGAGTAGCCCTGCCTCTTTTGGCATCTACCCTTCTCAGCATCATCTCCTACTCTTCCCAGGAGGCTTCATTCATTCATACTTACCCACCTTGCTTTCCAGAGGATATAGGCTTTCTCTTGATTGTAAGTTCTTTGTAACTTTTCTGCCCCCGCTTCTTGACTGGTTAACTCACTCATCTGATAAGATTCAGTGTCAATACCAATTCTATAGGGATGCCTTTTCTGAATGGTCTCTTGTTTGAGCTTGGGTTAATGACCATTCTAAGTGATACTTTGGAATTGGAATGAAAACGACCTTTTCCAGTCTGTGGCCACTGCTGAGTTTTCCAAAGTTGCTGGCATATTGAGTGCAGCACTTTCACAGCATCATCTTTAAGGATTTGAAACAGTTCAACTGGAATTCCATCACCTCCACTAGCTTTGTTCATAGTGATGCTTTCTAAGGCCCACTTGACTTCACATTTCAAGATGTCTGGCTCTAGATTAGTGATCACATCATCATAACTATCTGGGTCATGAAGATCTTTTTTGTACAGTTCTTCTGTGTATTCTTGCCACTTCTTCCTAATATCTTCTGCTTCTGTTAGGTCCATACCATTTCTGTCCTTTATCGAGCCCATCTTTGCATGAAATGTTCCCTTGGTATCTCTAATTTTCTTGAAGNGAGTGCAGAACTTTCACAGCATCATCCTTCAGGATTTGAAATAGCTCCACTGGAATTCCATCACCTCCACTAGCTTTGTTTGTAGTGATGCTTTCTAAGGCCCACTTGACTTCACATTCCAAGATGTCTGGCTCTAGATTAGTGATCACATCATCATGATTATCTGGGTCATGAAGATCTTTTTTGTACAGTTCTTCTGTGTATTCTTGCCACCTCTTCTTAATATCTTCTGCTTCTGTTAGGTCCATACCATTTCTGTCCTTTATCGAGCCCATCTTTGCATGAAATATTCCCTTGGTATCTCTAATTTTCTTGAAGAGATCTCTAGTCTTTCCCATTCTGTTCTTTTCCTCTATTTCTTTGCATTGATTGCTGAAGAAGGCTTTCTTATCTCTTCTTGCTATTCTCTTGAATTCTGCATTCAGATGCTTATATCTTTCCTTTTCTCCTTTGCTTTTCGTCTCTCTTCTTTTCACAGCTATTTGTAAGGCCTCCCCAGACAGCCATTTTGCTTTTTTGCATTTCTTTTCCATGGAGATGGTCTTGATCCCTGTCTCCCGTACAGTGTCACGAACCTCATTCCATAGTTCATCAGGCACTCTATCACTTAATTTATTTCCAAGTTCACTCACCTGCACAAGGCCTTCTATAAAGAAAGGACGTAGCCCCTTTATCCTCTTCAGACACATCAAAAGTCAGTGACGCCTTGCGGCTACTTTTGGAACCCACCAGACTGCTCCTTTCTGAGGCTCTTGCTCTTGCTCCTGCCAGCTCTGGAAGGACCCTCCCTGAATAGCACTGGGCTCTGCCCTCACTGCATCTGGGGTTCTACTCAGGCATCAAGTCTGCAGAGAAAATTCCAGGACCACCCCCTCTCCTCCTGCCTCTACCCTGTCACACACTCTATCTCTTCCTCTGCTTTATGTTTTAATCAAAGAACATCATACTACTTGAGAAGATATTATAATTTATTTAAGGTGCACGCCCACTAGAATGTAAGCTCACGAAGGCAGAGACTTTGTCTTTGTATCACTCTATTCCTGGGGCCTAAGTTGGGCCTGGCCCATATGGGCCCTCGGTGAATGCTAAGAAAGAATGAATGAATAGGAACAGAAGCCAGACCTCTCATTTCTAACTCCCTGTCAGCTCTGATTTACTCCTCTATGCTTTTTGCCCTCGGTTTGCTGACAGGAGTCGGGAAATGGGTAGCTCTCACCCTTTTGCACGTCTTGTGCTAACGCAGAAACACTTCATTTAACGGTATGTGAATTATATACACCTGGTATTGATGGAAAGCATGAGGAGAAAGAATACTGCATGCTTGTGGGAGGGGGGTTTGATAAAATCAGCTGGAGGACAGTTTAGAAATACCTAACAAAATTTTACGGAGAAGGCAATGGCACCCCACTCCAGTACTCTTGCCTGGAAAATCCCATGGATGGAGGAGCCTGGTAGGCTGCAGTCCATGGGGTTGCTAAGAGTTGGGCACGACTGAGAGACTTCACTTTCACTTTTCACTTTCATGCGTTGGAGAAGGAAATGGCAACCCACTCCAGGGTTCTTGCCTGGAGAATCCCAGGGATGGAGGAGCCTAGTGGGCTGCCGTCTATGGGGTTGCACAGAGTCGGACACAACTGAAGCAACTTAGCAGTAACAGCAGCAGCAACAAAATTTCAAACAGACATTTTCTTGATCTACTAATTCTCAAATAATATGGTGCACAAAATAGTCCCACAAATCCCCAGAGACGTATATACAAGGATGCTCACTGCAGCATTATTGATAACGGTGAAAAGTCAGAAGTAACCCATAGGTGCATGCATGCTCAGTTGTGTCCAACTCTGTGTAACCCTATGGACTGTAGCCCTCCAGGCTCCTCTGTCCATGGGATTCTCCAAGCAAGAATACTGGAGTGGGTTGCCATTTCCTCCTCCAGGTGATCTTTCCAAGCCAGGTTTCGAACCCACATCTCCTGCATCTCCGGTATTGGCAGGTGGATACTTTGCCACTGAGCCACCTAGGAAGCCCAAGTAATCCATAAAATATCAATAATTCAGTGTGGAATACAATATAATCATATACAGTCACTAAAGAAAATTATATACACACGTGGACACTGATATGACAACAAAATTCAAGATATTATGGTCAAGGGAGCAAAACAAGCTAGAGAACTATTACAAGTATTAAGACTACCTCTGTTCAAAAATCATCACTAAGTGTGTGTATCACACATTTTATTTGCAGGGAAAATGCCTCCAAGATGACGCATGAAACTGTTAACAGTGGTGCTGATGGCTCTAAAGAGAGGGCTGAGGGGGACTTCCACTTTCTAAATAATACATATCTACCATGTGTACATTTTAGCGACAAGCAAATGCCATGTTATAATAATAAAAAACAATAAAGGTTTTAAAAATCATTTAAATTCTGGAGCCAGAGAACTTTAATATTTACAAAATTATCTACATTTTGAACTCTCGTCATGACATTCAGATTAACAAATTCTATCAACTCTAGTTTTTATTTATTCCTGACTCATAAAATGAGGCTAGGAATTCTTGTCCTGTCTACTGCTCAGGGTTATTGGGTAGCTGAATCAAATTCATGGGATGAGTTTTAAAAACACTTTAAATTCCAAGAAGCCATTATATATATTGTTTAAGTTTCTTGTTAGCATTATATTTCATTTATTCCTAAGAATAGACTCTAGAAAGGATGTGTGTTATGATTTTTACAGGTGAGGAAATTTGGGCAGAGAGAAATTAAATTTCTCCCTTGGTTAGTACAATTAGAATCAAATGCTTTGACGTTAAACTCCTACTTCATCCCATACATTACCCAGAGAAAAGGGAGGTGAATAGACTCAGGAAACTATGAAATCCTCTAAGATATAAGGGATTGGGTATAGTCAGGAGCAGTAATAAGCACCTAAGGAACTATAAAATAAAATATGACTGCAGCAAAACAAAAAACCAAAAAACTGTACATTTCTTTTCCTGCAAAGCATGTTGGTCCATCTTTACCAAGGCCAATTAATCTTCTTAATTATGCTCAAATAAATGCACTTAAAACTAGAACAGTTTAGGGAAACTTCTTCAGAATAAATATTCAGGATTTTACTTAAGAAGAGAAAATGTATGCTTTGATAAGATGAACATGCATTTACTGGGAGGAAAAATGAGACTTAGAAAAAAGAGGGGCATTAATTCCACCAGAGTGCAGAAAGGGATACTCTGTTGTTGCTTAGCTGTTAAGTCATGTCTGATTCTTTGCGACCCCATGCACTGTAGCACACCAGGCTTCCCTGTCCTTCACCATCTCCAAGAGTTTGCTCAAATTCATGTCCATTGAGTCAGTGATGCCATCCAACCATCTCATCTTCTGTTGCCCCCTTCTCCTCTGCCCTCAATCTTTCCTAGCATCAGGGTCTTTTCCAATGAGTTGGCTCTTCACATTAGGTGGCCAAAGTACTGGAGCTTCAGCTTCAGCATCAGTCCTTCCAGTGAATATTCAAGGTTGACTCCCTTTATGATTGACTGGCTTGAACTCTCTACTATGACCTGTCCACCGTGGGTGGCCCTACACAGTATGGCTCATATTAATAGCATCACTGAGTTATGCAAGACTTTTGCCACCATAAGGCTATGATCTATGAAGGGGTGGACGTTTTAGCCACTGGGGAGTTTATGAAGGAAGTTTTGTTCATTGGGGCACAGCTACCATTATACACAAGCAGGGTGTACAAACAAGGGCATGACATGTCCTACTTGTTTCAAGTAGCCATGACCCTGGAAGTTCTCACTCTTGTGAAAGTGAAGTCGCTCAGTCGTGTCTGACTCTTTGCGACCCCATGGACTGTAGCCTATCAGGCTCCTCCGTCATTGGGATTTTCAGGGAAGAGTGCTGGAGTGGATTGCCATTTCCTTCTCCAGGGGATCTTCCTGACCCAGGAATTGAACCCAGGTCTCCAGCATTGCAGGCAGACGCTTTATCATCTGAGCCACCAGGGAAGCCCCTCTCACTCTTGACATGACTTCAAATAAGAGGGCACATTCCCAGATAAGGTGGGTATGTTCCAATTCTTTCAGTTTCAAGCAAGTTTTTAATCAATATTACAAAGTTCTATCCATTTCCCAGCACTACGGATCTAAAAACCAAATTCGAGATAGCATGTTTATTGATCATTGTGCGTGTTAAGTTGCTTCAGTAGGGTTCAACTCTTTGCGACACTATGGACTGTAGTCTACCAGGCTCCTCTGTCCATGGGATCCTCCAGGCAAGAATACTGGAGTGGGTTGCCATGCTCTCCTCCAGGGGATCTTCCCGGCCCCGGGATCAAACCCGTGTCTCTTTTGTTTCCTGCATTAGCAGGTGGGTTCTTTACCACTAGCGCCACCTGGGAAGCCCTTTATTGATCATAAAAGACTAAATATAACTTCCCGGATAAATTTTCCTCTATATTAAAACAGGCATTTTAAAGATGTCCCATTTATATAACTGAAACAGTAGACATTAATTTAAAATAATAATCATTATTCTCTCTTCCTTGGGGGTGTCATCTATACTTCAAGGCACAAAAAGGTTGTCTCCTTAAAGATGTCCTTGCTTGGATAATTCAATTCCTGGGTGTAGTTCACAGTACAATATGAAGACAAACCAGTCTCTGCCTCAAAGGGCTTCACCTGACACTCAGAATTAAGGCTAGAAATGCTAGGCCTAATTTGCATTTCCTTGAAAGTTCCAGTCCTATTAGAGAATCTCAAAACACAATAGTGCAGAACCCTATGCAATTTTTATCTTCAGGGTGCTATAGCAACAGGCTCCTGTGCCCAATTCAGACAGACTGGTGTTGGAGACATGTTTCTCAAAATGAGTCAACCTTGTCATCGGGTTAATTTTAGAAGTCCCTTCTCCCCTTCTCTGCCTTTACGACTCTCCCACATGAAGCATTCTCTAAAATATTTTGGGGCAATCTTCCACTCCATGTTTCCTCAAGGGTGCAGTAATACCGCAAGCACAGTCTGCAGGGCATCTTGAGAGGTCAGCGAGAAGTCCCCTGGTGTCAGTAGTTTGAGTAATATTGTTTTCTCCCTCAAACCATATCCCTGAACTGTTTTCATTACCCACCAAGGGATTGTCTGTGCCAGAGCAAATGAGATCTGATACAAATTCACACTGGCTAATCTCAACCTACCAAAACAGTTTATTCCTATAAGGAAAAGAATAAGACACTGATGAAAAATGTGTTAAGCCTCTATAACAGAGAGGCAGAAGAGAAGAAATGTACATAAATAGGTAGGTCAATCAGAGTAAATGATACAGCTTCGATGTGCTACCTGGAAGTTGTGAGGATCTAGCCTGTAGGTTATTCTCCTAGAGATTGGAGTTGGGGAAGCAGGTATAAAGGCCTAAAAAGAAATGATACTTTATGTTTTCTAGGAATATCAGAGATTTGGGTTTGATTCTATTTCACTGAACTTTTCCATTTCTAAACCACCATTTTCTTTGTTCTGTCAGTCACCCAAGTTTAAAATTTGGAAGCTGGAGTCGCCCTTTGGCTGGTCCCCTCATGTCTGATATGTCTCCACCTTTTGAGGCACCTATCATTTTAACGTCTTTTAATTCTATCTTTCCTTTTCTTTCCTCAGTGCCATCACAGGAACTCTTGCTTCTGCAGCATGTATGCATGGAATGAGGGCATTCAGAACACCTCAGTAGTTTTTTCAAAATATGCACATCAGGGCTGTGCCAGCAGACCACTGAAGTAGAAACTGGTATGCGTGTGTAGGAGGAGAAGGAGAGCTCTGAGTATGTGCAAAACACCCGGGCGACCTTGATGCAAAGCATCACCACACCACCCTGAAACCATTCTATAATGAACTGTCTGCGCCCCTCCTTTCTCAACCCTCCAAACCAAGTACTTGGAGCCACTTAGAGCTCATCTCCTATCAGAAGGAATCTGAGGAGCCTGAAGTTTCGCTTTAACCCTGGTATCTGCCTTATATATTCCAGCCCCACTAATAAGGTCTCCATGGCAACCTGATATTCAAGGTCCACTGAGGCTGGGCCTCTCCTGGACTCACAGAGACCTGTCTCAGGGACTCTCAGAGACTGTCAGTCTCTCAGGGACCTTCCAGCCCTGCAGACAATTCATCCACTCATTTTGATCCCAGCCTGGCCCAGGTTGATGACCAGTTCCCAGTACCCACAGCCAGCTTTCCCTGACCCTCATTTCCAACTGCCGCTCCCAAGGGGGCTGCCTGCACCTGGCTGTTGCAAGAAGTAGCATCTGTTGTCCCAGCTTTTCCGCCTGGATCCCAACCCTTCCGTGGAGGCTCCTGGGCACTAATCTCGGGCCCCTACTGTCAATGAGGACCCACCACTTACATTGATCTATCTGTGGCACTCCCTCAGCACCACAGGCACAGGCATTTGTGAGCCTGCCTGGAGCCAGCTCCTTCCCTCCACAGCGGTCCCACAACCCGGCCCCCTCCTCCTCTCAGCTGACTGCCAGCCTTCACCTGCAGCAGAGACTAGACAGTGGCAGCTTGAAGGGAACAGCGTTCTCCACCTGAATGTGGCCAACCCCATCTGTACTACTTCCTTAACCCCCAGGGGATCCTGCCATCACTCTGTGACCTGATCCTGGTCTAGATGTGTGGGAAAAGCTCCACATACGTGGCCACCAGACTCCAGAGGGACATGTGTCCTACCAGATCTCCAGGCATCCATTTTCCATGTCAAGGGAATGTCCAGAGAGCTCCCTAGGAAACTCCAGAGGAGCCCACAGCTGCTAGAGAACTTCATTTCCCACGGGTGCAGTGAGCTTTGTATCTGATCTTTCTTGTTCAGCATGGGAAGGGGCGTCTCATCCAATGCCCCTGACTGACAAATGTAGGACAGGCATTAGTGTCCTCCAGTAAGCCTCCAAGAGAACTTAAGAGACTATAGCATCTCCTATAGAGCCCTTGGACCCTAGTCCACTCTCTTTTCCATTGTCCAAGGCTGCCTCCAGCTAATGAACCCTGGCTCGGCTGTGTTCTCTGGAAGATCAGTGCCTAGTTTAAGTTAGTCGCTCAGTCACCTCTGACTCTTTGCAACCCAATGGACTATAGCCTGCCAAGCTCCTCTGTCCATGGAATTCTCCAAGCAAGAATACTGGAGTGGGTTGCCATTCCCTTCTGCAGGGGATCTTCCCAACCCAGGGATCTAATTCGGGTCTCCTGCAGAATCTGCCTGCCAGTGCCAAGTTAAGCCAGTCTCTTAATGACTCAAGATGGCACTCTCTCCTGAGGTCCTGATGCCTCTTAAGGCTGCCCTGATTTCACATTCCCAGAGCCCTGGGGGGTGCAGAGAAGCTGCAGAGCCAGGTGCCAGGGAACTCCACAGTTTAGAGATCCCCATTCTTCTTGGCCAGATGCGAAGGCCACGGCTCTTCCAGTCTACAATCACTATGGCCCCCCAAGCTGAACCCAAGCATCAGTTTTCCATGTGGGGCAGACCTAGGCCTGACTCTCCCACCCAGGAGTGAAGTTGCTATGTTATCTCATCCCCGAGTTTGAGGGAATCCATGAAAGCCCTCAACTTAAGAATGTCCAGACTTCACCCAAGGGCCCCCAGGCTGGCCAATGTCTCTCCCAAATGGCAGAAATCCAGAATCCAGGGGCTGGTTCTTGGCCTTGCCCCTGGGGACCACATTCAGAGAGACTCCCTGTGTCGGAAGGGTCTATACAGCCCCTTATTATATAGAGGCCCCAAGGAAGAATCGGAATACCTAAAGATCCTCCAGGCCCTGAACTGTGAGTTGCCTTAAAGCAGGGGAACAATATTTCCCCTCCAAGTCAGAACAAATGAAGAGAGTCCAGATCTCACCCCAGAAATTAACATTTCCCTCTTGTATGACCACCTCTATGTCCTTCTGAGGGTCCATTCTGTGCTACCAAGGAGACACCATTTTAGCTTCTAAGCTGCAGAGAGATCCAATGGAGCACCCAGCACCACTCAGGCCTGCTGTGAGACCTCAATATCCTTAGACTCCCCAGACCTGATGAGAGCATTGAACTCCACTCCAAGATCACATTCAAAAGTCTGCCACGTGGTGGATAGAAAAAAGGCCATGTGAAGACACAGCAAGAAGACATCCATCTACAGGACGATGAGACAGAGCTCGGATGAATCCAGCCCTGCTTGATCTTGGCCTTCCAGCCTCTAAACTATGAGAAAAGAAATGTGTGTTTGTAAGCCTTCAAAACAAAAGGCTTGCCATGTGTCCCTAGAGTAACAATAAGATATCAAAGGGGCCATGCAGGTCCTAGGAGCTTGGCTACATGCTTTCCAGCATCCAGACCCTCAGGAACAAACTCACTACAACTTCTCTGGAGCCCAGAGCTGTCCACAGAATGACAGACCTAGCGATGAGGAGCCCCAGGATTGAGAAGCTTGGAACGTGTCCTCAGGAGGAAAACACTGACCTCCTATGGGAGGGATTGTTCAAGTCGCGTGCAAAATCCTGACCTTTGTACAAGGCCCATTTGCAGTGTTCTCATGGTGATCCAGTCATGAGGGGGACTATTCTGGATACAACCCTTATCTCATAAGCCTTGTCCTGAACCCAAAGAGGCAGCTCAGAGCAGATACAGAGCAGGAACAGGCTGTTCCCTGACTCATCGGTGAATCCAGTTCTGAAACCCCAGCAACACATGAGCTCTGAGCTGGAGCCCCAGGTCTGTCTCAGCCACATAGCCCCACTCCACCTCCCACCAGTACTCAAAACAGGTGATAAGGAGACTTGCCCTGGAAACAGGCACAGGCCCTGGAGAAGACAGGGAAGCCTCTAAGAAAACACCTCTCGTCGTCAAGGAGACTGATCATGAGACAACGCACATGGCTGGTCTTCATAAAACTGATGGCACAAATTCAGTGAGACTTAAGTCATTCAAAGTGCCCTGCATCACAGCTGCGGGGTTCTGGGTGACTTAAAGCCAAGGGATCAGACTGAGCAGTCAGGGCCAACCTTGTGGGCGTGAAGACTGTGCAGTCACACCAGGGCCCTGTGCTTGGCTTACAGCTCTGCTTGGAATCCTAAGTGTATCTTTGAACTTAACTTTTTGTAAGTGAAGTTTGACAGGACAATGAGTATGACTGTGAGCAGAGGAGATGTGCAGAAGAAAGGAAAAAGCTTTATAGCTTACAACCTTTAGTGGTACTTTTTTTCCCTGTAATTTTGTAATTAAAAAAATTTTTTATTGAAGTATAGTTGATTCACAGTGTATAGTGTTATGTTAAATCTGCTGTATAGCAAAGTGATTAAGTTATATATATATATATATATATATATATACATTCTTCTTTATGTTCTTTTCCATTATGGCTTATCACAGGATATGGAATATAGTTTCCTACGCTATACAGTGAGGCTTCCCAGCTGGCACAGTGGTAAAGAATCTGCCTGCCAGTGCAGGAGACACAAGAGACATGGGTTTGATCCCTGGGTCAGAANGGGCTGCCGTCTATAGGGTCGCACAGAGTCGGACACGACTGAAGTGACTTAGCAGCAGCAGCAGCAGCAACTTAAGTCTTCTTGGTTAGAAGGAAGGAGAGGTCAGCTGGGAGGATAAAAGGGAAAAGCCCAAAAGCCTAAAGGAAAATGGGAAAACTTTGAGCAGGTCCAATCTTGTTCTTACCAGCCTCCTACCCCCAATTCCTAGTCTCCATGATAGATCCCTGCTTCCTGCCTCCAGGTCTCTCCGACCTTGGCAACGTGCTTATTCCAGCTCCTCTCCTGCCAGATTTCCACCAGCTCAGGCTCCACTGGCCTGCTTCTCTTCTGCTCGCCTGCAGTCTCCTGGGCCTCTCTGGCTGCTCTTGCCTCCCCATGTAGACTGGGACTGCTGGTGACAGACGTGTTTTCCTGCAGCACCCATTCAGTTCGGTTCAGTCGCTCAGTCGTGTCCAACTCTTTGCAACCCCATGAATTGCAGCACGCCAGGCCTCCCTGTCCANAGCAGGTCCAATCTTGTTCTTACCAGCCTCCTACCCCCAATTCCTAGTCCCCATGATAGATCCCTGCTTCCTGCCTCCAGGTCTCTCTGACCTTGGCCACCTGCTTTTTCCAGCTCCTCTCCTGCCAGATTTCCACCAGCTCAGGCTCCACTGGCCTGCTTCTCTTCTGCTCGCCTGCAGTCTCCTGGGCCTCTCTGACTGCTCTTGCCTCCCCGTGTAGACTGGGACTGCTGGTGACAGACGTGTTTTCCTGCAGCACCCATTCAGTTCGGTTCAGTCGCTCAGTCGTGTCCAACTCTTTGCAACCCCATGAATTGCAGCACGCCAGGCCTCCCTGTCCATCACCAACTCCTGCAGTTTACCTAAACTCATGTCCATTGAGTTGGTGCTGCCATCCAACCATCTCATCCTCTGTCGTCCCCTTCTCCTCCTGCCCGCAATCTTTCCTAGCATCAGGGTCTTTTGGAATGAGTCAGCTCTTTGTATCAGATGGCCAAAGTATTGGAGTTTCGGCTTCAACATCAGTCCTTCCAAAGAACACCCAGGGCTGATCTCTTTTAGGATGGACTGGTTGGATCTCCCTGCAGTCCAAGGGACTCCCAAAAGCCTTCTCCAACACCACAGTTCAAAAGCATCAATTCTTTGGCGCTCAACTTTCTTTATAGTCCAACTCTCACATCCATACATGATCACTGGAAAAACCATAGCCTTGACTAGACGGTCCTTTGCTGGCAAAGTAATGCTAGGACAAGCCAGCTCTGTCTCTCTCTGGTATCTGAGCTATCTACTGCCCACAGAGTCCTGGGCCAATACCAGCAGTCTCCTAAGGGATCTCTCCCTCTCTAGCCCATCTTGCAGTTCCCATCTTCTCAAGCCATCAATACCCCAAGATCCTACAGGAGCTCTCCATTGCCAGGTGAGGCAGCTTAGCTATGGGCTGAAGACTGGCCACAGACCTATTTGCCCTGGCCAGTATGGAGGCTTTTAGCAAAGGTTGAACTGTCAGGGTAGCCAGGTGCCTCCCCTCCCTAGGGCCTGATTCCCACCCCAGGCCCAGTGCACACAGCATGGTGTTCAACTCGGTCTCTGTAGACATTTGACAATCAAGTCCACGCAATTTTGGGATTCGAGGCCTTTCTCAGTCACTTCTCAAACCAAACTGTCATCACCATGCAAGGCCTTTATTCCAGAGACCCGCCTGCCCTGTCCTGTCCTGACCTCGGCATGTCTCTCTAGATGTCTCTATGCCTTCCTCCCACCCTACCTCTCCCCTATCAGTAAGGCCTTGCCCTCTCCTCTCCATGCATCACACAGACCCCCTGATCTCTCCTCTGTCTTCAAGGAGGACTCCACAGATCATCCAAACCCACGGTACTTTTTGCCTGGACCCTTTACTTGCTCTTGTGTGTATTTCTTTGTTCCTTTAGTTATCTTTTTTAATAAGCTTATTTCCTCAGATAAGCTTATAAGTAGGATTCCCTATAAGTCACTCACACAATCTATCTCACACACCACCCAACCATTGTCTCAAATCATGGCCATGCCCCGATAACCATAAAACATTAGAGCAGTGCAGATTTGTAGCCTTCAGAACAGAAGCCATGTCTTACAGTTAGTATACCATCTCAAATCAAGAAGGTACTCAATAGACATTTATGATGTGGAAGTATAAAAAGCAGAAGTTTCTTGTTAAGAAAACCTAAAGGATAAAACAGGCCCATTGTTTTATCTGTTTTACTGTTTGTGTAAACTCTCTTGATTCGATGGAAATAAACAACTCTTATTGTTCATCACTGCCCCGCAGGCACCCAAGAACAGGTGTATTTCACCAAGGTAAAAAGCGAGACCTGCAGGAAGCAGCAGGGGCTAGGAAACCCAAAGCTCTGGCCCCCACACTAGCGATGATTTACAAGATGAACCTGGATAAATCTCTCAACCGATATTGATTTTTCTAGGTAATGGGCTCTTTCTTTCTCACACTGTGCAGAGCTACGAAATCAACCTGGTGGAGAGGGAAGGACTAGAGGGACAGGCAGAGCAGGGGGAGGGCTGCCTCTGTGCTGTCCCCTCCCCGCCAGTATTGCCTGGCTTCCCTTTATCCCAGCTTCCATGCTGACCCCTAGGTCTATGAACAGCTGTGATTCCAGCAAACACCCTTTATTCCCAATTCCCTCCCATAAAATGTGTGCTTTAGCTACACACCGAGTGCAGTCCTCAGTGGAAATTTTATTTTTTAATTAATTTTTATTGGAGTCTAGTTGCTTTACAACGTTGTGCTAGTTTCTACTGCACAGCAAAGTGAATTAAGTAATTATAGGTTTACGTATATCCCCTCTTTTTGGATTTCCTTCCCATTTAGGTCACCACAGAGCACTGAGTTCCCCGTGCTATACACTAGCTTCTTATTAGTTATTTATTGTATACATAGTATCATCAGCGTATATATGGAAAGCAACTATATCCCCCCAAAATAAAAGGTAATATCTGAATACATAACAAAAAATAGTGTGTGTGTGTGTATATATAATATAAATATAAATACATAGGTCAATCCCAGTCTCCCAATTTATCCCACTCCCCTCCTTTCCCCGCTTGGAGCCAGTGGAAATTTAAAAATTACAAACATGGCTGACACAGATTTGATGTAAATTCTACCATGGATCAACATATACCATGCTTTTCCAGGTGTTAGGCTACTCAGCTGGTATGACAGGAAATAAGCACATTCTTCTCTGGCAGATGCCAAGGCCCAAAGAGAGGGCATCACTGAGTTCTGGAACTAAACCTTCCGGGAGGCTAGAGGCTGGCAGGAGAGTGGGATGCAGCTGAGAAATGAGGCTTCTCTGCTAAATGAAATAAGCTAGACAGAAAAACAAATGCTGCACACACCGTGTATATGTGAACTCTTTAAAAAAAAAAAAAAAAAAAGGCTGACTTCACAGAGAAAACAGAATGGTGATTGCCAGAGGGAGGGGAGGAGGAATGGGAGGTGTAGATCAAAGGGCACACATTTTCAGTTAGAGGAAGTGTAAGTTCTGAGGATCTAATACCCAGTAAGATGACTGGATTTGATACTGTTTACTTGAAAGTTTCTGAGCATGTATCTTTTTGTTCTCACCATAGAAAAAGGGAACAGAGTTAACTATATGAAGTGATGAATGTGTTCATTATCTTGATCTCGGTCATCAATTCCACAAGGTATATGTCTATCAGATTGTCATGCTGTGTACTTTACACACATACAATTCTATATCATTCCTTAATAAAGTTGGAGGGAAAAGCAATGAGGCAGAATTTGAGATGTGTTCTTGTACCTTATACTCAGGAAATATTCAGTCATTGTTCCAGCTGAAGAGAAAGGTTTCAGGTTTCTGAAAAGATGAAAAACCAGAAAAAACAGTTCTGAAGGAGGGAGTGTGATAGGGAAAGGAAAGAAGCTGAATGTATTTAGATGAACAGAACTCAAGGGGCACATGGAGGAAACGGAAGTGAGAAGAAGGCAGAGAAGTGATTGCACTGGAAATAAGGACAGATTTGGAAAAATGACTTTTGAACTGACTTGCAAAGGAAGGTATCTAAAACATGAAAGCAGGAAAAAACAAACAAACAAACAAAGAGCCAGAGGTGATGAAACAAAGGACATATACAGCAGAGGCAGAAGGGGAGAGACAGACTCCTAAAAATGTGGGATAAGAAGTATTAAGAAGTGCAGACAATTTGAAAAGGTGGGCTACGGTGACAAACAATGATGCTTTTTTAAAAGTTTAGAGCTAAATCCAGATGCTGAGGTTTTCTCAATTTACACATTTCCCCTCAGAATGGAAGGGTCTGTGACACTGTGTTGCTGGGGGCAGCATTTGGGAAGTAACTGCATTTGTACCCTCATTCATTTACAGCTGGCCTGGAAGCCAAGCCCCTCTCCTGAAGGCCCCTGCTGCAGTGACAAGCCCATGGGAGAAGCGTCTGCCACAAAGGTGCTCCTTTAATTAGCTGTTTCCAAGACAAAAGTACAAACACCCCTGGACAAAATGTACTGAGTACTGGTGCCTGGATGGCTTGACTCTGAAAAGCATTAGTCATTCTGAAACAACTGCACAGCAACAAGAGAACTCTTGAGTGCCAAAAATCTGATCATTTCACTCAGCATTTCTTAAGGCAAAGCTTTAGCTTTTTTGTAAAACAGATATTTGATTATGAAGGCATGCAAGGCAGCAAACAGTGAAAGCAGGCTTTTGTGATGCAGAAGCCACTACAAGGTCACAAAAGCTAGAAAGAAACATTTCACATTTCCTGGGGACCCATAGCTAGTTTCTTTTGAGTCCTGATTTCTGTGCACTTGTGTGTGTGTGTGTGTGTGTGTGTGTGTGTGTGTGTGTGTCTGTGTCTGTGTCTGTGCACTTGTGTGTGTGTGTGTGTGTGTGTGTGTGTGTCTGTGTCTGTGTCTGTGTCTGTGTCTGTGTCTGTGTGTGTTCCCAATTCTTTTCAAAGGGCAAATCTCCCAATCCGAGTAAAGGTGGTAATAGTACGTGGCTAATAGGAATCCTGGTAAAATTCATTAGAAGATGAGGACAGTTTCTTGTGAGAAATATCTTATAGATCCACACATAAGATGTTGGTACTATATTACAGGATTCCTATTAAGCTAAGACTTGATAGCCAGGGTCTCACGTAGCATGTTTGATTCATAAATGATGCAAAGGCAAAATGAATTATTAATGCAAAGACCATTTGTTAGAGATAGGAACCATTGACAGGATTTCACTAGGGCTGACGGGGCAGCAGAGGCTGGTTTATGGGACTAGCGATGCAAGCGCAGAGCCCTTCAGGGCCACGGTGGCCATATTTTCAGGTTGGCCTGGGTCTCCTGGAACTGAACTTCTGCCATGTGTCTCTGTCAGGCAGCCTCTGCAAAGCACACCCAGTTATCTTCTTTCTGGCTACTTGCCCATGTTACAAAAACCTGCCATCATGACGGTGCCAACAGTGGGCCTCCAGTCCCCATCTCCACAGTACCTGCAACATTACTGGGGATAAGAGGGCTTGAATGCAGGGCAGAGCTCTTCAGAGCAACTTACTCTTCTTCGTACTTAGCTATGTTAAGTTGTTTAGCACTTTCCACGTGTCAAACACTACCATTGGCACTTGATGTGCACTGTCCCACTGCATCCTCAAAACCTTGGCATGCCAGAGGTACTGACATTATCTCTGTTTTACAGGTGGGGAAACGAAGTCACAGAGAGGTCAGGTGAATTGCTCAAGGTCATGCAGTTTGGAAGCAGCAAAGCCGTATTTTAAATCTGGTTCCCTCTCTATTTCAAAGCCCCTACTCTTGCCGTTGATTTAAAGAACATAAAGTCTGAAGAGTGTGGTGCTCTCATTCCCTGGGAGATGCTGTCATCACTGTCACCACGCTGGAGAATCTTTAAGACAAAGAGCAAGGTAAACATCAGATATCAAGGGCCTTTACTGAGATAAACTGAACAAGAAGTGAAGGGAGATACAAAGTGTAAACCTTAGTAGTGTTAATTGTTCAGTTGTGTCCGACCCTTTGTGATCTCATGGACTGGAGCCCACCAGGCTCCTCTCCATGGGATTTTCTAGGCGAGAATACTGGAGTGGGTTGCCACTGTCTTCTCCAGGGGATCTTTCCAACCCAGGGATTGAACCTGTGTCTCCTGCATTGCACGTAGATTCCTTACCATCTGAGCCACCAGGGAAGCCCATAAACCTTATTACGTGCATCAGTGCTATTCTAGCCCTACCACTTGCCAGAGGCTGCTAACTAACCTCGAAAAACAGGTGGGGGGGGTCTTGGAGCCAATCTGCTCAGATTTGAATGTCAGCTCTGTTATTAATACTAATCTCAGGCAAGACATCGAACCTCCCAGGGCCTTGGCTTACTGGTAATAATAACAGAACCTTCCCTCACATGAAGATTAAATGAAGTAAAACATGTCTCAGAACCATGTGTAGCACACAGCGAGTATTAACTACTATTATTTTTACCAGTATGGGCCTTTGGGCAAGATGCTTAAGTCCATCTGAGTTTCCTCATGTATCAAACAGATTAGCAGAGAGTCATCATGAGGGTTAAGGGAAAGAAAATCCTAAAATCGTGTAAGAGGCAGACCTCAGAGTAAGCACTCAGAAAACATTTGTTTTCCTCTTCCCAAGAGACCACTGTCACTGGCCCTTCTGAGACCTCAGCCTGCCACAGTATGCCAGGGGACATCCACCCACCCACTCCCCTGCCATCGCTTACCTCACAGGCAAGTCCCAGCCAGGGCCTGCCGAAGGTTGGGCTGCATGTGAAGGAACCTGGGTTCTACATTTAGTTCTAGCTTTTGAAAAATCACTTCTCTAAACCTCGGCTTCCTCACTTATTTCTTCTATTGTAACCTCAGCACGTGTATTTCAGACAGCATGTTAGATTTGCAAAGGCAGACCAACAAGGTACAGGTCCCAACTTCCAAAAGCAGACACCTTGGTTCAAACTAAAGGCATGCAAACAAATGAAGTGTGCTGATTGAGATATAGATAAGTCAGAGAGTGGCCCAAAGGAGATAGGAGCCAGACGTATCCAGGCAGGGCAAGATTCAGAGAACAGAGGCCCTTGGGTTGAACCTTACAAACTGAATAGGAGTTTCCCAGGAAGAATAAGAAGAAAAGTGTTCCAGTCTGAGCAAAGGCTCAGTGATGCCAACGGAACTCAATAATGACTTATAACTGAGTAACTGGGAGCAATTAGGGGAGTGGCAGGAAAAAGGGATAGTATCTTCCCCACTTACCCTATAGAATTTCCACAAGTCCAAACAAGAACAATTAAAACACTGAAAAAGACACTGTGTCACAGAAATGTTGTGAATGATTACTAGTAGTACTCTAGCAAGGTTCATATGGCACTAAGTTTTCACGCATTTCCTAGCATGAGAATTCCAGGTACTGCTTCTTCTCTTACCACCACTTTGCCACCCTTCCCTCCCCACTGAGAGAAGGTAAGGAGGATTCAGCATTGATTTAAGTGGAGAGGTGGGAGGCAGAAATAAGAAAAACTTTCAGCTCTTTGTTTCAATGACCACAAACTGAAAAGTCCCTTAACTTAATGCTGCTCATATTTTTAAAAACTTCAGTCTGTACTGGCCAAAAAATAACCTTGACCCTAAGACCATGGCTTTTCAAATGTTCTTCTCCATGCATGCATGCATGTTTGTCTGCTAAGTTGCTTCAGTCGTGTCCGACTCTTTGTGACCTTATGGACTGTAGGCCACCAGGCTCCTCTATCCATTGGATTCTCCAGGCACAAATACTGGAGTGGGTTGCCATGCCCTCCTCCAGGGGATCTTCCCGACCTCGGGATCGAAATCATAACTCTGTGTAACTAGTATCTCCTGCATTGGCAGGCGGGTTGTTTAACATTAGCATTACCTGGGAAGCCCATTCTTATCCATAACCCATAGTAAAAAAAAAAAAAAAATATATATATATATATATATATATATATACCATAAACCAGTCTCTCCCTTTCTCACACACACACAAACACACTATGAAACAATACACATATCTACTATATGTAATTCACTCTGATACCTCCTCTTCTATTCTACTGTATGTCATTTAAAAAAAGTGTCAGTTACAATTTCCTAATGGATTTCATTACTTGCTAGTAGGTCACACTTGCAACTTTAAACACCATCCTAAGAGACAGGAAGGCTTATGAAAAATTTCAAAAGAATGGTTCACAAATCCTTGGAATCTTTCTTTTCTTTTGCATTTCCAGATATTGCAAAATAAAAGAAAGTCCAGGCCATTTCCTAGGAAACAAGACATCCCTGGGTGCACAGTTCACATAGGGTGCTGCTGATGACAATAATTTAGAGGTTTCCACACAGGGTATTTTGTGTGTTTGGTTGCCATAGGCTGGCTGACCAGGAAGATTTCAAAATACAGGGGTCTCTCTTAGGCAGGGCCTTCGTGCCCTGTGGAAAGTAGGATCGTATGTCTCCAGTGTCTTTTCAATGAGAGCGTTCAACAAGCAACTTCTTTCATGTAAAGCGATCATCACACATCATAACCCAGATGTGAACAGCATTCCGCCTCAGGGTAGCTGAAATAGGAACACACTGTCTAGATGCCTATCCAGTCATGCACAGACTTAAAACTCATACTGCCATCGTCGCTACCATCATCTACCTCCTCAAGCCTAAAGAATGCTCCCCATCCAGTTCTGTATGCTTTTTGTGTTCAACCAAAATCCTAAACCTGGAAAGAAACACAAAAGTCATCTGGATCTACCCTTTTCCTTCCAAAGAGAATAGCCAACTAAACTTTTCTTCTTCATAGTCACTTCCCCTTGTACCTCAACATGCATCTGTGTTTCACAGGGCATTCCTTATGCTACTGCACAGGCTTGAGATGTTCCTACCATCACACTTGTGATTATACTGTTTCTCCTGTTTAGAATTCCTCCCCTTCTGCCAATACAAATCCCACCCACCATTCCAGATCCCTAAGAAGCCTTCCCCAAATTCTATGGGGCCCTGTTATCCCTTCTTCTTTCTTTGAAATGAGATTAAGCTCACTGAATTCATACAACCTTTGGGCTCTTAGATTCTATTTAACAGACAGTTGCTATGTATTTATTAATTTTCTAATACTTAAAAGAATTTATGTTTATAAGAAACTTTAATTTTAAATTAAAATTTTCTGCAANTCTTTGAAATGAGATTAAGCTCACTGAATTCATACAACCTTTGGGCTCTTAGATTCTATTTAACAGACAGTTGCTATGTATTTATTAGTTTTCTAATACTTAAAAGAATTTATGTTTATAAGAAACTTTAATTTTAAACTAAAATTTTCTGCAAAACACATATCAAGGAGTAAACGTGAAAATTTAGTATTTTATCATGAATTTATTTAAGTCAAGTAATCATTAAAGAAATAAGTATTAAGCTGTTAATTTCAACATACTCAGAACCAGAGACTATAGTGGTGGTAGGTGCCGGTCCTTTGATTTTTCTAATATATATGCTATCATATGACAGACACCTGAATTAGGCAACTGAATTCTTACATGCATCAGACAGAGCAACTGAGTGGCTTCCTTCCTTAGGAAGACCATAGAAGATGCTCTCATGGAAGGAGACTTTGTGCTTTGATGCTCAGTGAATCCTTGAACTTTGTGTAGGCTTTGGTTATTTATTGTCATGGTAGACTACTGAATTTCAGAACTTGAAAAGAATTTAAAGATTACCTATTGAATCTCTGATAAGGAAATTTAACCAGGGAAAGTTGAGCTTCACATCATCTCTGTAGAAAATCATAGCAGTGGGGCTAAAAACCTAAATCAGTTATTCAATGAATTCAGGAGTTCTAAGTCCAAAAACCTCATACCACCAAGCTCTTCAGTTTCATTTCCTCTGTCCCCACACTTCCCGTCTTCCACCAGATGCCTCTGTCTCACCACTGAGGAACTTCCCCAGGTCCTCCACACCAAGCTATTTTCCTGCCGTTAACCAATTCCTCAATGCTGTTTCCTCTTGATGCCATGACTTCTCCTATCCTGCCTGGCAATTTCACTGTTTCTTCTGGTTTGGTCCTTATCCAACACCACACCTGCCCAAACTATACAACCTTAATTTTAATCCTTCCAGAAAAACTTGTTATATGTTCCAGACAAAGTTACATATGACGTTAAAGCTGGTGACCATGATGACCATCTCACAGAGTCCTATTCTAGGACAGAACAGGATGACAGAGTTATTTTCCACCTCATGCTGTGTAAAATATAGAACATGCTGGAAAAAGTTTTCTCTTCAATCAGGCAAGTAGTTTCTGAAGGTACATAGCCAAGCAAATGCCCAATATGGTACTGAAGAAAGAACGGAGAAATAGCTCTGGAAGGAACGAAAGAGGCTAAGCCAAAGTGTAAATAAAGCCCAATTGTGGATGTGTCTGGTGGGAAAGTAAATTTCGATACTGTAAAGAACAATATTGCATAGGAACCAGGAATGTTAGGTCCAGGTCAATTTACCTGAATCGAGGTAAATTGGAAGTGGTCACACAGGAGACAGCAAGTGGTCAAACATCAACATTTTAGAAATCAGTGAACTAAAATGGATGGGAATGGGTGAATTTAATTCATATGACCATTATACCTACTACAATAGGCAAGAATCCCTTAGGAAAAATGGAGTAGCCCTCATAGTCAACAAAAGAGTCCAAAATGCAGTACATGAGTGCAATCTCAGAAATGACAGAATGATCTTGGTTCATTGCAAAGGCAAACCTTCAATATCACAGTAATCCAAATCTATGCCCCAACCACTAATGCCATAGCAGCTGAAGTCAAACAGTTCTATGAAGACCTACAAGATCTCCTAACACCAAAAAAGATGTCCTTTTCATCATAGGGGACTGGAATGCAAAAGTAGGAAGTCAAGGGATACCAGGAGTAACGGGGAAGTTTGGCCTTGGAGTAAAAAATGAAGCAAGCAGGTCAAAGGCTAACAGAGTTTTGCCAAGAGAACACACTCTTCTAAAAAAAAAAAANATGTATTCTGCATAGAAGTTAAATAAGCAGGGTGACAATATACAGCCTTGACATACTCCTTTTCCTATTTGGAATCAGTCTGTTGCTCCATGTCCAGTTCTAATTGTTGCTTCCTGACCTTCATACAGGTTTCTCAAGAGGCAGGTACCCTTTGCCCAAACTCAGCGGCGGCGGCCGAGAGGAGCTACCCCACATCCAAGGTCAGGGGCGATGGCTGAGAGGAGCTACCCCACGCCAGAGGTTGGGGCACCAGCCGAGAGGAGCTATCCCATGTCCTAGGAGTGGTGGCTGCGCAGGCACAGGAGGGCCAAGAGGAGCTACTCCACATTCAAGGTCAGGAGGGGCGACTGTGAAAAGATACCCTTCATCCAAGGTAAGGAGCAGCGGCTGCGCTTTGCTGGAGCAGCTGTGAAGAGATACCCCACGTCCAAGGTAAGAGAAAGCCAAGTAAGACAGTAAGTGTTGCAAGAGGCATCAGAGGGCAGACACACAAACCATAATCACAGAAAATTAGTCAGTCTAATCACACGGACCACAGCCTTGTCTAACTCAATGAAACTAAGCCATGACATGTGGGGCCACCCAAGACGGGCAGGTCATGATGGAGAGGTCTGACACAATGTGGTCCACTGAAGAAGAGAATGGCAGACCACTTCAGTATTCTTGCCTTGAGAACCCCATGAAGAGTATGAAAAGGCAAAATGATAGGATACTCAAAGAGGAACTCCCAGGTCGGTAGGTGCCCAATATGCTACTGGAGATCAGTGGAGAAATAATTCCAGAAAGAATGAAGGGATGGAGCCAAAGCTCATTTATTAAAGTGCCTCAAATTAAGCTTCATCCACCAAGTTAAGTGCAAGTTATATCCTCTGGATCTTTCTTTCACTTGGGGAGAGAGAATTACTGATAAAAACTAATACAGTGTTCATCTATTCTAAAGTGCAAAGATTTTCAAATGTTGATACCTCTAAAATTTGGATACGTCTTTATAACTGATCTGCCTACATTTCTTTGGTAACATCTTTTTCTCTCTTATTGTTATAAAGTGATGGTACGGTTTGTAACTGATGGCATATTGGATTTTGAAACATAAAAAGGCAGTATATATTAGAATTTTGAAAACAAAGACCTGAGTGAAAATAGCTCTGAGTCTTCCCAGGTGGTTCAGTGGTTAAGAATCCACTTGCCAAAGCAGGAATCGCAGGAGACACAGGTTCAATCCCAGGATGGGGAAAATCCCCCGGAGGAGGAAATAGCAATCAACTCCAGTATTCTTAATGGAGCACCCTGGAGGGCTACAGTTTATGGGGTCACAAAGAGTTGGACGTGACTGAGGGACTGAGTACACTCACAAGAAAATAGCATAAGACAAGCAGAAGCTGATAATGTTTTCATATCCATTTCAACTATACTGTCCCTCTGAAGATGAGTTTATTCCCACCAACGAGTTTTGCAAATGTTTGAATGAGGCAGAAATGACCATTATATAAAAGTAAAATGTGTGTGAAATTTTGAGGAAATATACATATACCGTAATAAAGCAGCAGAATATTTATTTGAATAACTAAAGATTATTCTTTTTTTTTTTTATTATTATTTTTTTTTAATTTTATTTTTTTTTTAATTTATTTATTTTTAAATTTAACTTTACAATACTCTATTGGGTTTGCCATACATCGACACGAATCCACCACAGGTGCACACAAGCTCCCAATCCCGAGNGGTGATGGACAGGGAAACCTGGAGTGCTGCGATTCATGGGGTCGCAAAGAGTCGGACACGACTGAGCGACTGAACTGAACTGAGTTACAGAATGTGGTAATAAACATGTGGACTTCAATGGCCAACTGGTTAGTGTTGGTTCCACCATTAACAATGAGTGACCTTGGCCATACTACTTACACTTTCCACTCAGTTTCTTCATCTGATATAGTAGCTGACCTCACAGGGTTGCCAAGGGGATTAAATAAGCCAATATCTATAAAATCCTTACGGCAATGCTTGCACATATTAAACCCTATATAAATATTTGTTATCTTAAATAAATCCTCAGTTTGAAATTATTTTAACAGTTATACCACGTGTCTGCTGACCTCCAAACCACACTAGCAGTTTCAGGAACTACTGATATCCTGTTGGTTCCCATTCCAGACCACGTATCCCCTGCATCTTCCATTATGAATTGCTCTCCAGGAATTCACTTTATATTTCCTTCACATTGGGAATTAAAAGCACTATACTCCTGACTCTCTCTCAACAATGGTCCCCACAGCTTGCAGCCACCACACAGGGTGAGAAATGGCCTCTCTAATGTAGAAGTCAATGCCTGCAAAACCGTAAAAGTCTTTGTCCACCCATCACAAAGTCTAACTGTCACCTGGACACAGGACTGGAATTGGTGCACAACTGGCTACCTGTCACAGAGAATACAAAACAAAGGTAAAATTCTTCACCCAAATGAGCCTTCTTGGTCCAAGAATCACAGTGGAAAACTCCTGAGAGCTGCTCAAACCCATTGTCTTAAAGGTTCTCCTCTGTCCTTTTCTTAATTTCCTTTGGATCAGGGTCACCAAACAGCTATGTTAGTTTTGACCTTTCCAAGGTCACCAAATAACTACCACTCTGCTAAACCCAGTGAGACCTTGTGTGACTCAACCTCTCAAGAGTATGCCCATTGTTGGTCCACTCTATCTTTTTCACAGTTTCCAGGCCACTGTAATCCCCTGCGTTTTCTGGCTACCCCTTTTGTTGATTTTATGCCTTTCCATCTTCCCTACATTGGAATGTCCTGAGGCTCATTCCTTAGTCCTCTTCTTTCCTCCATCCACACTCCCCTTCACAGTGGGCTCATCCAGTTTTTTGGTTTAAAACACCACTTTTCCCCCCAGTGACTTTCAAATATAGATCTCCAGTCCACCCCTAAACCCTGAAAGCTTCATTCAGTAACTCCCTGAGATGTCTAAAAAAAACCCTAAACTTAGCTAGACCAAAGCCAAACTTCCCACCTTCTCCCCAAATCTCTTCTGTCTTCCCCATCTCCTCCTTTCCCTAGCCCTGCCATCTTCTCTGTACCTTGCTCATCAGCAAATCCTATTGATGCTATCATCTAAAACAATTCAGAAACCAGCGCCCTCTTAAGCCTCTGCTTTTGCCCCACTACAGTATTTCCTCAAAACAGCAGCCAGAGAGATGCCACTAAAATGTGAGATCATGTCACTCCCTCATTCAAAACCTTCTAATGGCTTCTCCTCTCATTCAGAAAAGTCAAAGCCTTTATGGTAACTGCACAGCCCCATTGAATCTGAGTCTCCCCCCCCCCCCCCCCCCCCCCCCCCCNCCTCCGCCTGGCCCGGGCGGCAGCAGCGCAGGCGCGTTGTCGTTCTCGTCCAGCACGAACACCTGCAGCGTCACGTTGCTGCCCAGGGGCGGCACGCCCGCGTCGCGCGCGCTCACCTGGAACTGCAGCAGCTCCAGCTCCTCAGCTCTCTGACCTCATCGCCCCTCTTGCTCACTCCACTCCAGCCATACTGGCCTCCTTGCAGTTCAGCCTCCAAAACTCATTCTATCTTTTGCCTGGAACACCCATCCCCCCATACCCACATGATTCGCTCCCTCACCACTTTCCTATCTTGGCTACAAGGTCATCCTCTAGGTGAAGCTGTCCCTCACAATACTTTTTTTAAATTGCAAACTATACCTGTTTAGCACACTCCTTATCTTCCCTGCTCTATTTTTTCCCATTAGACTCCTCAACATCTTATTTTACAAAATTTATAATAAAATTTACCATAAAATTATTTTGTTTGTCCCATTAGAGTACTTACATTGCCTTCCCCTATTAGAGTATAAGCTCCAGGCAGGTGGGGGCTTATGTCTGTTCATGTTCACTCCTGCGTTCCTGAGTGAGTGAGTGAGTGAGTGAAGTCGCTCAGTCGTGCCCGACTCTTTGCGACCCTGTGGACTGTAGCCTACCAGGCTCCTCCGTCCATGGGATTTTCCAGGCAAGAGTGCTGGAGTGGATTGCCATTTCCTTCTCCAGGAGGTCAGGAAGACCCAGGAATCAAACCCAGGTCTCCCACATTGCAGGCAGACGCTTTACCGTCTGAGCCAGCAGGGAAGCCCTACCACCTAGTAAGTGCCTTGTTTTACAGCAGGTACTCAATAAATATTTGCTGAATGAAGGGGAATAACGTCTGACTTGGTTCCTCTTACCTAAGACAGTCATCACCGTCTTCATTAGCTTCATGGGCGTCCTCCGGCGGCTGATGGACCCACTCGTATGTGGAGACAAGACGTTGGTTTTCCTCTTTACATACATGTAGATCCTCAGGTACACCACGACCATAATGAAGAAGGCCATGAGGTTGGACACAGTCCAGAAAATGAGGTAACTCCTGCTATAAATGGGGGCCAGGGAAGAGCAGGCAGAGATGTCACAGAGGCAATTCCAGCCCAGCGTGGGGACAGCCCCCATAAAGATGGCGATGGCCCAGACGAACAAGATGAGCAGCGTCACCCTCTTTTTGGTCAGGTTGCTGTGGACCCGCATCCTCATGATTGACATGTGCCTTTCCACGGCAATAACCAACAGATTGGTCAAGGAGGCTGTTAAGCTAGCGTCCAGAAGTCCCTGGCGGAGAAACCACCGGTTGACAGTCAGAGTTTTTGAAACTGGGCCAGTGTTAAACATCAGGTACACATAGGCAATTCCAGCAAAGAAGTCTGCAGCAGCTAGGTTAGCCAATAGGTAGTAGAAGGGGAAATGAAACTTTCTGTTTTTGATCACTGCTGCAATGACTAGAGAATTAGAAAAAAAGATAAACAGGCAGAAAAATGTTCCAAAACACAAAACAGTTAAAAGCTTCGTTCCTGTCCACTCATCAGCAGTGTCAGTGTTGCTCCTATTATAAAAAAAGTCCATCCGCTTATCATAGTAACACTCATTCATTGTGGAGAAGAACTGAACATCCTAGAAAGAAATTTAAAGAAGAAACAAATATCACTCTTTGCAAAAATCAATCACTAAACCACCAGTTGCCATTGCTAAGCTCCTTATTCTAGTCAACTCCTGTTAATCCTTCAGATCCCGGTATAAATGTCCCTTGCTCCAGGACCCTGGTCCTTGACCTCCTATTACAACATTTATCTCATATCAGTCACGGATGTCTGTTTCTCAGGTTAGGTGCAAGCTCAGTGAGCGAGGGTACGTATCTATTTTGTTCATCATGATAACCCCAGGACCCATCTGCCCTGGCTGTCTCAAGACCAATATTTACTGAGTGGCTGGCTGGCTGGCTGGCTGAAAGAATGAATGATCAGGAGGCAAAACTAGGTCAAATATTCTGAACCTTGTAATAATCCACTCTATACTGGTAACAATTACAGCATAGCATGTTAATACTTCTCCTGGTGGTTTCCAGCTCATTGCTTATTTATAGGTTCTGTTCATTAATCAAGAGCAAGTTGGTAATGCCAGGCACATTCTTGCCAAGATATCAGGTGTTGAGTTACTCTTCACAGGACCATATGGCTTTCCCAAGACTTCGGATCCACATTTGCCATGTTTTAGTTTCAAGCTACGACGACGCTGGTTAAGCACGTGGTACAGGGCTGGCGACTTTGTCCTCAATCCTCCTTTTTTATCTTCTTGTTTACTTCTTTCTTACTCTCCTAAGCCAAACTGCACCAGTGTGAATTTGCATATTTGATTCTCCACCTCAATCACTTCAAGTCAGTTTCCTTCCCTGGGCTCTATTTAATAGCAGGTAGCAGAAGATCATTCCTTCACGGGTAAGACTAGAATCTGGAGTCCGAGGGTATGATAATGCCCTTGGCAAGTAAGGACAAGTTGTCCAGACATATGTCTGAAAGTAGACCCCACACTGGGGTGCCAGGCAGACAAGTAAGATACTAATCTCAGGATGAGGTCTCTTGCAGTCCAAAAGTGAGGGGTTCTGACCAAGGAGGGGCTGGGCGGGGCTCAAACAATGCACATGCATCTTGTTTGGGAAGACCAGGTATTTTGCCAGAGTGATCTGGCCATTGCTGTGAAGGGTCCAATCAATGGAGAATGGAGTTGAAGACCAGGAAATCTATCTTCTGGAGAGAATGACCAGGGCTCTCTCTCAAGAAACGAGGCTACAATATTTCTTCTGGAAAACTGGATACCTGGTAGACACATGCACTGAGCAGTCCACTGGTGGGAATGAAGTGGCTCTAACAGTGAAATCTTAGTGGAAATCCCCAGCTTTTAAGGCTCTCATAAATTCTAAAGGCTCTTGTAAAGCTCAATATCACATCCAGAATCAGGATAAGGGGATCAAATATCAGTTTAAAGTAGTACAAAATAGATATTTATTGTAGACAGTCTTCATTTTAATTTATAATGGTATAATGATATTTTTACTGAATTAGATATATGTGTCTCTGCCATAAATAATGAAAGGTAAAATATCATGTTATATGTTTCAGATAAACAAATGGGAATGATTTCAAGAAACAAATGGGTCTTAGAGCCTTTTACTAGTGACAAAACAAAAACTATTCTCTTTGAAAGATAGTAACCAACCACTAACTGCCAATATCAGACAACTTCATAAAACAGGTCAATATATCTACATTATATCATGATAATTTTCCCAAATTAAAACTACATATCTATATGATAATTTTCATAATATTCCAGTATGAATATACCACAATTTACTTAACTAATCCCTAACTGTTGGATATTTAAGTTGTTTCTAATGTTTTACTTTGACAAGAAAGACTACATTCTTATGCATTAATCTTTACACACTTGGCCAATTATTTCCTTAGGGCGTGCTGCGATTCATGGGGTTGCAAAGAGTCAGACAGGACTGAGCGACTGAACTGAACTGAATCCATAGATTTTAGTTGATGAAGTAGCAAATATAAACTTATTTAAAGGTTTCTTGAATATGTTGTCGAACTGCTCTCGAGACATATATTTCTAATCCCACTAGCAGCAGATGAGAGTTGAACGGAAGATACTAATCTAATAAAATTCAATTTTAATATCTAAAGAGAAAATGTAGCTTTCAACAGTACTGAAAGTATACTGAAATTCAGGACAAAAAAAATCCAAAAAGCACATGAGAAATTTTAATGATTATCTGTCTTTTTAGTATGCAATTGCTATGTATCCTTCCCTGGTGGCTCAGAGGTTAAAGCATCTGCCTGCAATGCGGGATACCTGGGTTCGATCCCTGGATCGGGAAGATTCCCTGGAGAAGGAAATGGCAATCCACTCCAGTACTCTTGCCTGGAGAATCCCATGGACGGAGGAGCCTGGTGGGCTACAGTCCATAGGGTCACAAAGAGTTGGACACGACTGAGCGACTTCACTTTCACTTCTACTAATGAAAAATATTTCATGTATTTTATTTTGCTATATGTTCTAGATAGTTAAAAGAAACACAGTTCTGATTTTAAAATTATATTTATTGCTATTTAGTTGCTAAGTCATGTCTTTTTTGTGACCCCATGGATTGCAGCCCACCAGGTTCCTCTTGTCCATTGGATTTCCTAGGCAAGAATACTGGAGCGGGTTGCCATTTCCTTCTCCAGGGAATCTTCCCAACTCACAGATAGAACCTGAGTCTCTTGCATTGGCAAGTGGATTCTTTACCACTGAACCCTCTTGGGAAGTCCTAAAATTATATTATCTTTAACTCATCAGTTTATCAAGATTAATGTCAGAAAGATGTAGGAATTAACATACTAGCAGAAAGCTAAATTTTCCTATTTTCCTTTAAAAGGGGTTTTTAACATTTATTGTGGTTCAGAAACTTGGTTGAATTTGTAATTACATCATGCCCTAAAACCTCAATTATTCTTAAAAACTTTAAAATCTTCAAATTCAACTTTCCCTCATCAAACCAAAATGGCACATTCTTCAACATATTTTAGCAAAAGTTGTCCTGAGAATGAGAAGTAGTTTTGTCTTACAAAGTTGAAAACCACAGGAAAACCATGATTAACCAGAACTCCCACCACAGTTTCCTACCTCCCAGGCTCTAATTCTACTTTTGGGAGAAGTAGACAATGAGAATATTAAAAAGTTAATATAGGAAATTCATTAAAAAGATTCCACAAGATGGAATATTATGCACCCATTGAAAATCATGTTTACTATGAGGCTGTATTAATATGAAGAAAAGCATATGCCATTGTTTTAATTAAAATAAAGTATATGTATATATACATATAATTTACACATTTATATATATATATATACACATACACATATATAAACACACACAAATATGTGTGTGTGTGTGCATCTTGACTACTTTTAAAAGACAGAAAAAAGAAGGGGGAAAAAACTCTAAGTGTAATTAGTTAACAAAGAATGGTAGAATTGTGGAGTTTTATTTTTTAATTCTTTCCAGTTTTTTCTACAGTCCACATTTTTTGTAATAAATAAATAGACTCTTAAATGCTGGTTTACAAATTCTGTCTTTGAAAACTATGACACTGAAAAATCAAATTTAATCCTCAAAGGAAAAACCTCAAGGAGTCAGTTATGTTCATTATTATTACTCTTATCAGCATAGCACACTTTAGAGTTTTTCAATGATAATGAAAATAAAATGGTTTTCTACTTAAAACTTCATGAAACAACAAAACCTTATAATGCTGACAACTGGCCAAATCAAGAGGTCCCATTAAGAGGCCAAATCAAGAGGTTCTCTAACTCTCTTATAAAACATTCCCAACACAATCACCCCAAAGTCCCAAAAATGAATAATGGAAGTTTGTGAATTAGTACTTCTGATATTTTTTTCCTCTGCCATAAGCTGTCAAGCTTGTTGACAGTCCCCAATATATATTAACAACAGATCACCATATTCTCTTAGCTGGAAATTACCAAAAACTTAGTGAGCTTATAACAAATAATCGACTTATCATTTCTTGACCTCTCTCAAATCTCAAAATATGATTCTATTATAAATTCTAAACATCCCCTCCTCAGAGATACCCCCACTAACCAATCTAAAGTAACCCTCAGTTCCCGCTATCAGAGAGCCTTGCTTTCTCTACCAGTTATGACATAATTTTTGTGCGTGTTTTGTCTTTATTATCCATCCCCCTCTGCTAGACCTCTCTGCTCCATGAGACCAGGGACCTTGCCTTTTATGCTCACACCTATAGAATTAGCATGTGTGGAGGGGACAAATGAATCTCCATTTAACACTATCTCTTCCCCACTAAAAGGAAGAGGTTCAGTTAAATGCCTTTGATGACTTAAACATCACCCACTGCTAAGTCACTACTGCTAAGTCACTTCAGTGGTGTCCGACTCTGTGTGACCCCATAGACAGCAGCCTACCAGACTTCCCCGTCCCCGGGATTCTCTAGGCAAGAACACTGGAGTGGGTTGCCATTTCCTTCTCCAATGCATGAAAGTGAAAACTGAAAGTCAACTAGCTCGGTCGTGTCCGACTCTTAGCGACCTCATGGACTGCAGCCTACCAGGCTCCCCTGCCCATGGGATTTTCTAGGCAAGAGTACTGGAGTGGGGTGCCATTGCCTTCTCCGACACATCACCCACTAACTATGCCAATTGGAGAATTTCACTGATTAACTATGGGTTCTTGGGTTAGTTACTTAATATCTTGACTTTACTATTTTTAACTGCTAATATTTGAGTGATTACTCTGTGCCTGATGCTGAACTAAGCACTTTATGTAGGTCTTCTCATTTAATCCTACCCACAGTGATGCAGACACTATTATATGATCTATTGTGTGGGTGAGGAAACTGAAGTATCCTCGGCTAAGGTCACACAGCTAGTAAGTGGAAGACCCTGGCTTCTCTTGAGGCAGCTGTGCTCCAAGGCTTGCAAGCTTCTCCACAACACTACATTTTCTCTCCACAGACAAATGAAATACCAGACAGACCAAGAACTATAGTCATACTTACAATAACCATGGAATTACCAAAATAGAATGATCCCATTAAATCACGTTCAAATACTGTCTTGTGCTATACGCATATTAAAAAAAAATGGGACAGCCTAAATACCCTTTAGATTTTTTATTTTGTTTTTAAAGCCCTGAGAAATATAGGAAAAGGCATTTTTTCTGAAAATACGCTTTCAAATTTCATAGAAAGCAGGCCACACAATACAATTTTAAGACTAATGTTGTTCAACTTGAATTCTGCCAAATCTCAAGCGGGGCTTTCTTTTTCTTTCTTTCTTCTTCTTCTTCCTTTTTTTTTTANAAAACCTTATAATGCTGACAACTGGCCAAATCAAGAGGTCCCATTAAGAGGCCAAATCAAGAGGTTCTCTAACTCTCTTATAAAACATTCCCAACACAATCACCCCAAAGTCCCAAAAATGAATAATGGAAGTTTGTGAATTAGTACTTCTGATATTTTTTTCCTCTGCCATAAGCTGTCAAGCTTGTTGACAGTCCCCAATATATATTAACAACAGATCACCATATTCTCTTAGCTGGAAATTACCAAAAACTTAGTGAGCTTATAACAAATAATCGACTTATCATTTCTTGACCTCTCTCAAATCTCAAAATATGATTCTATTATAAATTCTAAACATCCCCTCCTCAGAGATACCCCCACTAACCAATCTAAAGTAACCCTCAGTTCCCGCTATCAGAGAGCCTTGCTTTCTCTACCAGTTATGACATAATTTTTGTGCGTGTTTTGTCTTTATTATCCATCCCCCTCTGCTAGACCTCTCTGCTCCATGAGACCAGGGACCTTGCCTTTTATGCTCACACCTATAGAATTAGCATGTGTGGAGGGGACAAATGAATCTCCATTTAACACTATCTCTTCCCCACTAAAAGGAAGAGGTTCAGTTAAATGCCTTTGATGACTTAAACATCACCCACTGCTAAGTCACTACTGCTAAGTCACTTCAGTGGTGTCCGACTCTGTGTGACCCCATAGACAGCAGCCTACCAGACTTCCCCGTCCCCGGGATTCTCTAGGCAAGAACACTGGAGTGGGTTGCCATTTCCTTCTCCAATGCATGAAAGTGAAAACTGAAAGTCAACTAGCTCGGTCGTGTCCGACTCTTAGCGACCTCATGGACTGCAGCCTACCAGGCTCCCCTGCCCATGGGATTTTCTAGGCAAGAGTACTGGAGTGGGGTGCCATTGCCTTCTCCGACACATCACCCACTAACTATGCCAATTGGAGAATTTCACTGATTAACTATGGGTTCTTGGGTTAGTTACTTAATATCTTGACTTTACTATTTTTAACTGCTAATATTTGAGTGATTACTCTGTGCCTGATGCTGAACTAAGCACTTTATGTAGGTCTTCTCATTTAATCCTACCCACAGTGATGCAGACACTATTATATGATCTATTGTGTGGGTGAGGAAACTGAAGTATCCTCGGCTAAGGTCACACAGCTAGTAAGTGGAAGACCCTGGCTTCTCTTGAGGCAGCTGTGCTCCAAGGCTTGCAAGCTTCTCCACAACACTACATTTTCTCTCCACAGACAAATGAAATACCAGACAGACCAAGAACTATAGTCATACTTACAATAACCATGGAATTACCAAAATAGAATGATCCCATTAAATCACGTTCAAATACTGTCTTGTGCTATACGCATATTAAAAAAAAATGGGACAGCCTAAATACCCTTTAGATTTTTTATTTTGTTTTTAAAGCCCTGAGAAATATAGGAAAAGGCATTTTTTCTGAAAATACGCTTTCAAATTTCATAGAAAGCAGGCCACACAATACAATTTTAAGACTAATGTTGTTCAACTTGAATTCTGCCAAATCTCAAGCGGGGCTTTCTTTTTCTTTCTTTCTTCTTCTTCTTCCTTTTTTTTTTAATACTAAAAGTTTAGAGGGTTTGAATAGTTTTGACCCAGAAACAGAAAATGTTAAACTCTGGAGTTATTACCACAACTTTAAACTTCAGTAATTTAAGACTTCAGAAAATGATGGTTTAGAAAGTCTATATGTGGAATCCAAATGAAAACTTCAGGACCAAAGCTTTCATTTAGACTCTCCCAAACTTGAGTCTCTAAAACACTGTCCAGCCAGCCCATAATGTGGAAACAATTATGAAAATTAAAACATGTGAAAACCACTCAAGCGGCTTATTTCAAACTACATCTTGGGAGACAAGTTGCTGCTAGCCTTTTAGTTGGCTTTCAACCACTTTCTTCTTCCCCTTAGGATGAAACAGGGTACCTCCAAAACAAGATCTGTTGGTGCTGTGCACATTTTCGTTTGCTGCGGTACACAAGTGTAGAAATCTCCTCTCCTCTCTGGAAACCCCAGCCAGATGGGAGCTGGAGATCAGGCTAGTTGGTACACTAACAACCAGAAAAGAGACCACTCCTGCCAATCAACCACATTTGTGCACTGAATTCTTCTTACTAATTCATGTTAATGGCAAAATTGGGATAGCATGGGATATTTTAACTCCACACATGATCCCTGAGGTTCATTTCAGCCATGAATTTCAAGGCCTTTAAACTGCTGCCCTTCTACTCAGAAGCCTCTTCCCCTAGATATTCTCAGGGCTTACTCTGCCACCTCATTCCTGTCTAAACATCACTTCATCAGGGAGTCCCTTCCCTGCCACTTTGTAAAAGAGCACCTCTCCAAACTCCCACCCAACCCCTTGCCAACTGCCTGTCACCCTGTCCCCTGCTTTTTTATTACTTATAGCATTTCTCATCGCCCGACACGGCCTACTTGGGGTTATGGGCTGTCTCCCCATGTGCTTAGGAAGCTGGGGCCTTTGTGCTATTGTGGCATGTCTCCAGCACGTGGAACAAAGCCCAGCACACAGTAGGCACTCATAGACACTAGTTCAATGCGGAATGAAATGAAGCACACATGTGCCCACATGCACCCTGCCTGTTTACCAAAACTGAGCATGATTACTTTTCACTGCTGTTTCTGCTGCTGCGTACTCTCTAACTGGGGTCTCAGAACTCTTTCACTTTCCTCTGTAGACTTCGCTCCCAGCCCTGCTAGCTGAGAGGTATGAGGAGCGGTGTTTGCCACCCTGGAACAGAAACTTCACCAGAGCAGACAAATCAGGGTGGTCTGAAGGGTAGTCCCGTGGTAGAGACCTCTCCCTAGTCTGTATGGACATCAGAAATTAATACTCCTCTTTACACACAACTTCCAAAGAAAAGGGGGACTCAATGGCCAAAGCTAGGCCAATTGAGCAACAAAGTAAAGTAGGATTGGACTATCACCCAACGTATTTAAAAAAAAAAACTATTAGTCATACTGATGGAAATAAAAGACTGAAAAATATAAGAAATGAAAAAGAAGAGATGAATCTCCCATGCAGAAGAATTCCAAATAAATTATGTAGATGTTCCCCTCGAAAGGAGGGGAACATCTCTCCCAGTCCTTACATGTGGACTGTGCATGGTGACTTCTTCCCAAAGAGGAGAGCATGACAGGGTGTGGGCCTCTTTTCAGTGAAGAAACTTGACAAACAGGACTTTGGCCAGGTAATCAAGGTCAGCATCAACAGTGACCAGTCACACTGCTAGCCTGTAACCTTGATCAGATACATTAAGAATGACACTTTACTCTGTAATCTTCTTTCCCCAAACCATGCTGCTGTTGCTTACTCAGTCATGTCCACTCTACGACCTCATGCCGCGCTCCTCGGTCCATGGGGATTATCCAGGCCAGAATACTGGAATGGGTTGCCATGCCTTTCTCCATGTCCACTCTACGACCCTACTGCCGGGCTCCTCTGTCCATGGGGATTCTCTAGGCCAGAATACTGGAATCGGTTGCCATGCCTTTCTCCAGGGGATTTTTCCAACCCAGGAATTGAACCCAGGTCTCCTGCATTACAGGCAGATTCTTTACCATCTAAGCCACCAGGGAAGCCCAAGAACACTGGAGTGGGTAGCCTATCCCTTCTCTGGGTGATCTTCCTGACCCAGGAATCGAACCAGGGACTCCTGCCTTGCAGGCAGATTCTTTACCAGCTGAGCTACCAAGGAACCCCCACAAAACCCATAATCCCAGCCTGATCTGAGAAAAACCTCAGATAAATTCCAACAGGAGGACATTCTCAAAAATCATCAAAGTCATCAAAAACAGAAAATCTGAGAAACTGTTCCAGCTAAGAGGAACATAAGGAGACATGACATCTAAATATGTGTATCTCAGATCCTTTAACAGAAAAGGAACATTATGTAAAAAGTGAGAATATTTGAATGAATGTTATATTTATTATATATTATTATATTTAAATTATATTTATAATTTATAAAATTAAATATATTAAGTACATAATTGTATATATTATTATATGCAATAATAACTGTATAATATTATTAATATCTGAGAATAACTAAATATTTAGTTAATAATAATATTTCCATATCAGTTCATTAAGTGTAACAAATGTACCATATTAATGGGAGATGTTAGTAATGCTGCTGCTGCTGCTGCTAAGTCACTTCAGTCGTGTCCGACTCTGTGCGACCCCATAGATGGCAGCTCACCAGGCTCCCCTGTCCCTGGGAATCTCCAGGCAAGAATACTGGAGTGGGTTGCCATTTCTAGGAGTAGGGATATAACATGGGAACTCTCTATACTATCTGGTCAGTTTTTCTGTAAATATGAAACTGTCCTATAACCAAATAATATTTAAAATAGATTTTAAAAAGAGAGGGGAGAGGATGTCAGCTCTGCTATACTGTAGCAATTTCAAAATAAATCAAGCCTGCAGGTTTCATAAGCAGTAATTTTACTCTTTGGTGTAGCAAAATAACACAGAGGAGCAGCCATCTATTGAGATTCAACTTAAACAGATACCGTCCATGACAGAAGACTGGGATCCTCGATATTCTCAGGTAAAGCTCATACATTTATATTAGGGCTCCCCACTAAGTGTAGGACTACTACAAATCTGCGACCCTCTCTGAATACACTAGACCATTTCTCTTAAGCAAGTTAAACTCAATTCTGTTGAAAAGTTTCATTACTCTGTTTAAGAGCAAATGGTAAACTCAGGCACATAAAGTTGTTCTGATCGCGACCCCTGTTCTCCACATAGCATCCAAGTCCGGCGGTACACCGAGACGCTACTGGTGTGGTGTTCCCCAAGCAGCAGACACACAGGAGGAGCAGGCACAACCGGGTGCGCTTGGGAAACGAGAAACTTCCGTGCCTCGAGCCATCTTCAGCTTCAGTGGTGACACAAGCAGCGAGAGCTCAGCAGAATAAACAGATTACTGTGTCAGGGCTCACTTGTAAGCCCTGTAGGCAGGGAGGACCGCCTGTTGCATGTCAGCTGATTCGATCACTGCTTTCTCTCTCCATCAGGTGGGTGGATTTATGAACGCACAGGCTGTAAACACACAGCTTCTACCCAAGGATTTGTTTAATAAACAACTAGAGTCTAACGTATTGTTCCCCAGATGTCACTGATGACTGACTGAGGACTGTCTTAAACCTCTTGGTTAAACAGGAAAGCAAACTTGAAAACATACCGAACTAAACCAAATAAAAGAGGTGAGACATGGATTTTATGTGATCAGCAAATTCTCTGACTCAGCTTATCCACATGTAATATAAATCTTTAACTGTGTTTACTCTGTCAACTGTATACAATTTTAATCTCTAATTCATTAGGATGGACAGATGATATACATTTTGGCCATCCTAAAAGTAAAGATACTAATCAGAATGCTTAAAATGAATAATATTTACATATAATATAACTCCATATGTTCTATTATGTAGCAAATGATCCTTAGATCATCATATAATCACATGTTTGAAGGAGGAGAGAATGCCAAAATTTTAAATGTGGACATTCATCCCTGAAAGAGATATTTTTTTGTACAAAGAACTTTATCACTCTATGAAGATATATTTTGAGAAATTTCAAAGTTCCTACTTACAGCCCATGACTTCTCAGAAGAAAAAATCAGATTTTTTTTGTTATAAAATTCACAACAGAGAAAATTTTGGTCCAAACTGGTTGTCTCAACTTAACCACATATTGCATTCATTCCCGGGCTCGATCCATTTCGTGACTAAATCTGCCTCTGGTACTGAGAAGGATATTCAAGAATCTCCTATTCTACATGGTGTGTTCCAAATAGTCCCCCGCTGTTCACAGTAACAGGTGAATAGTGACCTGCAGTGACCCCTCCTTGCTTCTGAAAAGCATGCCCGCCCAGTTTAGTGCCTGTTTGAATCCTGAAATTTGATACAGAAAGGAAAATCACACTTTCGAAGCATGTGGCTATAGAGGGAGACGGTTGTTTTAATGAAAGCTTCAGAAGCTCTAAAGGAGAGCACCGCTGTCTGGTCACTAAAGCAGGAGTCTCACAGCCATCCCCATTCCATCCCCCTCTACCACCCTATGCACGTAGAGAAGCAAACAGCACACCTGTATGAAGGTAATCAGGTCACAGAAGTGCATACAAAAGACAAGAGAACACTGTGCCTGATTTCAACCATCTGCCCATCCAGCTCCCTCTCCGACCCACTCCACTTGCTCTTTTCCCTGTTGGGACCTCATCAACCGGCTTCCTTGCCCTCCAGCTCCTACCCTGAGAGGTACAGTGAAAGATGAAGAGGAGGGGGTGGGGCAGAGCTGAGACACTGACTTCCCCTGCTCACTCCCTGGCATATTGCTCTGAGTTGGCCGGGTTAGTACCTGGCAGGCAGCCTCTCATTACTGGCAGCCTCCCCTTCCCCCTCTCCTTGGCTTTCAGCTTGAAGGGTGTTAACAGCTCCTTGCTGTTTCCAGCTCTGGGTCATTGCACCATCTCTTGATTTCCACGAACTCTGACCTCCCCCAGTTACCAAGTGATCAACCCCCTTCTCCAGATACCAAATTAACTCTCACATAGTGAAACAGATACCATCTTCAAGTACATTATAATACAACAGTGTTATTTGAAAGGTGTTAATATGCTATAAGTTATAGGTTTTCTTAAATCTTTTAGTATGATCAAGTACACATAATATTTCCTAGCTATAAATGTAGCAACTCTCAGAGAAGGAAAGAGGAATAAACAGTATTCTCAAAGGCATGGGCCAGTATTACAATTCTTTAGATGTTCCTTATGTCCCCTTAGTCATGCCAGAACCCTAGCAAATTTCCCTACACACATTAAGTGATTCAATCGATGAGTGATTTGCCCACAGTTAGGGGTTATATGCAGGCTTCACTAGTGGTTCAGTGGTAAAGAATCTGCCTGCCAATGCAGGAGATAGGCATTTAGTCCCAGGGTCAGGAAGATCCCCTGCAGTAGGAAATGGCAACCCACTCTAGTATTCTTGCGTGGGAAATCCCATGGACAGAAGAGCCTGGCAGGCTACAGTCCATGGGGTTGGGAACAGTCAGACACGACTGAGCACAGATGCATCTGCATCAGGGGTTATATACAAGAAAGATGACTGCACAACAGACCCCTGCATGCTGGGGACATCTTCCTGGATGTCCTGCAGTGTGCTCCAGCATCAGTTCCAACTCTGTGTTCTTGGTCTTGTATATCATGAAAATAAATGACATGGGTTAGTGAAAAAGTTGGCTTAAAGCTCAACATTCAGAAAACGAAGATCATGGCATCCAGTCCCATCATTGCATGGGAAATAGATGGGGAAACAGTGGAAACAGTGTCAGACTTTATTTTTGTGGGCTCCAAAATTACTGCAGATGGTGACTGCAGCCACAAAATTAGAAGACGCTTACTCCTTGGAAGAAAAATTATGAGCAACCTAGACAGCATATTTAAAAGCAGAGACATTACTTTGCAAACAAAGGTCTGTCTAGTCAAGGCTATGTTTTTTCCAGTAGTCATGTATGGATGTGAGAGTTGGACTGTGAAGAAGGCTGAGTGCTGAAGAATTGATGCTTTTGAACTGTGGTGTTGGAGAAGACTCTTGAGAGTCCCTTGAACTGCAAGGAGATCCAACCAGTCCATTCTGAAGGAGATCAACACTGGGATTTCTTTGGAAGGAATGATGCTAAAGCTGAAACTCCAGTACTTTGGCCACCTCATGTGAAGAGTTGACTCGTTGGAAAGGACTCTGATGCTGGGAGGGATTGGGGACAGGAGGAGAAGGGGACGACCGAGGATGAGATGGCTGGATGGCATCACGGACTCGATGGACGTCAGTCTGAGTGAACTCCGGGAGTTGGTGATGGACAGGGAGGCCTGGCGTGCTGCGATTCATGGGGTCGCAAAGAGTCGGACATGACTGAGCGACTGAACTGAACTGAACTGAGGTGTTCATTTGGGCCCCAGATTAGCCAGGTCTGAAACTACAAGTGGAGAGAAAGCAGCAGCAGACTTTCCCTTATGGTGCTGTGAAGAGTGGGGCGGAGAGGGGCAGGGTGATGACAGCCTGAGCCAAGGGGCACTGCCCTGGGATTTGAGGCCAGGCAGACACTGGCACAGGGCCGCCTTTTGGTGGCACCGCTGATCCACCCTCCACAGTGGCATTTCCAGTGGCAGGGCCAGCCATGGAGGCTGCTGGATCAGCTCTGCTCTCCCAGAAGCTGTGCAGGCTGGTGGAGATGCTAAAATGCTGTAGATACTATAATGGTGGTGATGCTATGATGGCAGATGACTTTTAGGTCCTTTGGACATGAACCAGACTTAGTCCCTAAGTAGACAAAGAGCGTGGGGGCTTAAGGCGCTGAGGGAGAGGGAGGGGCTCAGGAATCAGCTCATCTACATTCCATCAAGTCTCATCTTATTCCAGCATTCCTCACCTCTACTCTTCCAAAATGGCTAACGAACACATGAGAAGATGCTCAACATTACTCATTATCAGAGAAATGCAAATCAAAACCACAATGAGCTACCCTTTCACTCCAGTCAGAATGGCTGCGATCCAAAAGTCTACAAGCAATAAATGCTGGAGAGGGTGTGGAGAAAAGGGAACCCTCTTACACTGTTGGTGGGAATGCAAACTAGTACAGCCGCTATGGAGAACAGTGTGGAGATTCCTTAAAAAACTGGAAATAGAACTGACTTATGACCTAGCAATCCCACTACTGGGCATACACACTGAGGAAACCAGAATTGAAAGAGACACCTGTACCCCAATGTTCATCACAGCACTGTTAATAATAGCCAGGACATGGAAGCAACCTAGATGCCCATCAGCAGACGAATGGATAAGAAAGCTGTGGTACATATACACAATGGAGTATTACTCAGCCATTAAAAAGAATACGTTTGAATCAGTTCTAACGAGGTGGATGAAACTGGAGCCTATTATACAGAGTGAAGTAAGCCAGAAAGAAAAACACCAATACAGTATACGAATACATATATATGGAATTTAGAAAGATGGTAACGATAACCCTGTATGCGAGACAGAAAAAGAGACACAGATATATATAACAGTCTTTTGGACTCTGTGGGAGAAGGAGAGGGTGGGATGATTTGGGTGAATGGCATTGAAACATGTATAATATCATATATGAAACTAATTACCACTCCAGGTTCGATGCATGATACAGGATGCTTGGGGCTGGTGTACTGGGATGACCCAGAGGGATGGTACAGGGAGGGAGGTGGGAGGGGGGTTCAGGATGGGGAACACGCATATACCCGTGGCGGATTCATGTTGATGTATGGCAAAACCAATACAATATTGTAAAGTAATTAGCCTCCAATTAAAATAAATAAATTTAAATTTAAAAAAACCAAAATGAATACAAACACACTTGGGGGAGATCAGAGGCAGTCCTTAACTTGGAACCTATACACATGTATACCCCTGGAACTTTCAGACATATACACATTCATTCTCCTAAGGTGACTCTTCATTTACTAAATTACTTTTAGCCACTGGAGGGAACTCCCCTGTTACTGCACTGTAGAAGCAGCCTCTGTCTCAGTATTAGCCTTTACCACCAGACTGCAAGCTTCTGAAAGGCCACTAGTTTCTTACTTACGTTTGTGCACCTGATGCCCAATGGACATGGGCATCATGGGCATGTCCATGGGCATGGACAACACGTGTCTAGTTCATGTGCTGGTTAGTTTTAGTTTGCTGGTTGGGAGTAGAGGAGGCAAGAACTTGATCACACTTTATTGAATGATGTCTGGGTGATACAGAAGTAGAAAGAGAGTATAGGCTATTCTTTCAAGAAATTCGGCTATGAAATCCTTGGTACCTCTCCTATGGCATTCAACACACCATATTAAATATTTATTTGTCTTCACCTCACTTCCAAACCTGTTGGGCAGAGCTGGCATCCTTCTGTCTTCCTGTTCTCTGAAGCACAAACACAGAAACTTGCTTGTAATCAGCACATAATAAAAAATATGCTCAATTTTACTGAATGATTCAATAACAAATCCTTTATTTCCAGTCTCTCTTTTTCTTTGGTTTCACTGTGGATATGGACAGAGAGTTACTCTCTTTTTGAAACTCCCCTCCCAAGCCTCTGTGACTCTACTCTTTCCTGATTCTCTTTCCACTGTCCTCAGTATTTCTGTCATGCTTTCTTCCATCATCCTTGGAGTGTACATATTCCTAGACTCGGCTCTCAGGTCTCTCTTCCTTTCCCTTTAAACTTTCCTGGACCAGAGCTATGATTGTTTAAGTTATTTCCTCTATATGGTGACTCTAGAACTAGCTCAAGCCCTGACACTGCTCATATCCTCTCTCTCTCATGCTAAGCTCCCAAACTGCCTCCAAGATAAACAAGAAAGTCACCACGAGGGTAGCATCTGTGCAGGATGGAATGAAACCTCCTTCAGTTCAGCTGTTGGAATAGGAACAAAGTTTGAGGCTTAAGCACCAGGTTTTAACACAGAGGCTAAAGCAAGGGTGGTCTTGGGTTTTACTGGTTGTTTGCAGCATAGCATTTGCAAGTTGGCAGAGAGGTTTGGGATTGGAGAGACTTCTCCCAGCTCACACTGGCTAGGATCTTTTGTTTTCCCTCTTCCAGGGCTTTGCTTGGATTCAGGATAGACTGGTAGAACCCCTTTCCCGGTGCCCCACCAATCCTGATTATTGCAGCATCTCAGGCAATCAGATCCACTTCTGCCCCAGCACTTTGAATACAGCCTTGTGGATTCTAACGCCAAATCTGTATATCTCATTTCTGGATTTCCTCCTGAGAATGGTACTTGGCTTCTTCTTGAGCAAACTTCCCCCTTGTTAACCTCACCACACCTCATGTGGCCCTTGGGCTGCATAAAAGGACCAGCAGAACCCCAGACTCCAAGAGGTCCTGTTCTAAGTGACAGGACATTGAGCTCAGGACAGTTCTTCCAACTCACTTGCGCATAACTGTCTGCTGCCGTGTGACTTCTCTCGTAATGTTTTCTTTTGGCATTCTTGGCTTTATGGTCTGTGGCACAGACTGTTAGATCATGTCTTCCTTTACTTACAGAGTAATACACTCCATTTCCCAGCCTCCTTACAGCCAGGTGGTCCTGTGGCTAACTCCTTGCTAATAGACTGTGAGCATTAATGAAGAGCACAGCTCCTGGGTTAGCCCGGGAACAGCCCGACACGTTCATGCTCTTTCACCTTCCCGCGTGCTGGAGCTCAGAGAGGCCTGTGATCCGGCACTCAACATTCAGACCAAGGCAGAGCCCTAGAAGCACAACTCAAAGTCATCCGGGGACAACTTTCCATTAGTAAACAGACAAAAATACAGAAATTAGGAATAAATAACTATAAATGTCTGTCACAATTTGACATTGTTATGAAATACAAATGCATGATCTGTGGAGTCCAAACCAAAATACCGGTCTTCAGCATACTGGATGTAAAGAAATCTATCTTTAAACAAAGGGAGTTTGAGAAATGTTACCCTGGTAGAGGGTAAAGAAACAGAATAAAAGGAACCCTTCAAATCCAAACCACTCACTGCAGGATTATTAACAAGAGAGAAAAAAAAAACTTCTGTCATCTTCAAATCACTGTATTTGGGGGCCTCTCTGCCAAAGAAGCCTGCAGCTCAAGGTGCAAGCGTTGGAAGGAAACATACTATGAGCAAGCATTGGCTGCTCCTCACAGTTTTTAGTGTGCATGTGTGCGCGCTCAGTCACTTAGTTGTGTCTGACTCTTTGTGACCCTATGGACTGCAGACCACCAGCATCCTCTGTCCATGGGATTATCCTGGCAAGAATACTGGAGTGGATGGATATGCCCTTCTCCAGGGGATCTTCCTGACCCAGGGATCGAACCAGCATCTCCTGCATCTCCTGCATTGGCAGGCAGATTCTTCACCCCTGAGTCACCTGGGAAGCCCTAGCTTTTAGAAAGGCATTCCCAGAAAGAGATGAGCTCAGGCAAGGATCATTTGTAAGCAAAAGTGGAGAAAAATGGGCAGTACCTCGAAGTTGGAGGCCTTGGTGGATCAGAAAAGTTAACTGCTTCTACAACTGCAAAGACTAGAAAATAGTATCGTTGCTCATAGTCTTTCTCAAAGGCCTCTCAGTAAAACATGGCATTGGAACAAAGAAGTTGGGCTGATAGAAAAGATCAGAGTAAGTGTGCATCCTCCTGCCCAAGTCCATGTTTTAGAGGAAGTCAGAGTAGAGACCACTAAGGAGAGGAAGAAAGAGATGGGCCCAGATAGAAGCTGGGAAATAAGGAATGCTAAAGAACTTGGTCCAGAATAGAACTTGGATATGGTAACTGGTGTACGGAACTGACCAGAAGCAAACAGATCAGAAGACTGTAAACTTTTAAGGAACCATACTGCCATGGAAGCTACAGCGTGGCACGGAGCCCACACTTTCCAACATCCATTTCAGATATGGCCACAGAGGGTAATGGACAAGGAAGAACTCCCCCGGCGACAGTCAAAGTCAAGGCTGCTAGGAAGACTCTCCCAGAGAGCAGCAGCAGGGATGGAGGCAGGGAAACCTTAATAATCCCTGCCCAGCAGTGGCTCATCATTTTTACATACCTAGGCGCCTTCCACTTTTCGGAATGGGAGTTTTATTTTGTTGCGGTCTGCTTGCTTCTGTCCCTCCATTGTTTAATGAATGTTTGTCGGTCAGAATAAGCAATGAAATGGATATTTTACCATGAGTATTTAAAACAGGGTTTGGAGAAGGGAAGGCCAGACCTGTGGAGTTCTGGTCATCTGAATCCTTTCAAGGAAAGTATGGCAGGCTGCCACACACAGGAGGCCGAGGAGCAAGGAGAAAGCAGCCCGTGGTGGCGGTGGCCGCCCCTGCGTCAGATGCAGGCTCATCGCTGTCAACAACACCTCTAACCTGGCATGTCACTGTTGGCCACAGCCCTTTCCTTCCTCTCTAGAAGTAACTACAATACAATCACTACAACTATATAGATTGTTGAAAGGATAATGAAAGCAATGTTTATAAAGCACCTAGCAAGATGCTTAGCACATAGGGTGTACTCAATAAATGGTAGATAACACTTCCCAAGAAAGCCCGTTAACTCAAAATTTCCCCCAAATTCAATGGAATATACAACTGGCATTCTGGAATCACTGTTCACGCTCTAACATTTCAATTTAACAAGGACCAATAACAAAGGCATCCTATACCTACACTAAACTAACTACAGTCCAGGAAAGACTCTTCCCCTGCCTGAAAGTATGGGCCCAGCCACTTCCCTCTTCTGCTGCTTGAAACAAAGCAGGAAAGCAGGAAAGGGCAGGAAGAACGGGGTGAGGAAGCAGAGGAGAGGAACGTGGTGTGGGAGAATAACACGGGTTTTGGGTAAAGCAGGTGAGCAGAGTGGTTAAAGAGCAAGGCCGCGACAATGAACATCATATTCAACAGTGAAAAACTCAAAGTTCTTCCTTTAAGATCAGGAAGGACAAGGCAAGGATACTCACTCTGGCCACTTCTATTCAATACAGTATCTCAGTTCTTGCCGGAATCAAACAAGATGACGACATAAAAGGTATTCACATCAGAAAGGAAAGTGGAAACTTGTATGTCTGCAGATGACATGATCTCATATGTAGAAAACCCTAAAGATCCCACACACATTAAAAAGAAGCCTGTTAGAATTAATGGGTGAATTCAGTAAAGTTGCAGGACACAAAATCAACAAACAGAAATCAGCTGCATTTCTAAACACTAACAACAAACAAACTGAAAAGGAAATTAAGAAAACAGTCTGATTCACAATAGCACTATAATCAATAAAATACTTAAGAATTAATATAACCAAGGAAGCAAAATATTTGTACATTCAAAACCATAAAACAGTGGTAGAAGAACCTGAAGAAGACATAAGTAAATGGAAAGACATGCTGTGTATTAGAATGCCATGGATTGGAACTTAATATTGTTAAGATATAATGGCACAAAGTGAAGAATTAANTGGCCCCACAGGGCATGGCTTAGTTTCATTGAGTTAAACAAGGCTGTGGTCCGTGTGACTAGATTGACTAGTTTTCTGTGAGTATGGTTTCAGTGTGTCTGGCCTCTGATGCTCTTTCACAACACTTACCATCTTACTTGGGTTTCTCTTACCTTAGACGTGGGATATCTCTTCACGGCTGCTCTAGCAAAACGCAGCCGCTGCTCCTTACCTTGGACGAGGGGCATCTCCTCACCGCCGCCCTTCCTGACCTTGAAGGTGGAGTGGCTCCTCTCGGCCCTCCTGCAGAGTTGTCCCTCACTGAGGCAAGAAACTTGTACTCCTCACTGACTCAAATGGGATGTGACTGACTTTGGGAGGACATAACCTTGGGTCAGGCAGTGCCCTTTGGCCAAAGACACTTCCAGAGGGGACCTCACCTGTGGCAGCAGCCAATAACTCCAGGCAGCTGGGAAAATGAGTGCTTTGCTCCTAAAGAAATGAGCTAAGGCATGCACCTGAGCACTCAGTATTGTCCATTTACTTTGTAAGGAAATTTTACCCCATCTTGGAATAGTTCTTCCATGAGTCTGGAAGCACATTACTAAAATTAATTTCACTCTTTTCCTTTTAGTTTTTTAAATTTTACTGCTAGAAAATAAATTTTAAATTTATATAATACATGTGGTTCCCATATATTTCTATTGGACAGCACTGGTCCACATCCACAGAACCTAAAGTTGTAAGGATTAAAAATTTCCCTAAGTAAGTCACCAATACTGATGATAAGTGGATCTCTTCTACTGTTGTCCCTTGATTCTCATGTTCAATATTCAACTCACTGGGGGCCACAGCACCATATTATGGTCTTCAGTTTTTCCTCGAGGATGATGCCTCATTTTTCAAGAAGTATCTCCAAGCTGGTGTGATAGACAGCTAGACCTTCAAAAAATGGCTTTGTTACTCTACCAGGCCAGCAGCTCTCACAGGTGACAAAACTAGTGGATCCAACTATTTATTGTATGCCTTTTGCCAATCCGCTTTACTGTAAGTATATCTCTTGATCAGAAGCAATATTATGGGGAATCCTATTCAGGGGATCAAACACTGGTAAGCCCCAAATATCAATGCTAAATGAAACCTCACAATTAGAAGTACATGTCAGTTCCAGTCCAATACATCTGCCCCTTCCAGAATAAAAAGGTCCAATGTCATCAAATTGCCACCAAGTGGGTAGCTGGTTTTCCATGAAAGATGTTGAAATATGTGAGTTTTAGTGTTTGTCTCCTACTGGCAAGTTGAACATTTGGCAGCATTTGTAGCTAAATCAGCCTTAATGAGTATGGGGCCCATGCTACTGGGTCCATACACAGCCTCCATCCCTTTCACCTACCTACTCTGTTCATGAACTCCTTGTGCCAATGCTAGGATGGACTGTGACAGACAGTGATTTCAGATGGACTGTGATATCAGACTTGCTGATATCAACTGGCTAAGTCCCTCTGTCTTCTTAGCCCTTTAGTGCCTCTTTCTTAGTGGTTGTTTATTGATGGGCTTTGAGATACAATTCAAAGATCTTCATATTTCAAATATATATATATATATATATATATATATATATGTATGTATGTATAAAAATATTATNACTGGCTAAGTCCCTCTGTCTTCTTAGCCCTTTAGTGCCTCTTTCTTAGTGGTTGTTTATTGATGGGCTTTGAGATACAATTCAAAGATCTTCATATTTCAAATATATATATATATATATATATATATGTATGTATAAAAATATTATGATCTTCTATTTCTTTTTGTATGACTTTTGGTAAATCGTGCCTTTCAGGACTTGATCCATTTCATCTGTGACATGGGGTTGTTCTTAGTATTCTTTTCTTACCCTTTTTATGTCTCTAGTATCTGTAGTGATTTTCTTGCTTTCATTTCTGATACAAGTAATCTGTGTCCTCTCTCTTTTTCTTAGTCTAGCCAGAGACTTATTGATATTATTGATTTTTTCAAAGAACCGTGTTTTGTCTTCACTGATTTTCTCTATTGATTTCCTTACAATTTCATTGAATTCTGCTCTAAGTTCTATTATTTCTTCTCTTCTGCTTACTTTGGATTTTATTTGCTCTTCTTTTTTCACTTTCCTAAGGTAGAAACTTAGATGATTGATTTAGATGATCTTTCTTCTATTTTTATATATGCATGAAATGCTATACATTTTCCTCTAATTGCTACTTTTTCTCATCTCCCAAATTTTTATAAGTTGTTCTTTCATTTTTATTTAATTTAAAATACTTTTAAAATTTCTTCTTTGACCCATGTGTTATTAGAAGTATGTTTTTAAATCTCCATGTGTTTTGAGATTTTCCAGCTATCTTTCTGTCATTGAGTTGTGGTCTGACAGCAGATGTATGGTTTCTATTCATTTAAATTTTTTAAGGTATGTGTATGGCCCAGAATGTGTTCCGCATTGGTAAATGTTTCGTGTGAGCTTCAGCAAAGTGTGTATTCTACTGCTGTTTGATAAAATGGTTTGTAGCTATCTAGTTGATTGCTCCAGTTGATTGATGGTGTTGTTGATTTCAACTAGATCCTTAGAGATATCCTGCCTGCTGGATCTTTCCATCTGTGACAGAGGAGTGTTGAAGTGTCCAACTTTGAAAGTGGGTTTACATTTTCCTCCTGTAGTTCTGTCCCACATAGAACTCTTGTTTTGTTCACATAGTTTGATACTCCAGTAGGCACATGTATGTTAAAAATTGTTGTATCTTCTTAGAGAGTTGACCCCTTTATCATTATGTAATACTTTTTTAGAATCTCTGATATCACTCCTTTCTCTGAAGACTGTTCTGTATAAAATTAATACTCTTCTTTAAAAAAAAAAAAANAGAAAAAAAAAAGTCACTGTCCCTCTCAAGCCTGCCTCTGCCACTGGGTTGGGGACCCCTCCTCTGTGCTCCTGTCCCAGCCCCAGGGCACCCCACACACCTTGAATTGTCAGCCTCACTCCAGGACTGTGATGAGTGATGGCAGTGACCTGGTTGGTCCCCTGGGTCCCTGCATCCATCACATCATCCATCACATCCCTGCATCTTGGAGACTTGCCTCCCAGAGGCCACAGTCCCTGGAGGCTCTGCAAGCTCCCCACACCTGCATTGGGTCCCTGCGGGAGGCCTGCACCTACCTCCAGTTCTCGGAGGACTTCTGGGGGCTTCAGTGCCCCGCGGTCTCCCCACTGCCCAGGGCCCTCTCTGTCCTCACCTGTGGACCCAGGGAAGACACTCGGCCCTACCCCACCCCCTGGAATTCCTCCACACAAACCCCAGGCTCCCACGAGGCATGGATGAGAAGTGTGGACTCCCGGGTTTGGGAGTGTGAAGGGGCAGGGGTTTTGGCGGCGGTCCTGACGTCAGGTGGGGGATGATAGAGCTGCTGGTGGCTCTGTGGGTAAGGACCCCTCAGGTGAGGCTCCTCCCACCGGGTGGGATTCCTCTGCTGGTTTCTAAGGTTCACCATGAACTCATCTTCAGCACTACGAGCCTGCTTGCGCCTCTGTGGGCAGGTGTCCCACCTTCCCCAGAGGCCTGTTGAGGCAGCTCTGGCTGATGCTGCAGATGGATTTTCATAGGATGGTTTGGTATGAGACTGCAGCCATCTGGGGGGAGCATCATTTCAGATCGCAGACCCGCCTGACCCACCCCCACCCTCCCAGTCTCAGACTTTCAAGTTCTCACTAGATGCTTTAGCCGTTTCCCTCATCTTCTGCTGCATCCCTGGGTGGGTGGGCAGACTGCCACCCTCTCTTTTGGAGGGGGTTGCTTTCCAGGACCCTGAGTCATGAGGATTCTCTGTCCCCGCCCCGGCTCTGTTGCAAGGTCACATCCTCCGACCCCAGGTGGGCAGGAGGGCCCAGCGTTCACCTCTGGTCACCTGGGATTCCCTCTTTATTGCTGGCTCCTAGGATTTGCTTTTCTTCTGAGCTTACCGGTTGCTGTTTAGTTGTTAAGTTGCATCCGACTTTTTGTTAACCTTAGACTGTAGCCCACCAGGCTCCATGGGATTCTCCAGGCAAGAATACTGGAGTAGGTTGCCATTTCCTTCTCCAGGGGATCTTCCCAACACAAGGACTGAACCCACATCTCCTTCATTGGTAGGTGGATGCTTCACCGCTGAGCCACCATCAATACATATTTTCAAATGTGTCGTGTTTAGTAGATTTTATTCCCCTGAAGACTCTTCTGGGGCTCCCCCACAGTGCACTCATGATGAAGTCCAGGCTCCTTGAAGCAACCCCGCCAGCCTGCGCATGGTGTCCTTTAATTTCCACAATCCCAGGAAGGAAGCGTTACTATATCCATGAATCAGATGAGGAAACCGAGGCACAGGGAGGGGAGAGGCCTGCCTGGGGTAGGGGTGGCAGGGGAAGGGGACCATGGAGGCCACATCTCCTGCTTTGTCCACCTGCTGGGTGTCGGCAGGTGGGCAGATTCACAGGAGCCCTGCCCGAGGCCCCTGACCACTCCCTTCCTCCCAGCAGGGGACACGTGTCAGGGCACGCCTGGCCACTGGCACCAATGCCAGCAGATAAACACTGGGTGAGGTCCTTCCTTCTAGGAACCGGCTGCCCGGAGGCTTCCTTCAGAGAAGTGGGCAAAGTCGGCCCATCACTGCTGCCCCCAGCCTGGACCGCCCTGTGCCGAGCCATGCGGGTGGAACACGGACCATCCTGGGTTTGCCGGTGACCCTTCACTGAGTCAGGGGATGGCAGGGTGGCCCAGTGAGACCTCACCCTGGCTGCATTCAGCCGCTTGGGTCTCAGCAGATCCCGGCCTGCTTAGCACCTGGGCTTGTGAGAACTCTTGGGGTTTCTGCAGGGCCCTTCAGAGGCTGCGGGGACCAGGGGTGGGCACAGTCTCAGGCTCTGCTCACTGTCGCTGGTCCCCCTCCACACCACCTGCTACTCCGCCGGGAGGCGAGGCTCCTCCTCCGTGCTCACCTGCCTCCTCTCCGTCCTCCTGGGGTTGACACAGCCCCACGCACATCCTCCTAGGCTGAGCCAGAGCTGGCCTCCCTTTCTCCGTCTGGCAGCCACAAATGTAATGTCTGTTTCTGTGAGTTCCTTTGTTTCGATTCCACATATAAATGAGGTAGTCCAGGGGATTTTCCTGGTGGTCCAGTGATCCAGTTAAGAATCTACCTTCCAATGCAGGGGACATGGGTTCGCTCCTTGGTCGGGCAACTAAGATCCCACGTGCCTCGGGGGCAACTAAGCCTGTGCCTTGAAACTACGGAGCCTGCAGGTGGCAAGAAAGACCTGGCACAGCCAAAAATTAATCAGTTAATTAAAGTAAATGAGGTTGTCTGGTATTTGTCTTTCCCTGACTTATTTGGCTTTTGCCCTCAAGGTCCATCCATCCCATCTCACGCTGTGGCAGGATTTCCTTCCTTCCGGTGGCTGAAAAACATTCTATTGTGTATATGTGCATATCTTTATTCACCCATTGACAAGACGCTTAGATTGTTTCTGCATCTTGACTGTTGTGACTAATGATGCAGTGATCAGAGGGGTGAAGAACTCTCTCTGACACAGTGATTTCATTTCCTTCGGGTGTATGCCCAGGAGTGGAATTGCCAGATCATATGGTAGTTCTATTTTTTAACTGTTTTAAGGAACTTCCATATGGTTCTCCATAGTGGCTGCACCAAGTTACCTTCCCACCAAGACTACGAAAAGGTTGCCTTTCCTCCACGTGCTTCTCAACATTAGTCATCTCTTATCTTTTTGCTGGCGGACGTTCTAACAGGTGCAAGGTGATATCTCAACAAATTTATTTTAAACCCAATACTTTGAAAAGCTCATTTTAATCAAAACGGACATTTCACACTATCACCGCAAAGCACCACACCAGTCTGGCTTGCCGCTAAGTAGCGGGTAACTATAAACAAGTACAATGAAGACAAAACAGTTCTGGCTCCAGAGGCTGCAGGCTGAAGATTGGGGATGGAGGGGGCAGTGGTGCGTGGGGGGACGGGGGTTCTCTCCTTTGCCAAAAGGGGAAATTGGCAGATGTGCTAAAGGTTGTTAAATGGAGGTGAGCACCTGATGGAGGTTTTCTCTTTGCCTCCCCCTGAGGGACCAGGAGGGAATGTAAGAAATGAGAGCTGAGCTTTCTTGCCTGTGATCTGGTTATCTGAGACCCCCAGGGCATCTCTCTCACTTGGGGGCACCCAGTGGGAATGTTGAGAGCCATTAGGGGAACTCGAGGGGGTGGGAGTGGCTTTAGAGGGTCCCTGGAGGCTGTGACGGAGGGGGACAGCCTCCTTGGATGGTAACACATCCCCAGCCTCGCAGATGCCCCCATTTTCATCAGCCCCCCATGGGCACCGTGTGGGGAGGACCTGGGTTTGAGTATTGTGCTTACTGCAAGAGTAAGTCAGCTTCTCCCTGTCTCTGTTGCCCCCCTGGGAAGCAGGGCTGACCCTCCCTGACCTGGGGAAAGGGAAAGTTCTGCGGGAGAGGGGGGCATTAGTGCAGACGCAGACGAGGCCTGGTAACTCTAGCAAGGGCAGGAACTGCGTGGAAAGCCTGCCAATGGCGCCCAGGCCTTGACTGGGGTTTCCCCACTGAGCTGGGGTTAAGGTCAGGGCACTTGAGGAGGCCTGTAACAGTGGGAATCAACCCCAGTTCTTCCTCCCAGATCTGCAACTGTGGGCAGGTCTTAATCAGCCTGGGCCTGTTTCCCCACCTGGAAAGCATGGGGATCACAGCACCCGCCTTACAAGATTCCTGAGAGGATGAAATGAGATGGGTCACGACAACACGCTTAGCACAGGGTCTGACGCAGAGGTGATGCTTTGTGAAGACTAGTGATGAAGATAGTGAGGATGAGGATGAAGAAGAGAATGATGTTGAGGGTGAAGAGGTTGATGAAGATGAGGCTGAAGTTGACAATGGTGGTGACGATGAGGAAGGTGAGGATGGGGATAAAGAAGAAGATCGTAAAGAGGATGAGAATGAAGAAGATGATGCTGAGATGGGGATGAAGGGGATGAAGGTGAAGATAAACACGGACGTTGATGATGATGCGTGTTTGTGAAATAATAACGCAGGGCAGGAGAGCATGGACTCAACCTTCAGAACATGTCTTCCAGGTGTTTCTCACGATTACCTTGTCACCGCCTAGAAGCATCCAAGATGGATGTGTGAGCCTGGAGGTGCCAGACCCTTGGCTGGACCCTGTGGTGGGCTGTTTATAGGGCTTCCACCCAGAAGCTGGGTGCTCCCTCAGGTGGTCCGTGCAGCCCGCTGCCCAGCCTGGCACAACCTTGCCCAGAGACTCCACGGACCAGAAGGCATCTCCAGCTCCCCGAGGTCAGAGACCAAGGTAACCAGGTGATTCCCCATCCCACGGCACCCCAAGGAGAAAGGCGCAGGTGCTGCTGGGGGCCAGTCACGTGACACCCCTCCTCTTGGCAAACTGCGCAGTTTGCCCATTCGTACTTCGGGAATAAGGTTCCGAACTCCCATTTACCAGCAGGGGAAAGTGAGGCTCAAAGATGGGAGGTCACTTGCTCTCGGTCACAGGGAAAGTTGGTTATGGAGTGGAGGGAGCCTGGGTCTGTCTGGCCCCAGGGTCTCTGTGTGTGTGTATATATAAGCAGGTGCACATGTGTGCACACGTGCATATTTACATGAGCATGTGTGTGTGTATGTAGCCCTTGGGGCAAAGCTGCGGGGCTTTGTCAGATTGGTGAGCTGGGTTTTTGGCCACTCTTAGACTGATCCAGAATATTCTCTAAGTAGCAATCTGGGCGTGACCCTATTAAAACCTAGGTCATGGACTTCCCTGGTGGCCCAGTGGATAAGAATCTGCTTGCCAGTACAGGGGACACAGGTTGGATCACTGGTCCAGGAAGACCCCACATGTCATGCAGCAACTGAGCCGGTGTGCCCCAACTGCTGAAGCCTGCAAGCTCTAGGACCCTCCCCTGCCACCAGGCTGCAGCTCCTGAGCTGCAATGACTGAAACTCGTGTGCCTCCAGCCTGTACTCTGCAGTAAAAGAGGCCACTGCAGTGAGAAACCCCTGAACCACAGCTAGAGCACAGCCCCTGCTCGCCACAACTAGAGAAAGCCCGAGCGCAGCAACGGAGACGCGGGACGACTGAAAATAAAACGAAAAGAATAAAATAAATCAAAAGTAAAAACCCAGGTCATGACATGGTCCCTCTCTCCTCACAGTCCTCCCAGGGCTCCCCATTCTCCCCTGGGAAAGGTCCTAGTGCCCCTAGCGGCCTCCCAGGACCCTGTTGGTCCCATTACACTGCTCCTCTCAGCTCTCACCCTTCCGGGTCCTCCCCAGCCACTCCAGCACTTGCAGTTCCTCTAATGAGCCCCAGGGCCTTTGCACCAGCCATTCCTTCTTCCTGAAATACTCTAATCCAAAGCCTATTTCTCCCTTGCTTTCTTCCTTCTTTGTTCGTATGTCCCTTCTCAGCACAGCCTTCCTTGATCTCCTTGATTGACTTGCAGCTGAATTGGCTGGCTGGGCCTCCTTCCTTAGCTCTATTTATATTTTCTCTTGTACTCAGCATTTGCGACTCACTCCGAAATTTCTGTACTTATTTTCTGTACTGCCTGCTTCTCCCTCCTGGGTGGTCTGCTCCAGGGGGCATGGAGCTCTGTTTGACTTGCTCACTGCTGCCTCCCTAGTGCCTGGTACACAGTAAGTGCTCAATCATCGTTTGTTGAATAAATGTTCAAATGAAGGGAGAAGTAAAACCTTTCCTTCCTGTCCGCGAGGCCTCCCAGGGAGGGGCCGGAGGGCTGGGGCTCTGTGGCACTTCTCAGATGCCACCAAGGCTGGGCAGAGGGTGCAGTTTCCCAGGTATTTGGCCACCAAAGGGCTGTTCCCGCCCAGTTGGGTTGGCAGGAAAGCCAAATCAATAAAGGGCAGGAGATAAGCAGATTCAAGAGAAGACACAGGGTTATAGGGCAATTTCCAAGCAGTTCCTGTGAATTTGCTGGAGCGGGCGAAGGGCCTGCTTGGCCGGGCCCCTTGCACGTAGGGTGGGGGCTCCTCGCCTTGCTCTCTGAGAGGTGGAGGACATGACTGGGAGCCCCATAGACTCTGGCTTGAGGCTCCACCACTTCAGAGCTGGGTGCCCTCGGTCTCAGTTTCCTCATCTGTGGAATGACATGAGACCAGGCATGCGCATTGCTTAGCTGGGCTTGGCCTGAACAAGTGTCCATTAAGCAGGAGTTGCTGCTCCTCTAGCCCCTGCAACACCGCTTGCTGCGTGACCTTGGGTAAGCCACATGGCCTGTCTGGGCTGGGTCTCAGTTGCTGCTCTGTAAAAGGGCATGCATGTGTGTTCAGTTGTGTCTGACTCTTTGCGACCCCATGGACTGTAGCCTGCCATTCTCCCCTGTCCATGGGATTCTCCAGGCAAGAATGCTGGAGTGGGTAGCCATTCCCTTCTCCAGGGGATCTTTGCAACCCAGGGATCAAACCCACATCTCTTGCATCTCCTGCATTGGCAGGTGGATTCTTTACCACTGAGCCTCCTGAGAAGCCCAAAGGGGACATAATGCCAACCTCAAAGACTATTGGGAAACCTTATAGAGGCTCAAAATGTGTTGACTGATTGGGGCTGGGAAGCTGGGTGGATGGGGACTCATCTGCCTGATGCCTGGAAATATTAGGTCCAAGTTAGCAGCACCTGGGAAGGGCTTGGGGCAAGTGGGGAGAGGGAAGCCACCAGCCTGGGAAAATGGAGGATGGAGAGGGGAAATCCCGGAGGCTTCATTGAGGAGGTGAGCTTTGAGCTGGGCTGTAAAACTGGGGTGAATGTTTAAAAATTTACTTTTGGCTGTGTTGGGTCTTCGATGTGGCTCCTGGGCTCTAGAGCACGGGCTCAAACTGCTGGGGTGCACCGGCTTAGCTGCTCTGTGGCATGTGGGATCGTCCTGGACCAGGGATTGAACCCATGTCCCCTTCATTGGTAGGCAAGAGTCTTAACCACTGGACCACCAGGGAAGTCCATGGAGGAGAATTTTAAAACTGGCAGCGCTCAGGCTGAGGCTGCTGTGGAGAAACGGCACACAGCTGGTGGGAGAGTTGACGAGCCAACCTTTTCTGAAAGCCACTGGGCAATTCACAGCCAGAGCCGGAAGGTGATTTATGCTTCTACGACCTATGCTCAGAACCTCTGCTAGGGATTGATAACGTAAAATGTGGACAAAGGTTTATGTCTAAAGGGGTTCATGCCAGGGTGATTTAAAATAATAAAAGTGGAAACAACTTTAAGGTCCACCCCCGGGCGACAGCTAATCCGAGGGATGCATCCCTGCGGCAGGACTTTCTACATTCTTCGGAAACGGAGCTTCCGGTAACTCGGGCAATGCTGAGACCAGGAGGCTAAGTGTCAAAAAGCAGGTCGTGAAATCACACCTTCTGTGTTAGGTCATTTGCTAAAATGCATAGAAAAAAAGACTGGAAGGACATCTCACAGCGTGCCCACATGTGTTGTCTCTTCATGGTGGGATTGCGGAAAATGCTAATGTTTTTCTAGGCTTTGCCGAACTGTCACCAGGCCTCCGCAGTCCTTTGGTGATCAGTGGAAGCAACAGAGTAAAAGAGGAAACAGGTTAAGGAAGAAAGGCGTGGAGAGAGGAGGTGGCAACTGGAAGCTGTTCAGGGGGACACTCCCTCGTGGCCAGTCCAACAAGCTTGTCAGTCTTACCTCCTAAACCTGTCGCAGGCCCCTTCCCTAGTGACCCCTCCCCACGCGAAGGGCCCCTCCTGACTGTCCTTCACCTGCAGGCCCCATGATCTCCTGCAACATGAGTCCAATCACATCACTTTTAAGCTGTAAACCCTCCATGTTTTGGCTTAAAAAAAATCATTTATTTTTAGCTGTGCTGGACCTTCGCTGCTTTCTCTAGTTGTGCCGAGTGGGGGGCTACTCTCCAGTTGAGGTGCACGGGCTTCTCATTGCAGTGGCTTCTCTTGTTGCGAAGCCCGGCTCTAGGGCGCGGAGGCTTCAGTCGCTGTGGCTCCTGGGCTCCAGAGCTCAGGTTCAGTAGTGGCGCATGGGGTTTGGTGGCTCCAAGGCATGTGGAATCTTCTCGGATTGGGGCTTGAACCCATGTCTTCTTCATTGGCAGGTGGATTCATTAATTCTTTACCACTGAGCTACCAGGGAAGCCCTACTTTTTGGCTTTAAAACATCCACTGCTCTCAGCTCCGAGGCTAAAGCTCGAGCGGTCACTCAGGCAGGAGCCTTGGGCACAGGGTCACGTCAGGATGTTCCCCTGCCTTTCTGTTCGTCTTCTCTCTCTATCACCATCATCTCTCTAGGAGGAGCCCGACCTAGCACGGGGCTGCTGCAGAGTGGGGGCCTTGGCACGGATATGAGGTCTGAATTAACTAGGGCGCTGGTTTCAGGTGGCAGTGACACTCAGGTGTTGAGCAAGTGTGGTTCCAGGTGGGTACTTGCTACCGTTCTGGAGGGAAGCCAGGCTGGGCTGGATGGCTGTGGCCCAGGAGGAGGACTGGTGGGGACTGGTGGGCCACAGCAGGGCTGAGCTGGGGGAGGGAAGCTGAGGCTTCGGGCTTGGGGTGGCCCCACAAGGCCTCGTCTGCACACTAGTCAGCTCCCAGGAAGCCGCACCTGTTCCCGGTGTGGTGATTCAAACCTATCTTCCTTTGGAGAAAAGCACTTCAGATGGTGAGGGTTTTTTTTTCCCCATCGCCCTGAAGGGCAGCGAGGAGGCAGGACCACAGAGGGAGGGTTTCCAGCAGGCAGCTGGCTGGGAAATGGTCCTCCACGTGGGATGCAAGGTCACTCAGGAACAAGATGCTGCCCCCTCCCTCCCAAATGCCCTTCCATCTTCCAGGTACCATCAAAGGAGGCTGGGCTGGGCCTGCCAGTCACCTTCCCCGAGGCAGACTCCTGAGGAAACCCTGGGCCCCTTGCAGTCAGAAGGTACATGCAGCTGGGGGCTCCTGAGCCTGCCTTACACAAAACAGGAGACCAGGAGATGCAGCGACTGGCCCATGGCCGCCAAGCAGGCCCAGCAAGGGGAGTGGTGGAAGCTGCCCCTGAGGGTCTCATGGCAAGAGCCCCAGGCTCCCAGGCTGCCTGCGCTGCGTGCAGCACTTCATGCGGACCCCCGGTTCTCTTCATGAGCCAAATAACCCGTGTGGCAGCAGGTTCCCGCCCTTGCTTTGCACCCCAGGCCTGCAGGGGTGACCTGGCTCCAGACTCTGCCTCCTGAAGAGAGGCTGGTACTGCCCGGAGAACCGGGAGGCTGAGGAGGAAAAGGCCGCGGTCCGCAGGGCACCCTCTGAGCTGAGCTGCCCACAGGGCTCTCCCATTCACACCGTCTCCGGCTCTCCCTGGCCGGGCCTGGGGCAGCCCGTGGTGCCAGACTGTGAACCCAGATGATTCCAACACCCATTCCCTCCTTCCTGCAAAGAGCCTGGGGCGCTCGGCCCGGCCGCCCGGGGGCAGCATGAAACGAAGGGCGGGCTGCGCCCGGAGGAGCCCACCGGCCTGCTTCCTCATTTGCAGGAAGGCTGCGCTGCAGGTGGGTGCTTGTGGGCCTCTCCCTGGGCTGCTGGGGCCTGCCTCCCCAGCCCAGGGCCGGGCCCAGCGAGGCTCGGAGACCCTCTGCAGGCAGGGAGCCGACAGCTGCTGCCCCAAGGCCGGTCTTCCACCTTCTCTCTGGGGGCATCTTTCCAGCAAGTGCCTTTTTCGAGGCTGAAGTTATTCCAGCACTTCACGTCATGAATGAAATCCCTGGACCTGTGCTGGGCACCTGCAGGCCCTGCTGCAGAGCGGGGTCCAACCGCAGCCCTGGGCCTCGTGGGCAGGCTTCAGGGGAGGAATCCGGGCCTGTTGGGGAAGGGAGGCCTGCTGGTGGCCGGTGTCAGGCTGGCCACAGAGCAGGGGCCCCCACCTTCTGTCGGCATCGCCTCAACCCTTGGCACGAGCGGGGAGCCCCCTTTATGGCTTGCTCAACTTGGGTTTTACCTCGAGGCCCAGAGGTTCCGGCTGTTTCTGTGCCAGCTTTGAGCTGGAGCGTCACAAGTTCTTAGGACAACCTGTGATGCCACCTCTAGGGATTTGCAGAGCCCATGCTGCCCGGGAAAGGCGCCTCCCGGCACAACCTCACCCGACTGTCCTCGGTGGGGAGCCCAAGGTGCAGCGACATTGCACCAGGCCCAGGCTCAGCCTGCGAGCAGGGATGTCACGAGCCCATTCTCTAGCTGTGGAAGGTGAGGCTCAGACGGAGCTCAGCAGCTGACAGACGCTCCAGGCTCACGGCCCCTGACCTGCCGGGGGTTGGGGGCTCTTTTCTGAGGTGTTCTCCCTGCCCCTCCTTTCGGGAACTGGGGGTACCTGGCCAGGGTGGGGGCGGGGAGGACCCAGTGGCTGCACCCTACCCGGCAGCTCCGACAGGGCGGGGGGGTCAGACGGCCGAGAACCTTCCCCCTGCTGGGCTGCGGCCTTCCCGCCACAGAGCCAAGGAGCAGTGGCCACGTTCTTGGTACTCTTTTTTTTTTTTTTTTTTATTGCCAAATTCAAATTTACAAGGAAGTTCCAGTTTTCATTTCCACCCTTGTGTTCAGTACCCACGAAACATGAGTCACGCTGGCGAGAGCAGGTACTTCCCTGGAATGGTCCCGAGGCCCAGAAAGCATGAGGTTTCTCAATCCCACTCCACCCCGGAACAAGAATTATTTACATATTTTCAACTTGGAGGAACATAAGGAACCCTTACAGTTTCCGCCCCCTGTCATCGGGACTACATTAAATATTTCTTAGTTATTGCATCTAGAAAAGGTGAGTGTTGGTCCTCACCCCGCCTCATGCCTTTTGGACCAGGGCATCTTGAGACCTTAGTGTACGTCTGTAGAGAGGTGCATTCCGTCACTCAGTCGCTGGTTGCAGGGCCGGTGTTTAGGGGGCGGGGGGCGAGGAGCTGCCTTCTGCAGAGAGCAGCAAGCAGGGCAGGCCTGGAGGGGCAAGGGGGCACAGAGGGTCTGCTGGTGCCGCAGGACAATCAAAACCTCCTCCTGGGTGGGTGGGGGAGCACGTGGCTGTCTGACTTTGAGGTGCCCCTGCTGGCAAACCAGAAACACATGTGCTTTTCCCTAGCCACTTTCAAAGCTGATATTTGGGGGGTAGATGTGATCAGCTCTGCCCCTGACTTGGCAAACCCAGCGGGCCTGATGTGGACTTGGGGAGGGTCTCTGGAGGGACAGGACGTGGAGATGGAGGGATGGGTGATCCGAGTCTGGTACCCACATGTCATGCGGCCATGGCCCCCGCCCACCCCAGAATTCCTGGTTCTAACTCTCTCTGCCCTGGAGACCCAGTGCCTGCTGTCTAGAAGGGCCCCTCTGGAGGTGCCCCCACTGTTCGCTTTTCAGGGGTGCTCCTGAAGACACGGCTGTGCCCAGTGCTGCCTAGACAGTGGGGATCTGGCCGCCAGCAGGCTGTGGGCAGCCAGGACCAACCCTGCGAGCCCACCTAGGGAGAGGTCTGCCCCTGGGCCAGGCATGGGGTGGAAGCTTGGCCTGATCGCACCTTCTGCTCAACAGCCCACAGAGGCCGGTCTGCGTTCAGCTCTCCTGCCCGGTGATGTTGCCCCAGGTCCTTCCGGGCATGCGGTTCCTGCTGGCTGAGACCTTGCTCCTTTAGAGCTTGAAGGGCTGGGTCCACCTGCCTGGGCTTCTTCCTCAGAATAATGCCATGGGCCTTTCCTCCTTTCTGCTGCTCCAAAGTCGTTTCAAAAGTAGAAGTGGGGGGCTCCGGAGCGGTCCTGCGCCTCATCCAGCAGGGGCACCAGTGGGGTCCCCTCCCTGACAACACACACTTTCTCCACCCTTCTGTCCCCGCCGCCTGTCCTTTCCGGAGGGCTCCGCCGAAGGTCGTGGCTTGTCCCTCCTTGCTGGGGCCCCTGGAACTTCTGCCGAAACGGCCCTGTCTGAGCTGGGTCTTCTCCCGATGGTGCTGGCAGGTCTCACCTGCCCAGGGGAGAGACCTGTCCCGCAGATGCCATGCCCCTTCCTCGGGGGAACCGCGTATTTCCTTCAGGAGGCTGACTCTGCCCAGGCAGGCCCTGCCTGATTGCAGATGGNATACATCAACATGAATCTGCCACAGGTATACACATGTTCCCCATCCTGAACCCCCCTCCCTCCTCCCTCCTCGTACCATCCCTCTGGGTCGTCCCAGTGCAGCAGCCCCAAACACCCAGTATCATGCATTGAACCAAAAAAAAAAAAAATCATCAATTTTGATTTTTTTTAATGCACATTGATATAATAGCTGTCACAACACAATCTAAAAAAAATTGTTTTGAATGATGTTAAAGATAACTAAGCATTAGTAAAGTCAGCTCACAGAAAAACACAATTGAACGTTTTGGCCAAACCAGTACTTCTAGTGCTGGGGGTACCTTGAAAATTTGCTTGAATTGTAGTAAAATACGCTTCCTTTTTTTTTATTGTTTCTGAATCTTTTGCCATTATGGCTTTACTGATTCTAATGTCATATATTTGCTTACATTTTCTTCCTATTATTTTATTATTTATTTTCTTTACATTAACATCTGCATCCAACATGCAGAAGTCAACAAAATAAGGTGGTATCAAAAGAAAATATATAGAAAAAGTCCATAGTGAGGTAGGAGGGACAAACACTAGATGAGCATGGTATCATGGAAAACAAATGTAAAAGGTTTCATGTGCCATGAGGTTTGGAAATATTGATTAAAATTTTTTTTCATTCTTTATATGTGAATAATTTGGTATTATAATTCTATAGAGTTCCCCCTCTTCATTATAAATTCATATGCACATTACTAGCCATATCATTATGTATATTAGTAACGGTTTTACTATGAATTCTTAGGTGTTATGATTCTTTGTTTCTAAGGTAATTTTTTCTGGCATTCACTAGTTTGCAAATTTGATCTTCAGGAAGTCTTGTGTGTCATCTTGGAATTTCCCACTCAGTGTTGGAGCATAGTAGTGTTGTCAATCATTCAAAAGACAAAGCTAGGAAAAGCATGTTAAGAAATCATTAGTTTACACTACTGCTTCTAATTTCAATTCAGCACCACTGAGTTATTTTCTCATCATATTTGATTCTCTCAGTCAGTCAGTCAGTTCAGTCGCTCAGTCATGTCTGACTGTTTGTGACCCCATGAACCGCAGCACGCCAGGCCTCCCTGTCCTTCACCAACTCCTGGAGTTCACTCAGATTCACGTCCATCGAATCAGTGATGCCATCCAGCCATCTCATCCTCTGTCGTCCCCTTCTCCTCCTGCCCCCAATCCCTCCCAGCATCAGAGTCTTTTCCAATGAGTCAACTCTTCGCATGAGGTGGCCAAAGTACTGGAGTTNTATTTTTTCTTAACAGACAGGAAAATGTCATAATAAATTATTTTCCTATAATTGAATTTTTTTTTTTTTTTTAAGAAGCTCAATTCTCGGCTTCCATTTAATTTCTGGGACATAGCTTACTTTGATAATGTTGTATTGTGGTGGGAATGAATACGGTGGAGGTAAAGAACAATGAGAGAAGCATGAATATTAATAAGAATAATGATTCGTGTATGTAGGAATAAATATTAAATAGCTAAATATTGTGAAAGCCAAAAAGATTTTTAAAAAGACATTCTATAGAACTTTATCATAGGAGACTCTATTAATTAAAGTAGCTATAACTTTGAAGACTTTCTGTCAGATTCAAAAACTTTAGCATGCTCTACTATGCTCAGCTAACTTTAGTATGCTCTGCTTTGAGTGTTCACTAGTTATACAAACTCGGCCAGTCTCACTCAATCTTTACAACTATAAATGTAATAATGTACATATCTCAAATTGAAGTGAAAATTAGCAAGAGGTAGTATACTAATTTTTTAAAGATGAGATTATTACCAGAAAAATAAAGCAGGGTTATTTCATGATGTTAAAAGGACCCATTCATCAAATAACAGAACTTCAAAATGTGTGAAATAAAATTTAACAGAACTGAAAGGAGAAATAGACAAATTCATACTCATAGTTGGAGATTTTAACATCTGTTTCTCTGTAATTATATAATAGGTAGACAAAAAATTAGATTATAGATGATTTGAACAATACTGTCAACCAACCTGACCCAGTTGGCATTTATTAAACATTATACCCTCCAACTAAAAAATACATATATTTTAATGTGCACGTGACCATCACAGTTAGACCATTTCTGAATCATACAACAAGTTTCAATGAATCTAAGAGGACTGAGATAATTCTCTGGACAAAATGGTAATCAATTAGAAGCCAGTAACAAAAAGATACCTAGAAAATCCCCAAGTATCTATAATTTAAGCAATATGCAGAAAATAGCCTATTGGTCAAAGAAGAAATCACAAGAGGATTTAGAAAATATTTTGAACTGAATGATAATGGAAACATTACATACCAAAATTTATGGGCTGCAGCCAAAACAATATTTAGCTTTAAGTACTGATATTAGAAAGAAATAAAGTTCAAAAATCAATGACCTAAACATCTAACTAAAAAAGATAGAAAAAGAAGAGCAGAACTTCTCTTGGGCCCCTTTCCAGTGAATCCCTGACATTCTGATTTCAATCACTATGTCTTAGTTTTCTTTGTTGTAGAACTTCATATAAATAGAATCATATGCTACGTCTGGCTTCTCTCATTCAGCTTAATACTTTTGACATTCACCCCAGTTGTTGCTATATCAGTAGTTCATTGCTTTTCTTGTTGTTGAGTAGCATTCCACTGTATAGCTATTAAAAAGTGTATTCATTCACCTGTTAATGGACATTTGTGCTATTTCTAATTTGGGGCTACTATAAATAAGACTGCTCTGAATACTGCCATACAAGACTTTTATGGACACATGTTCTCATTTCTTTTGCGTAGAGAACCACAAGTAGAATTGCTGAGTCACGGAACAGGTGTATGTTTAAATATTCATTAAATAGCTATTAATAAATGGGTTTTCAAAAGACTGTACCATTTGACACTCTTTTTGGCAATATATAAGACTCCCGATTGGTTCACTTTTCGCCAATACTGGTTTTCTTTGTCGCTCTAATTTTGGTCATTACAGTGTTGTGTGAAGTGGTGTCTCACGGCAGTTTTATGTTTCTCTGGTGACTTTTCATCATCTTTTCATGTGCTTATTAGCATTCATTTATATTCTTAAATTTTCTGTTCATGTGTTGTGCTCGTCTTAAAATTGGGTTGTCTTTTTATCATTGTTCTTGTGTCTAAAAGTAATCACAGGATGCCTAATTATCTAATGATAACTATAATATTTATGAGACTTGTATATGAAGGCAGGGAAAAGGCCTCAGCATGCATCAGGTTTAAATGGGAATTAAGAGAAGTGTTACATTTATATTTTGTTTACATCTTATGAGATCAGCTCGTGCAAGACGTTGAACATATAGCAAGACACTCGAAAAAGAAAATAAATCAGTACAAAGAGAAAACCAAAAAGAACATCTAGGAATGAAAAACTGAGTCCCTGCAATAGAAAAAAAAGGACTCAATGAACCACTTGAACAAAAATTTTAAAACCACTGAAAAGAGAATTAATGAACCGAATGATATTTCTAAAGAAATTCATTATATGCTGTGCTATGTGCAGTCATGTCTGACTCTTTGTGACCCCAGCAGGCTCCTCCATCCATGGAAATTCTCCAGGCCAGAATACTGGAGTGGGTTGCCATGCCGTCCTCTAGAGCATCTTCCCAATGCAGGGATGCAACCCAGGTCTCCCACATTGCAGATGGATTCTTCACCATCTGAGCCACCAAAGTGAAAGTTGCTCAGTCGTATGTGACTCTTTGTGACCCCATGGAATATACAGTCCTTGGCATTCTCCAGGCCAGAATACTGAAGTGGGGAGCGTTTCCCTTTCAAGGGAATCTTCCCAACCCAGATCTCCTGCATTGTAGGCAGATTCTTTATCAGCTGAGCTACGGGGAAGCCCAAGAATACTGGAGTGGGTAGCCTATCCCTTCTCCAACAGATCTTCCCAACCCAGGAATCGAACTGGGGTCTCCTGCATTGCAGGTGGACTCTTCACCAGCTGAGCTACCATGGTAGCAGAAAGAATAAAGGGGATTAAAATGTGAAAGACAGATCCTTGTTGTTTAGTCACTAAGTTGTATCCTACTCTTTGCGGCCCCATGTACTGTAGCCCGCCAGGCTCCTCTACCTGTGGGATTTCCCAGGCAAGAATACTGGAGTAGGTTGACATTTCCTTCTCCAGAGGATCACGCCTCCTGCACTGGCAGGCGGATTCTTTGCCACTGAGCCACCAGGAAAGCCTTTAGAGAAAGGTTAGGAGGTACCAAAAGAGAAAGCTCAACAGGTTTGTAATCAGAAGGCAGATAAGAGAGAATGAGTAGAAAGAAATACTACTGTTTTTAAACTAATGATTCAATATTTTTCAGTTGAAGAAAGACATGCATTTTTGATTCAAGAACCACAGCTTCCTGAAACAAGTAAATTTTTAAACACACACACACTGAAGTAGTAAAGATGAGTAAATCTTAAAAGCCACCATTGAGAAAAGACAGATTACTTGGACTGATAACAGTTCTCAATAACAAGAGACTAGTACAGTGGAATACCATTACCATTTAATTGAGTTTCCGGTAAAGAGTTACATATTGAAAACTGAGTTACATATGAAAACATAAAAATGTTTTTCAAATGAAGATTGAGACTCAATTAAAGAGCTATTCAAGGAAGAAGGAAATTAAACCCAGAAAGAGGAAGTGGTTTGCAAAAAACATTTTTACTGTGGAAATATTGTCTGTACCAGACAATAAGTAAAAATAATAATTAATGAGGGAAGGGAGGTAGCAAAAGGAAATAAATTACTAGACAAGAAAATCATGTAAGACAAACAGTAAATGGAAAATGAAGGTGACCTGAAACTAAAGATCCAAGGTTCTAATACTATTGAAGAGACACATCAAGATTTTGATTAACTTGAGACTGTTCTAAGTCAGGTAAAAGGTTCAAAAGTTAAGAGTAAATACCAAAAGAAAAGGAATAGAAGGGAATAGAGAAAAGCTCCATTAATCTAATAGGAAGAAAGAAACAAGGGAAAAAGAGCATAATTTATGAAAAACAAAAATTAGGATTGTACAAATATGTTCAAATATATTTATTGTCACAGCAATATAAGCAAAATAAACTATCCAGTTTATATATAGATACTTTGATTGAGCCACCAAATCCAGCCACATGCTATTTGAATGAGAAATACTTAAGGCGTAATGATAAGAAATATATGGTAGGCAAAGATTAACCGAAAGAAAGACTGTGTAACTCTATCAATACCCAGCAAGAGGCCTGAAGGCAAAAAGTGTTATTTGAAATAAAGAGAATCACCACATATGTATTCTCCAAGAAAAGACTTTGCTTAAAAAAACAAGGGCTGTTTTGCCTATGAAAAGGTCTTCCTGTGCAAACTTTAGAGAAGTATTCCTACTGGAAAAAAATAATAACCCCTTTCTATCCCATTTCCCAGATGAATCAGATCTAGAATTACCAAGTTTGGTTCTTCTGTCTCTCCTTTTAAATTAAACCGTAGCAATCTAAAAGATTTTAAGCTGCTTACAATTTTCAGCAATGTCAAAAAAAAAAGCAAATCATGTGGAGTGCTAGTACTGTTTTATTTATTAAATCCTGATTGCAAAGAGCAGCACAAGGAAATATAGATTTCAGTGAGGGCTCTCTGCAGGTTGGGGACATTGACTTTAGTGTATCAGCAGTTATATTAACTATTAAATATTAAAAATTATAAAAGAAATGAAAGTTTCCAGGCAGAACAGTAGGTAGTTTCAGAAACTGAGTTCCTCTCATGCCAGGTTTCAGATCCATTTCTTATAATGCACGGCCATTTTAATTAACTTTATTTAGTTGTTTGGTTTGTGAAAGAACATAATTTCTCCATATAAAAAATAAGGATAATAAAACTTGCTCTATCTAGTACAAGATTGTTGTGAGAATGAAATTAAATAATGTATGTAAAAGCCCTTTGTAAACATTTAGTACTATGGAACTGTAAGATATTATTATAAATCCATGGTCCTAGGATGGGTTGTTAGTATTAGAAAGCTTTATCCACCGTTTCTTGAACATGTCTGTAAAAATCTCAATTACTCGTTATTGTGCTTTTACTAATGTTTAAGAGTAAAACTGCTCCCATTTATATAGTTACAAAAATGTAAGTAAATTATGGCCCAGTAAAATAATTATCACCATTCACCTTTCTCTCCCTGGAAACACACACACTGGAGTTATACATATACCCAAGAAAAGGAAAACTTGTTTCAGTGTTTAATGTAAAGAAGTGTTTTTTCTTAGTTGTTGGTTTTGTAGCTCTTATGAACCTAAAGCATCTGACCCATCACATCACTCTTATTTAGGTATCCCCGAATTCTTGAGCTGGAGAGCATGAGTCTCGCAAAAACAAAAATGAAAAAAAAAAAGGGCAGTCAAAATTGTTGTGAAGAAGAGGTGAGATGGAATATGCAGTGCATATGATACAGCAATGTTCCCCCCAGAACCAACGGCCACCTTCTTTTGCTGTAAAGTCCATGGACTCACACACAAATGGATGTGCAGAAAGACAAGGTATGCTGACCTGTCAAAAAGTTGAGCGCTGGGTGGATAAAGGCAAGTCGTTCCGTCTCTCTGAGCCTCCACTTTCCTAGAGTAGGGGTAAGACCTGCCAACAGGGTCTTCAATCCTCAGCTCAGTCTGTCTACTCTTGCACTTGAGGAGATCAGGTCCTCTTTGTTCAGTTCAGTTCAGTTCAGTTCAGCCGCTCAGTCGTGTCCGACTCTTTGCGACCCCATGAATCACAGCACGCCAGGCCTCCCTGTCTGTCACCAGCTCCTGGAGTTCACTCAGACTCATGTCCATCGAGTCAGTGATGCCATCCAGCCATCTCATCCTCTGTCGTCCCCTTCTCCTCCTGCCCCCAATCCCTCCCATTATCAGAGTCTTTTCCAATGAGTCAACTCTTCGCATGAGGTGGCCAAAGTACTGGAGTTTCAGCTTTAGCATCAGTCCTTCCAAAGAAATCCCAGGGCTGATCTCCTTCAGAATGGACTGGTTGGATCTCCTTGCAGTCCAAGGGACTCTCAAGAGTCTTCTCCAACAAGACAGTTCAAAAGCATCAATTCTTCGGTGCTCAGCCTTCTTCACAGTCCAACTCTCACATCTATACACAACCACTGGAAAAACCGTAGCCTTGACTAGGCGGACCTTAGTCGGCAAAGTAATGTCTCTGCTTTTGAATATGCTATCTAGGTTGGTCATAACTTTTCTTTCAAGGAGTAAGCGTCTTCTAATTTCATGGCTGCAGTCACCATCTGCAGTGGCCCTCTTTGTTAGCTACCAACAACACCTCAGATTCACACTTGGCCTTTAACTACTTCTTCTCAGCCCTTAGTTTCTCACCCCTTTGCAGATGGGCAGTCAACTTAGAAGCAATCTGTTTTTATAAGCATCCTTCTCGCCATATCTTCTAAATCCCTGAAGGATCCTGAATCATCTCAGCTGCAATGGCATTCATGACCACCAGGACGCACCCCCAGGTCACCAACAGTGACATCTTTGGTACCTGGGCCGCCACTTTGTGTCAGAGACTATGTGTCCCCCACCTGCCACTCAGGATGATATCCTCTTCACCCACCAGGGATGACTTAACGCAGTCCCAAATCTCCACATTGCTACCTGTTTTCAATCACTTCTTTCCATATTACTGTGTAGTTTGGACCCTTCAAGAGGCAGATGCCAAGACAAGATGGGAAATGCAAGAGAATTTGTAGGGAGAGCAGGAGGCTGTGGCTCTGGGGGGAAAATGGGAGTGAGCCAGAGGAGGCAAGGGAGAGCTGTCAGACAATGCTGGTCTGACCTCATGAAGGAGGGAGGAGAAGATAAAGTGTCAGGTGGGAGAGTCTTAGATGCAGCTCAGTTGTAGGAGGAATTCATTCAGTCAGACTGATGGGACGCTATCAGAGGGGTGCCCGTCTAGCAGAAATGGGCCTGCCTTGTGATCGTTGCTGGATTCGCTCAGTGGCCAGAGCAGTCAGTGGGGTCTCCACACAAATGGATTCTGAGCACAGCGGCCGGGACAGTCATCATGTAGGGCTCCTCACACCTTTGAGTTGTGTGTTTTTATGTCCACTAAGATGAAGAGGACAACATCTTGACAGGGTGGTCCAAATAGATATCATCCATGAGAGCACACCAGTATCATGCACCTCTAGATAGATGTCTTGAGGATGAAACTGCAATGCCTTTGTGGCATTCCTGCCCAAAGTATTTAACCAATATGTAACCATGAGGAAACATCAACAAATCCAAATTAAGGGGCTATATGTAACACAGGACAACAAAAACATAGTTGATGTACAATACATATAAGTTTCAGGTGTACAACATAGTGACCCACAATTTTTAAAGTTACAATCCATTTATAGTTTTTCAAAATATTGGCTATATTCCTGGTGTTGTACAATATATCGTGTACATGTGCATGCATGTGCGTACATGCTCAGTCGCTTCAGTTGTGTCCAACTCTTTGCAACCCAATGGACGGTGCCCACCAGGTTCCTCTGTCCATGGGATTCTCCCGGCAAGAATACTGGAGTGGGTTGCCATGCTCTCTTCCAGGGGATCTTCCCGATCCAGGGATCAAAGACCCAGCTCCTGTATCTTCTGCATTGCAGGCAGATTCTTTACCCACTGAGCCACTTGGGAAGCCCATAACCTTGTGTATAAGAGGCTATTCTTGATCTTAGGAAATACATGCTGAAGTTTTAAGGCATAAAAGGGCATAATATATATAACCATCTCTCAAATGGTTTAGAAAAATAAATTATATAAATGAGAGAGACAGAAGATGAAGGGCGTTTTCCAAAAGATAGGCTGAATGAGGTGCACATGCAACTGTTAATTTTGAGGTCAGTTCAGTTCAGTTCAGTCACTCAGTCGTGTCTGACTCTTTGCGACCCCTTGGACTGGGGGCAGCANTGAAATGTGTTTAATTAAGAAAAAGAAAAAAAGACTGACAAGTGTCTATTACTATGATGAGACTTTGCAGAAAAGGAGACTATGTGACTTAAAAATCAATTTAATATTGGCTGGCTTGCTTACCAGCAAAATTGCTCTTGACATTTAGCACCTTTCTTTATTTTTCTTGATGAACTCAGAGTTCTTACATAAATTTAATAATGTGTTATGTATCCCCTGGGTATCTGATTTACTGACTTGAGCTGAATGATTGGACTCAATACAGAAAAAGAGCTTGCAAACTTTGCCTATGGCTGTCGAGCCATCAAGGAACTAAGCTCTTTTGCTCCCTGGAGAAGCTAAAAATTCTGAAATGAAGTGCCCTCTGCTCTGGTTTCTGCTTTTCAGCATTTCTTTTCTGCTTTCACATACTTTTGCTGTTTTAAAATTAAATCTAAGAAACTCATTCCATATTTTTCATCATCTGCTTTTGAAAGTGAATGTTATGGATTTATGGTTTGGGTTTCTTTGATGTTAGAGTAGCAAACTATGCTTGCTTCACTTGTTTTCATTTCATTTTTTTAACATCTATGAAGCTTTGATAATTTGATTTATTAAAACACCACAGTCAATGTAGGGGAACTGACACCGTTCGCATTGTTGGAAAGCGTCATCAAACATCAGGCACTAGTTCCCTATAGAGAACTTACGCCTGTTATGATGGACTCCTCCTCTTTAGTCTTCAGGGAAGTCTGGAATTAAGCAAAATTTCAAGCTACACCCCAAGGATATTCATTCCTAGGACATTTCAAGAAGTTTGAATTGACTCCCACCCTCCTTATTTTGATTTTATACTTACTAAGTTATTCAGAATGATCAGTTATTTTCTTATTAAGAGGCAAAAATGCTCCTTCTTGTTTCCTGTACAGTGACTATGGATCTGATGTATTAAAAGTTTAATTGAGGAGAGGGGATGTGGAGTGGAGACAGAGAGATAACACAGGATAACTTTACCCTGAGTGAAAAGACTGGTAAGCAGATCACCAGCAGAGCTTAAAACTATGCACAAAAATGTTAGTGTTGAAAGAACACCTAGATGTATTCATTGCAATCCTGGTGGCTCAGACAGTAAAGAATCCGCCTGCAACGCGGGAGACTTGGGTTCGATCGCTGGGTTGGGAAGATCCCCTGGAGGAGGGCATGACAACCCACTCCAGTATTCTTGCCTGGAGAATCCCCATGGACAAGGAACCTGGTGGGCTACAGCCCATGGGGTTGCAAGGAGTCAGACACAACTGAGTGACTAAGCCACACACAATATCATTGGGTTTCAAGGGAANTTCATTCTTGCATCCTTAGTTCCCAGCACAGTGTTCGACATCAGCAAGCATGTATTGAATTCTAGTCTTTAATAGCATCACCATTTTTCACTGACACATGTTATTTATCCACGTTTCTTCAAATTAATGGTGCTTATCAACTTGCCTTGCATAACCTGTCATAGGAAATGTCCAAGTTTCTTATCTAAGTCTACCTTTCAAACCGCCCCCCCCAAGCTGGAGATTAAGCATTGATATCAGCTCCCTGACTTTTCTCCAAAGGCGGCCAAGAGTTATGACCCAACTCGCTGTCCTGTTTCATAGATAACACATGCAGGACAACCCAACACACCGTCCTGTTTCATAAATAACACACGCAGGATAACACAAACACCTAAAGATAAGTTTGAAAGGCACTGTTAATACTCTCTCCTTCTGTAGACCTGGCTTGGCAGGCTCCAAAGTGAGGATTTAAATTCACTTTGTCAAAGCAAACGTTTCTCTTGGGGGACATCAGCTCAACCTCCAGGAGACAGTAATGACCACAGCCCACAGGCAGCAGGTGATGAGTCACTTACTGCTGCGAGGCAATTAGTGCTGCTAGAAAAAAAAAAAAGCTTTCATTTAAAATTCTCTCTAAACTGTATGTATCATGGCTCATGGGATAATTTACATATCATTAGAAACTAAGAAACATATATCATGGTAACAAATTGTCTCTTCCATCCACCACAGCCGATAGCTCCCAGGGGTCTTTGGAAAATCAGAGTTTTGCTGTCCTTTTCCACATCAGCTGGTGTGGAAATGTGCATCTGTGCCCATTTATTTTCTCATTCACTCCCTGGTTCTCTGGCAGAGAGATGGCAAGAAAAACACTGGCCGTCATTTTCACCCATTGGTTTGCAGCCTCATTTGCTGTAAAGAAGCCGCTAGGAGAACAGCCGTGAGTTGTATTATTTTCCCTAACAACTTGAGTGTCTATTTTGAGATTTGGTTCATCTTAGTTTTCCCAGTGCTATTATGTTATTTTCTGCAATACATAGCATGCTGAACAATTCTACAGCTTCCCATTCAAAGACCGTCTTTCATTCTAAATGTAAATGGCTGCAAAGAGCTTGGAGAAAGTCCTTGATTGTCCAGTGGGAGGAGCAGGTCCCAGAGGACTTTGTTGAGCCAGGTTGGAGGTCATATAGCAACTGGGCAAACATGCTCGAGTTTAGAAGAACCACCTTAAGTCGATTCTCTGTCAAGGGAAAAACATGAAGTGGAAATTTGGAAAATGAGACTCTTCATTGCTGGGGAGAAGGGGGTGTGCAGAGAAAGGGGACAAGGTGAGAAGTCCAGTTCCAAAATGCCAGTGTGACATAGAAACAATATCTCCAACCACAGAAGTTTAATCTGTGAAACAAAGATGTGAGATGAAGAGCCACCCCATAGCCACTTATTTGCAAAATCAGAGACTGAAAAAAATGATGCATCTGAAATTCTATTAAAAAATAATTCCCATTCAGCTTTATTCTTCCCTTTCATTAAATTTCAATTGTTTTGAAGAAAAACTACAGTGCTAGCCTTTTCCTAAAAGGCTATGCTTTAATCATGGTTAGTCACTGAGTTACCCAGGCCAATCAGCAGAATTTGCTGCATCACTTGTGAGGCCCCGTATTCAAAAAATATTGAAATGGGACTTCCCTGGTAGTTCAGNCACAGAAGTTTAATCTGTGAAACAAAGATGTGCGATGAAGAGCCACCCCATAGCCACTTATTTGCAAAATCAGAGACTGAAAAAAATGATGCATCTGAAATTCTATTAAAAAATAATTCCCATTCAGCTTTATTCTTCCCTTTCATTAAATTTCAATTGTTTTGAAGAAAAACTACAGTGCTAGCCTTTTCCTAAAAGGCTATGCTTTAATCATGGTTAGTCACTGAGTTACCCAGGCCAATCAGCAGAATTTGCTGCATCACTTGTGAGGCCCCGTATTCAAAAAATATTGAAATGGGACTTCCCTGGTAGTTCAGTGGTTAAGACATCGCCTCCCGATGCAGGGGGTGCAGGTTCAATCCCTGATTGGGGAGCTAAGATCCCACATGGCTCATGGCCAAAAAACCAAAACATAAATCAGAAGCAATATTGTAACAAATTCAATCAAGACTTTAATGATGGTGCACATTAAAAAAATCCTTAAAGAAAAATAGAGAATTTCAAGACTGTCAGGGAAGAACATTAAACCAAGTGTGAAGTCCTCTCAAAAGGAGAGATCACACAATCAAGAAGCTGGCTTTTGTCAGTGTTGAGGGCTCGGAACCTCTCAAATAGAAAAACAAAAACAAAAATGGGGGAGGAGGCGGAAGTGTTCAGTGCTCCTCTAGTACCAATTCTCGTTGCCATCATTGAGTGTCCTTCCTATGGCGCCTAAGATCCAGAAGCCATACTCAGGATTTTGTCTTTGAGGTTCTCAATCACCCTGTCACACAAGAGCTACTTTCTGCATGTTCCACAACTATGTGAAATTCTAGATATTTGTTAGAGAAAGATTCCACGCCACTGGAATACTGTGGTGGGGATATTTAAACTTCAAGTCAGGGGTAGAAAAATAAAATTTGCTCAAATTACATGAAAATAAATGTGGAACTAGAGAGTAGCAAAATGCAATCTAGTTATCCAATGTTGCTGGAAAAAGTGGCCACCACACATTGAGAGATTCAGATAGCTGGAATCGGACCTCTAAGCATTACAGCTCTTTATATTGGCTGGAGCGATCCATGGCCAATACCATAGTAGGCACTTGGGGAACATACTTTCCCAATGACTTCAGGGTCCCTGAACCTCAGAGACAGTGCTGGACTGTTTTTACAGGGAAGCCCTCAGGAACCACAACGTGTCTGGCTAGTAATCAAGAGATTCGGTCACTGGGTTTCTCATCAACCTGAGATGCTGAGCTGAGGCCTCCTTGGGACGGGGTGAGGGGTGGCTCAGGCACCCCTCCCAGCATTGTTACAATGTGAACATTCAGCAGGGGCCTAAGGAAGGAAAACCTTCCCATAAGCTTTTTAGGAAAACCTTTTCCTGAAGACCCTCTCTCGCCTTTTCACATTTGTTAAATCAGATCAGCAATAGCTGATTTGTACTGCACACTTTCTGACAAATTTGGTTAAGGCAGTGGGCTCCTAGCTGAGGATGGGTATGGGGGTGGGCATGGTCTCAGGGTGAAGGACTGAGGATTTGTGACACTTGTGTACCTTGGGGACCTTTATCCACCCATCCTACTGACAGCTTTGCCCCGAGGGAAGGGCCTTTAGGCTGTTGAGGTCCACAGGCTCCTCCACAACTGCTTGAGGTTTAGACACTGAATTGATCTTTGCCTCCAGGACAAAGATGGATGTGGGTATCTACTCACCTAGAGGCCTAATAAAGTTCACCAAAACTGTGTGGTGAGCTCTCTTCAAAGTAAAGATCTTCCTGGCTTGCCCAGGTGATAGATTTGTACATGTGTAGACCACACAAGCTTTTGGAAGACCTAATATTCACTGAGCACTTATAAGTCATGCCCAGTTCTACTCACTTTACATTTGACTCATTTAATCCCTGCAATCCCCACTTTACAGATGAAGAAACCAAGGCTGGTGCGACCTGTCCAAGGAGACTCAGATGATAGTAGGAGGACAGGCACCCTGGCAAACTAAATGGTTTAACATCTTCACTCCCCCATGATCCCACGGAACTACTTATTAATACAAACGGAGCAGAAAACAAAAACTGAGAATGGCTCAGGTCTCAAAGTTCAACATCAGGCTTCGCATGAATTACCTGACTTAAATGCCAATCCCACGGGTTGTTGAGGCTTCATCACTTAGAAGCTGGAAGTAACTTGCCCAGGCACCAAAGTACAGGGTAAGCTGGGATTTTAGCTGTCTAAACATATGATGAAAGTGTGGGTGCATGGAGAGAGAAGTGGGGGGACCGGAAAAGTCCTGGGAGGGCCTTGATGGGGAGGAGCCGGAGACAATGAGGGATAGTCCTGTAATGAAAGTCCTACTTAATTAAAATCCTACTCTTCACCAATAACTTTCAAACAGTAAATCTATGCATGAAGTGATCTTAATCACAAGTCATTATCAGAAATATTTATTAATTCCAACAAATTAGCCCCTCTGTCTCCTTCACTGCTTTTAAGAAAGTGAGCAATCCCTTTTGAAGACCAGATAGTAAGTTGATTGAGATGTGATCTGAATTTTTCACTAGGTAGATGTTAAGAAACAGTACATTAAAAAAAAATTAGTAGTAGTTCAATGAAGTGAAAGTCACCCATGACCTTTTCTTACCAGCCCAAGTCAATAGGCTTAACTAAGAATGTTACATCAGGCTTTGAGGAAATCGCTGCAAGCCATGGAGGTATGTTCTATAAAAACTGGGATCCCATAATGAAACCAAGAGGCAGAAAGAATGAGTCTCCTAACTTTCACAGTGAACTCTCCAAGTGGAAGCTTAGGAAGGCAAAGAAAATGGTTTGTCCCAGATATGTCTATTAGCAGAGTTATAAGAAAATACTGTTCAATAAAATCCAAATAGATAATAGAGTTGTCAAGGTGATCATTGTTTAAAATCTCTAAAAAGAGAGAAAACAATGTTTCCACAGACACAGGCTAATCTTGAAAAAAGATTTTTCTTCCTGAAAGTGTTTTGTTCAGCTGGAGGGAAAAGAAATAAAAGGAAACATGAAAGCCAGTGAAAGAAAAACATAAGCATGAAAGACCATCATTAATCTTCAATTCAAATTGTATAAAAGGCATTAATAGCAATTCTATTCAGAGATAAATGATGTACTGGGGTATATTTGGGGTGAATAAGTGAGCTAATTGCACACTGATTCTGCATGGGGATGACCCTAGAAACATGGGTTAAATAGTCTTTAATTTAAAACTCGAATGTAACAACATTTTTTTGTAAGTAAAGAAGTTTATAACTAAAATGATAAGTTTAGCAAAGTATTTTGTGTATAGACCTCAGTTGTGTCCCACTCTTTGTGACCCCATGGACTGTAGCCTGCTAGGCTCCTATGTCCATGGAATTCTCCAGGCAAGGATACTGGAGCAGGTAGCTGTTCTCTTCTCCAGAGGCTCTTCCCAACCTAGGGATCGAACCCAGGTCTCTCACATTGCAGATTCTTTACTGCCTGAGCCACCAAGGAAGCCCAATAGTTCCATATGTTATGATAAAAATAAATTTATTTTGGAAAAAAATACCACCTTCCTTGCTTGACAAGGGAAATTCCCACCACAGTGGAGTTCAGGTGTTAAAATGAGTGGCCACTGCTGTAGTATAGTGTCCACACGTCCCTGTGTACAATCAACAAGGAGCACAAGTGACAAGGTGTCCAAATGACTTTGTTCCCAATTCGTCTCACTGACTTTACCAACAGTTTCTTCAGATCATTCTGAGAAGACCATAGGAAAGCATAGGCCAAGAAATGTCCACTGCAGGAGGTCTTTTTGTTGATTTAAGTGCCATCTTTACATGGCTTAATAGTCCTCCAGAGTTGAGTTTCTAGGTTGGTATTGCAACCAATTTCTGTCTTGTGCAGACCATGGATTAATAAATGTCTTCTAACCCAAGAATCACTTTTAAGACAAACCCATATTTGATGATAAACTCACATCTTCAGATACATGGCTTTAAATACCATTGCTTTACATGCTCTGAAATATGACATCATACTTTAAAACGCCAGGACAGAATTTTACTGTCACTGCTCTATGACACTAATGGGAGGTGACTGTGGTGTATTCCTCATCATTCAAGTTTATGAAAAGGAACTTTGGAACTTCAGTTCTATTCAGCCAGCTGGCAGTCAGTCCTCTTTCCCCATCCACAATCGGTATTTTTGGAAGTGCTGGTCCAAGCCATTTGGGGCCCCTCTACATTGTCGTTCAATATGGAGACCTGAAACTTGATCATCGTCAGCAGGAGGATTTTAGTTAATAAGTATCAAATGGTCATCACTTCTATTCCTGTAACAGAAAGGGGGAGAAGTAGAGAAAAGAGAGCAATAACTTAAAACTCTTTGAGGTGGAACAGGAATACATGCTCTATCATGTAGGCATACGTAAGTTACTGACATGCTGAGAGCAAATAAGTGGAAGAAAACTTAAGGACAATTTACATTGATTGGGGTTTGACTAGATGCTTCTGGCAATTTTGAGGAACTGTCCACCCTCCATCTCCATGGCTAGGACTGCAGATTTTCCTCCTTCACTATGGTAGAGAAGGGGAAAGATTAACTGCATCTTCTCAAACCAGCACACCCCTCCAGAGAACCAGACCAGAAGCATACCTCCCCATAGAACCAGAAGAGGATGCAGAGGCTACTTGTTCCACCCTGATGATATCACAGAGGGACCAGAGGCTTAGGAAAGGTCATGGGCCACATTCAGTAATTGGCAGGATCCAAAATGAAAACCCAGTGTTCTGACCATCAGGCTAGAGGCTCTGTCAATTATTCAAGAGAGAATGAGCCTGTGGTGGTTGCTGGGCTGCTTTGGTTGAAGAAGAGCAAGGTGGCCATTCTCTGAAGGAGGCAGAGCTGTGATGCTTGGGTTGCATGTCACGGGCACGGGAGCGGCCCCCGCCACTTGTGACACCTTTATGGTTCTTCTCCAACATGTACTCTCCAGTCATAAAATGAGTCCTAGACTCATAGAATTAAGTCACCTTCCTCAATTTTATTTCATTCTTAAGTTTCCAGCTGTTAAACACATCCAGGTGTATTTAATTTTCAATAATTTCAAAACCATCACTTGTTCCAAGGCCTCAGTACAACCCATTTCCTTCATTAGACCCTATGACCCTCATTGTTTCTGTGCAGGGTCCAGCCAGATCCCCCTGGATTCCAGGCTTTGATCTGATTATTCAGCTAAAACCGATCAAGCTGACTTCACCCATGGCCATCTTTGGTAACAGCCACTTTTCTTTCTATTTTTGATCTCTTTTTTCAAAACTTCCAACATCCTGTTCTTCATTTGGTTTCCTTTGGTTGACCCTCCCATCCTACTAATTCTCTCATTGCTCACTATGAGCAGACTCTTCTTCGCACCAGACACACCTTCTCCACAAGCCTTAGTTCATCTTGGGGAAAACTGCCTGCTGATGTTGCTGTGTTCTCACCAGCCAGACTCAACCTTATCAATCAGTCCTGCAGTTCACTCTTTAAATCTTTCACTTGTTTCATATGGCTGCACGAGAAACCATCTAACAACCCTGTGGGGCTTTTTCTGGTACAAACCAAGGTCCAAAAATCAAGCACCAAAAGCCTATCCAGTACTGTCCAGTGTTCACAACTATTTTACATTCTGAGATGATTTTTTTTAATTTATGGTTAACTACATATTAGAAAAGCAACTTTCTAATTAGAAAAGGTACCTTATTAAGATACTCCTTAGGAGACAGCTGCCTATTAAGAAAATTAATTTCCCTTTATCCCTGCTTCCATGGCAACACTTTAATGCTCTGAGAGGATAAAATGTGACTGTAAAAACCTAACTATTCTCAGAAGATCTCATTTCATATTTACTAGACATTATTTAGAAGTGCTCTATCATACCGTTTCAAATCCCAAGATGCAGTACGAATTGATTAACAAACAATACATCCTGTGATTTTAAGTAGCAATTATGTTCTTCCTCTTCCTTCAGGACTCTGGTTTAGCGAATGCTTCTCAAAAGTCGCAAGTTGGGGATACTTCTAGCTAACAACCCCCATCCCTGACTTGAGATGAAAACAAACATGGGCGCAGTTAAGGTTATCCTCATGTGTCCCCCATTCTAGTCCCCAACCCACTGTGTGGAGGTTTTGCCACTGAGGTCCAGACTATATAAGCACTTCGATGAGTGGTGAGCAAAGAGCCATTGATCAACTGATTTGTGTTTGCAGCCAAGGACACACAGAGCCCCTCTCAAGCAGATTTTCTGCTCTGCTCAAGGAAGGTTACTTGTACCACCAGTTGTTAAAAAGGGGAAAACATCTTTGACATTCCTGGAGCTACACCTGTAAATGAAGGATTCTGACCTCTTCCTGTGGCCAGCCCACCCACTTGACTTCAGGGACATAGTTCATGCTTTCTCATAACAGGCTTTAACATTCCCAGGAGATTCCAACCAGGTCATGTACCTTTGTACCTTGTTTTAGAAGAAACAATAGATTTCTAAAGCCAAGTGCGGTGGGAGGAAAGAAAGGAGGGCTGCACTGTTTCCTCCAATTCCTGACTTCTGAATGCAGCGTTTGCCCTGGGAGGACTCTTTGTTAAGGCAACAGAGCATCTCATCCTGGGAGCATGGAGACCTGACTCGACACAATACTGACCTCCTCAGACAGCAGATGCTGGACAGGAAGGCTGGTGACTCTTGCTGACACTTCTCTTTGCTACTACACTCCTTCAGGAATTCCTGAAGATCCGTGGCAGGAAACCCATTCTGTTGGTATTTCTTTAAAAAGTACAGTGTGGTTACCTTATTTTTACAGCATGAGAAATTGCTCCCTTTGTCAACGAACAAAACCCACCTCTGCTAAAATAAAACTCTCCCACGTTGCAAGCTCGGATCTAAGAACTGATAGTAACAATAATCAATCCATCTCTGGGCCCTTCGAAAGCCAAGCCAGGGCCACCATGGGAACAGAGAGCCATTCAGAGGAAAACTCCAGAAAGCAAGCTTAGTGGGGGAAGGGTTGTTGTTGTTATTTAGTTGCTAAGCCGTGCCTGACTCTTGCAACCCCATGGACTGTAGCCCACCAGGCTCTATCTTAGGGGTTTCCCAGGCAAGAATACTGGAGTGGGTTGCCATTTCTTTCTCCAGGAGATCTTTCCGACCCAGGGATCTAAACCCCGTCTCCTGCACTGACAGGCTGATTCTTTACCACTGAGCCACCAAGGAAGCCTAGAGGCATGTTAATTAAAGGAGTGAAGGAAATAGCAGTCTAAAGCTTTCGTGTTCACTGCAAGCCCAGGAGAAACCTCCCCTCTCCCACACTGCCCATGTGGAGTTGGGCTGGGAAGTTTTATAGAAGCTGGTCGCTTAGTGAGGTAGAAGGCAGTAGGTTCCTCCAAACAGACACAGAGACTCTGAGAGACCCCTCCCCTCATGTTCAGTGAGATCATCCACCAGGTCACCAAGGCTTGACACCCCCATAGGGACACTGCCACATCCAAAGACAGCACCCACACTGAGCAGGCCTGGCGCCTCTCCCCACGGCCAGCCCCCCTGCAGCCACCCACCCACTCCTACAGGATCATGTGTCTCCTTCTGCACAAAATGCTCAGGAGTATTTCCAACGGACTGGCTGCTCCTGGGATAGTCTGAGAAGGTTCAAGGAGAGGACAACACCATAGGACATGGACATGGAATCCCTGGTTGCTCAGATGCTGGCCCCAAACAGAGACACCACCGCCCAAGGCTACAGAACTTCCTTCATGGTACAGACCAGTTAAATGGACCCAGTCGGAAAGGACACAGGGTCCACTGGGTAGCTTAGGAAGGTAGGAAGCTAAACGGCCACAAAAGCCTTAGATTTTGTAACTTAAAGGAAACCTGCATCACACGAGTGGCATCCAGCGTGTGAGGTGTGCCCACTTGTGGACAGTTGTCAGGAAGATGGTCACCCTTTATCACTGAAACAGCACTCAAAGCTGAAGTTCCAGGACAGGCACGTATGCCTGTAAGCACTACGAAGACCCAAGGCCCAGCTACCTGATTTACCAAATTCAGCCCATCCTGACGGGCTTCCCCTGTGGCTCAGTGGTAAAGAATCTGCCTGAAATGCAGGAGACGGGGGTTCAATCCCTGGGTTGGGACGATCTCCTGAAGGAGGGTATGACAGCCCACTCCAGTATTCTTCCCTGGAGAATCCCATGGACAGAGAAGCCTGGCAGGTTATAGTCCATAGGGTCACTTAGAGTCAGACACAACTGAAGTGACAGCAGGCAGGCAGGCCCATCTTTACCCATTTCCTTTCTCTTTCCCACTATACCTCCAAACCAGTCCACCCCAATCTGGGCACCAAGAACAATGTCCTAAATGCATATTTAAAATGAACCTCCAGCATCTAAAAAGTTTCTTTTCTAAAAAATCTCAAGAATCTAAGTAAAACTATAGTATTTTAAGTAAAAAAACTATAGTATTTTCCTATGTTCCAATCTATACAGAATTTGTAATAGTTTTTGGTAGGAAATAATGATAACTGCTTACCTTAATGGTGTCATAAGAGTCTGTAATAATTGCAATGAAAAGGCTGAGAATCATGTATATGAAAAGGCTGATGAAGGAATATAAATACAGGCGACTGAACAGCCACACCAAGTGGCTCTTCTGCTGGATGTGAGCAAAGGTCGCATACATGTCATCACCGTTGACCAGAGAAAACAGACACTCAGCAACCGTGTTCAGATTTTCAAACTGTGGAGGGGGAAGACCAAAAGTAGTCTGAGATATGCTAGCCAAGGAAGTAGAGAAGTCTCAAGTTAGCTGGTTTTGTTGAAGACATTCTTGCTGCCATTGTTATCACGATTAACATTCACTTTAGGGCACCTGGAATACCATGCGTTGCAAATTGTTACTCAAAACCCTCCTCTACATTCACAAAGATAATTCCTTGACACCGCTCTCAGTTTTTTTCCTTTGCACTCTTTATGTTGTTGTTGTTGTTCAGATGCTCAGTCATGTTTCACTCTTTGCAACCCCATGGACTGTAGCACCCATGCTTTCCCGTCCTCTGTCTCTCAGAGTTTGCTCAAGCTCATGTCCACTGAGTAGGTGATGCCATCCAACCATCTCATCCTCTGCCGCCCCCTTCTCTTCCTGCCTTCAGTCTTTCCCAGCATCAGGGTCTTTTCCAATGACTTTTTTATATATTTGTGGTCAAGCCACCTGACAATTTTGGATCAGATTTTTCTTTCTTTTCTACTTAACATAGTCTTGTATTATTCATACCCAGAGATCATTTGTTGGAAATGTCAACTGTAACTATTTCCCTTTCACTGGACATCCTAATCATGTTTGCTGTTGTAGAGAACAACGCAAGGCACATTTCTCAGCACTGAGTTTTTTCCTACTATTAGGTCTCAGTCTGTGTGGTCTTCACTGTTGCACTGGCTTTTCTCTAGTTGCAATGAGCAGGGGCTGTACTCTAGCTGTGATGTGTAGGTTTCTCATTGAGGTGGCTCCTCTCACTGTGGAGCGGGGGCCCCTCTCTTGCGGAGCGGGGACTCAGCAGTTGTGGTGCATGTGCTTAGTTGCTCTGCAGCAGGTGATGTCTTCCCAGATGAGGGATTGAACCAGTGTCTCCTGCATTGGCAGGCAGATTCTTCATCACTGAGCCACCAGGGAAGCCCACGATTAACATTTTAAGGCTAAAATCTGCTAAACTGCTTTCTGAAAGAACTGCAGGGCACCAGCAAAAGTGGACGGGCCAGAGACAGAGGCTCAAGAAAATTGGTTTCTTTGTAGCCTTTCCAACCATGGATTCAGATAATTTTCAAGCCTTAAAAGCTAAAGATTACCAGAGGTGGGAAAGTGCATTAGGATGAATGATCATGGTGTGTCTTCTGAGGGCCCCCCAGCTAACAGTGGACTGGCCGCTGCCAAGAAACCTAACACCTGTGGCAGAGCTGGGTGGGCTGCCTCAGGAAAGTGGCCCTCAGAAGTCAGGCCTGAAAGCCGAGGTGCTCATCAGTGAGAGGAGGAAGAGACATTTGCTCAGTGAATATGGGGGGAATAGGTGCGGAGCCAAAGGAGTGGTGGGGGAGTGAGTGTGTGCTGTGCTCACAGAGCCTTGTCTGGGCTTCTAAATATTTCAGACTAATCCCGCCTTCCCTGGAGAAGAGCGAAAACCTGGACAGAAGAGGGATAGGATCTGCTCTCTGTTTTCGTGGCACGTGAAGATCTCCTAGAATGAGACAAGCTCAGGGGCCAGGGTGCCAGTCGGACTGAGTGCAGGGGCCCAGGACTGCAAGGAATCCAGAGGAAAGTGGGGAGAAAGTAAGCCCAGGAGGCTGGGGGAGGAACCTCTGATGGACTCTGTTCCAGACAAGGCCAATTTAAGGGGCGTAGAGGCAGCGACAGGAGGTAGTTAGCCAGAGGCTGACTGAACACCTGAAGCCCTGGGGGCAGAGCTGAGCAGCGGCCGGTGTGGAATGCCACAGGAAGCTCACAGCCCCCACCTGGCTTATGTGCTTAACACCAGCTGCCATATCCACAGAAAGTAAACAGCAAGTGCTTAATGAATGAAGTCTCTGAGGTCAGAGGGTTAAACATTAGATAAGTGTGAAAAGTTTCTATGTGAAGAATGATAATGACTTAATAGGTAAAAGGCGACACAGTTTTCAGAAATGCAGATATAACAGGTTGCTGCAAAGCTCTAACAGAACCTATTCTGTCCTTAGCAGGAGGAGGGGCCAGTACCTCCATCAAGTCAGCATGTGTGGCTGTGGGGACAAGTCCCTGTGAATGTCTCTGGGACATTTCCAGTTGGGAGCTGTGTTATCAATATGGATTCACATGCAACACAATAATAGCTCCCACCACTTAAGCCCAGAAAATGGGCTTCCCTTCCAAATGTCTCTATCTCTTTCTGCCATTCCAGCCTCCTACCAGAAAAAGATTACTCCAAAATAATCAACTGCTTAAAACTATGTGTTGTTTATATGTGAAATCTAAAATACAACACAAAAGAAACCTATCTGTGGAATGGAAACAGACTCACTGACATAGAGAACAGATTTGTGGTTGCTAAGAGGAGGGGGCTGGAGGAAGGCTGGAGTGGAAGGCTGGGGTTAGCAGGTGTAAGCAACTACATATAGAACGGATAAACAACAAAGTCTACTATATAGCACAGGGAACCTCAATAAACCACAATGGAAAAGAATATTTAAAGAAAGAATCTCTATATATGTATAACAATCATGTTGCTGTACAGCAGAAATGAACAGTGTAAATCAACTATTCTTCAATTTAAAAAAAAGGCAGTGTTGAATGAATTTATTTTCCCTGCTCTACTATTTAATAAGGTTTGTCTGTTTGTATGGTGTTTCTCTAACCCACTCTTTCTACCCATCTCTGATGTCACACTTAAATATTTATTACAGAAAACTCCAGGGAAGACTTCCTCACTCCAACCTCTTCGGCCTCCAGTCCAAGCTGCAATAAAATCTCAACTTCAAAGAATATAGCCTTCAGATCGTTTCTCTTGCTTAACAATAATGCGAAGTCTGGAGGCAAAGTAAAAATCCAAACCAAGAACCTTGGAGTAAGTTCTTCGTTTATGGGGCCTCATGCCATCCCTTGAATGGTAGTGTCAAGATCATGTGTCTGCCTCCTCTCACAACACCTGGGCCACCTCTCGGATTTATTCTCATCTGGTACATCTGTCATTGTCTTTGTCCGATGAAGCCAGTGTTGAAGGGCTATTTCAGTCTTACATCAAGACAGACTGCCCTGGCAGCTCTAGTTTGTTCTCTACATCAGTAAGAACCACAGAAGAAACTACTGGTTGGTCTTCTAATTGTGTGCACACTTCTCTGTACCCCAACCAGCTAGCAAACTCCCAGTCCATGACAGATTCACGGGGTAAATTCTGTAACCAAAGGAGAGCATACAGACATACCCCAAATAAGAATCATGCCCATGGCTTTGCTACATCGCCAACAACTCTGAAGACCTGGACTAAAGTCACTCTCCATGGAGACCTGGAGGGAACATCCACTGGAGCAAATCACTTATTAATATGCAGATAGTTTAATAATAAGACAGGTAGTTCCCAGAGTAACTAGTTTCCACCCCACCACTAGCCTTAAGACAATGTGGTTCAAGTTGGTTTCTATGAACATCAATTACAACTCTGATGGCACCATTAATAATCCATATTTCTAGGGACTTGCCTGGTGGCACAGTGGTTTAGAAGCCACCTGCAAGTGCAGGGGACATGGGTTTGATCCCTGGTCCGGGAAGACTCCACATGCCAAGGAGCAACTAACCATGTGGGCACCTACTGAAGCCCATGTGCCCTAGAGCCCTCACAAGGCAGCAAGAGACACCACCACGCTGAGAAGCCCGAGCATTGCAACCGAGAGCAGACCCCACTCACTACAGCTAAAGAAAGTCCGCCAAAAGCAATGAAGGCCCAGCACAACCAAGAATTAATTAATTAAAAAAAATTTTAATCCATATTTCTCAGTTTCTCTTGGAAACCGGCCAATTCCTTTCTTTAATGTCAAGAACCTCCAGCAGTTTCCGTTTCAAGTTCCAGAACCGCGAGTCAGTGGGCACAGTGCAAATCCATCCCTTAGTTTCCTGTGCAGTTACTTAGAATCAGTTTGGACATAATATGCATCTCACCATTTATGTTATTTATCTCCCTCTTCTCTGGGCACGTGAGATTTGTTTTAACCCACCAAAAGTTAAACAGAGATCTAATAAGGTAAGTAAATGGTACATACTCTACCATTTCATACCATAAGAACTGGCTGTGAGCTAGTTTCAGTGGCCAAGATCCACAGTATAAGTTAGCTTTAAAAATACCTAATGTGGAGAACAGTATGGAGTGTCTTTAAAAAACCAGAGCTACCATTTGATACAGAAACCCACTCCTGGGCATATATCCAGAAAACTGGATATATATATGTTAGAAAACTCTAATTCAAAAACATATGTGCATTCCAATGTTTGTAGCATTTACAACAGCCAAAACATGGAACATGGAAGCAACTCAAATGTCATCAACAGATGAATGGATAAAGAAGATATATATATATAATGGAATATTATTCAGCCATAAAAAGATGAAATAATGCCATTTCCAGCAACATGGATGGACTTAGAGGTTATCATGCTAAGTAAGTTGGACAGAGAAAGACACATATCACATGATGTCACTTACATGTGGATTCCACTTACATGCGGAATGTAAAACACAATATAAATGATCTTATTTACAAAACAAATAGACTCATAGACATAGAAAATAAACTTATGGTTACCAAAGGGAAAAGGGGAGGAGGATAAATTAGGAAATTTGAATTAACAGACACACAACTACTATACATAAATCAGATAAACAAGTAGGACCTACTATATAGCATAGGGAACTGTATTCAATATATTGTGGTAACCTATGATGGAAAAGAATCTGAAAAAGAATATATATGTGTGTGTGTATGTATAACTGAATCAGTTTGCTGTATACTTGAAACACTGTAAATCAATTTTGTTGTTTAGTTGCTAAGTTGTGTCCAGCTCTTTTATGAGCGCATGGACTGTAACTCGCCAGGCTCCTCTGTCCATGAGATTTCCCAGGCAAGAATACTGGAATGGGTTGCCATTTCCTTCTCCGAATCAACCATACTTCAATTTAAAAAAAGATAGAGATTAAAAAAATACCCAAGGTAAAGAGAAATAAGGTCCTAATGTGCTTCCAGGCTACAGATGCATCCCTAGGAAATTGCTTTGGTTCTCATAAGCTTACAAGTCCCCAGAAAGCAGGTATTGCTGTCTCTGTTTCTTGTCATTCAGCAAACTTGCTGAACATCATGGTACCATGATCTTTGGACCACACTTGACATGAGGAATGCAAAGAGCAATAATCCATGATCCCTGTCCTCAAAGAATTTGGACTAGAAGAATCTGACAGTGTTGGGGGCACAGTAGATGTTGAATAAATATCAAATGGATATCTCCATAAAGAGTCTCCACAGGCTCCAGACTATCACAGTGAAAACCCAAGCATTTGTTCCACAAATGATCATTGTTCAATTGAGCCAAAAAGAACTTTCATGTGAATGAAAGCACAATTTGCAATGGCTTATGTCAGAGAGTGACATAAAAATTTGCTTCAAGAGTTGGTGTGAGTCTCATGTGGCATTCACATAAAATGTTTTAACCAGCTAATAGTTGTTTTGAGTAAGAGAGGTGCTTGGATAAAACCGGCGGCCTTGAAAGCAAGAAGGTGTAACTCTGGTGCCACTGAAATTTTACCAATGGCGTCAGCCAAGACCAGTGATTTTTCAATGCTTTGTCTTTTCATTTGCAAAGTGGGGACAATAAATGCAAGACTGTGGTATATTCCTCAGAAAGTGCTCTGGCAACGTCAAAGCCACATTACAGTTATGTTCTTCCAGTACTCATCTTGAATTATTAAACAGCAACAGGCTCCAGCCCACCATGCTCCCACATTTTGAAAGGGCATTGTGCCGATGTCCATTAGTGCTGGAGCAAATGTTGGCAGGACACTTGTATTTTTATTCTCTTTCAGTTGAACCACTGAAATCTGGTGTCTAACAGGAAAGCCAAGGAGCTGAAATGTGGGATTCCTGCTGCCAGACGAGCCTCGGGGTGGAGCTCTGGCTTTTCCGATACCTTCTCTTTAGAGTTTTTTGTTTGTTTGTTTAAAGAGCGATTGAGCTTCTACACCCAAGCTAGCTGTGATTCTAGAAATTCTAGAAAATGCTCACTATGGTGCTGTCCAGCTTTCAGGCAATACTTGACGGTCTTCTGATTCAACAGATAGTGACTGACTGGCAGAACCTGACATTTTTCACCATTTGGATTGGTTTGGAGAGAGATGTGCAGGGGGAGAAAACAATTCTAACTTTAGACTCAAAGAAGAAGTAATATGGAGAAGAAAAAACAGAAGTCCAGAGCCAAAGTGAAGGTTTTCTCTAACTATGGAGCAGTGCATCCACTGAATTAACTCAACTCTGTGTTTTCCAAATAGATCAGCTTGGTTAGGAATGGGAGATAGAAGCCATAAACAGACCTGCTACACAACCCCAGAGATATAGTTCTTATCTCTCTACTCCTCCAGGGGAGAAGAGACAGACTGGCGTTAACTAAGAGACGTAAGTCAAGAGCTGAAACATCCAATATGGCCACCGCCAGCTCCGGGTGACTATGGAACATCTGATGAATAGCCAGTCCAGGCTGAAGTGTGCTGTCAGGACAAAATGCCCACCAGATCTCAAAGACTCGGTGCCTAAAAAGGAATGTAAAATACCTCAATGTTTTATATTGAATACAGGCTGAAGTCATATTTGAAATATATTGGATTAAATAAAATGCATAATTAAAATCAATTTCATCCATTTCTCTAAAAAAATGTTTAATGTGGCTACTAGAAAAAATTTTAAAGTACAGACATGGCTCTCATTTGTAGCTCTCATATTTTTCTTGGAGAGTGCTGATCCCCTGGACTCTTTGCAAGGACAGAACTGAAGATATGAAAATACAGTTAAGACTCACAAAGCAAAAGAACACCATTTTTTACAAGGTAACTTTGACGCATATTGAAAGAAATAAGGATGATGACTTGGCTTTCCTCTCATGGTTGATCCACTCTTGAGTCAGACTAAATGCTCTTTTGTAATGATTTGTTTTAGGTAATGCCAAGAAAAGAAAAGAAGAAATGCCTTCAGCTTATTGGTCAAATGATGTGTATTCAGGTAAAGGTGAGCTGGGTGTGAATCCTATCTCAGCCATTCACTAACTATTCAACTCCAGGAATCTAACATATTAAGATCCTTATTTTCTGTCAAAAGAGAATAATATTTCCCACAGGGTTCATGGGAGGGCTAACAGAGCGAGGGAGGTAAAGAACATGGGCACCTTATCTATTTAGCACATAACACTTGAGAATGGTAGCTAGTTTGGTAAAATTAAAGCAACATTTCTGAGCATCTTCCAGAACAATGATGGGATAGGGAGGATGTGTGCCTGACTCTTTGCAACCCCATGGACTGTAACCCACCAGGCTCCTCTGTCTATGGGGATTCTCCAGGCATGAATACTGGAGTAGGTTGCCATCATACCCTTTTCCAGGGGATCTTCCAGACCCGAGGGTCGACCCCATGTCTTTTAAGTCTCCTGCATTGGCAGGTGAGTTCTTTACCACTAGTGCCACCAGGGAAGGTACCAGGGAAGGTAGAGAACCATTAATGGCCACAGGACCACTGGATAAATTCACTGGCCGTGGAAGAGCAGTATTTATTCCACATGGTGCAACACTGCCCTCTCGTGACAAAAATGTGGTAAAGCATTCAGACCATGAGGCAAGTTAGGAAGAAAAATGTTAATTTTCCTGTGCATTAAGACAATAAATTCTCCAGGTCAGAGAGATCATGTCAAAGAACAATTTTTACTGATGAGTCACCTTTAAATCAGTGGGCTAGAACTGGAAGAGCAGTAAGATGATCAAGATTTGCTAATAATCCAGAGATGGTCACTTTGGAATAGGGAAATGGTAATTCTCTTTGGACAAATTAAATGTAATGCTTAAAGAGGAGAAAGTCTGGGTAGATTCCAAGTTACTAGGGTTTATTTTAGTAGGAAAATACCAAAAGTTTGAATTTTATGGATTGCTCGATTTTTGTGAAGAGTTTATAAACCAGATTTGATCATGGTTTTTTTTAATGCAACTATCAAGTTCAAAACTTAAAGCTGAGCTGTATACCAGTGTCAATACAATCCTTTACATCTTTACTTTTCTCCTTGTAGGACACCTAAGTCAAGATGACTGTACCCTGGGCTGTTGACAAAATTAAACGAAAGAGAAGAGAGAAATGCTTAGCATTGCCTCAAGTGTTAGCTGCTATTATTTATATTTTTGTTGTTTCTATTGTCCCAATTGCCAAAGGCCCCTGGAGGAAAAAAAAAGAACTATAAGATGCAATCATTGCTTTTACTTTTTTGGTTTGAAAACAAAGCCTATCAAATTTCATTTCCTGCTATATCTTTGAATCAAATTTATCATTTTAAAACAAGAACATCTGGAGAAGGAAATGGCAACCCACTCCAGTACTCTGGCCTGGGATATCCCATGGACAGAGGAGCCTGGTGGGCTACAGTCCATGGGGTCTCAAAGAGTTGACACACCTGAGCAAGCATCAAGTCATTTTTAAGGGGAGGAAACAGTCTCAGGAAAGTTGAGATGCTTGCCAAAGGCCCCAGAGCTTTTGACAGCAGAGCCAGAATTATGGCTGAGGATTCCCAAATCCCAGGCTTGTTGATCCTGGCCTCTCTCACCAGCTATGTGTGTAGAAAACTAGAATCTAAAATATGCCCGAGAGCTTCCCTGGTGGCTCAGTGTTAAAGAATCCACCTGCCAATGCAAGAGATGTGAGTTCCATCCTTGGTCTGGCAAGATCCCAACGTGCATTAGAGCAGCTAAGCTCCTGGGCCACAGCTGCTGAACCTGTGCTCTGGAGCCTGAGAGCTGCAACTCTTGAGCCCGGGTGCTGCAACAACTGAAGCCCGAGCATCCTAGACTGTGTGCTCGGCCACGAGAAGCCACTACAGTGAGAAGCCCACATGCCACAACTAGAGAGAAACCCCTGCTCACTGCAACCAGGGAAAAGCCCACTCAGCACTGAACACCCTGCACGGCCGCAAGTAAATAAAATCCTTTAAAAAGAAAAAACAAGAACATCTGAACATAACTTTGTTGTCCCTGAAATTATGATACTGACTGCAGCCCAGTAATAGCTGAGAATTCAGATACTGAACTTTAATAAGGCAGTAAGATGACGCTGAAATCAAAGCCCCCTGCAAAGGCAAGATGCGTTATCTTTCGAATCATAACTAACATGGTCATTCTAGGCAGTCTTTATCTCCTCCATCCTCCTCAGTTAATCTGGATGAAAACTGTAACTCTTTTGAGTTAGGAGGATTTTGAAATGCTTTTCCTTACTTAATTTTCATTTTTATTATAGTGATCTTATGTACAAACACTTCTTATGTGGCATCCAGCTGGGTTCACATGTGACCCCTTAAGTCAGACCCAGACAACCATGAAATAAATGTGCTCTTTGGCTTCCTGCAGTTCTTGTTTCAATATCCTAAAGTCACATCAACATCCAAGAAAGGGAAAGAAAAGGAAAACTAACAATAAACAATAAAAATATGTGTTCACTGATGTCAAGCGTATGTGCTGGAGAGAAGCGGGATGAAGCTCAATGCTAGAAACCCATTTTTTAAAAAACTTTTTACTTTTTTTTTTTTTTTGGCCATGCTGTGCAGCACTGTGGGATCTTGGTTCCCTGACCAGGGATGCAACTCGAGTCCCCCGAACTGGAAGTGTGGAGTTGTGACCACTGGACTGCCAGGGAAGTCCCGAAACCCGCGCTTAAGGGCCCCAGGTGGAGGCTACACACCTTGTTGTGATACGGTCCTAAGACAATCCAGCCGCAGAAGGTGTAACCCAGATAGATCATCCCAGCACACGCGCAGAAGCGAAGAACTTTTGGCAACGAGGCTTGCATTGTTAAAATGAGCACCTGAAAACACACACACACACACACAAAACGGCAGAATGGGAGTTATTAAAAAGTAGCCAATAGATCCTGAAGAAATAGACCTGAATCCCAGTGGTGCCGCCCAGGGCCCACATCCTTACATTATATGCTTGGAAGTAACCCAAGTATCGGATGACTCCAACCCAGACAAAAAGTGTAGACGTTCCAAGCAAAATGCTGCACAGATTGTAGTTCGTGAGATTCTAGGAAATGAAAAAACAGACGTATTAGTAAAATTTTCTATTCCACTCAGCTCAGGAACCTCGCTTGAAACTGACTGGAAAAGAATGGTCTGCCTGCCTCTCTACAGTGATTCTAAGAGCTTTTAAACTGAAGAAGAAAATAATAAGAGTGCACAATTCCAAATGTGTTTCTCATTTCCTTTTAGTATTGCAATTTGTTGAACTAAATCTTTGTTCAAACAGTACTCTGAACTAGAGACTGCATTTACCACTGACTTAGGCATTAAAGCACATAAACTAATGATGTTTGCTAAATATCAAACAATACTTTCCAGCTATTAACACTTTTAAATGAAAGCCCCAGCATGATCTGCTAACAGTTCCTGCTCTCAAGGACTTCCAGGTATAACTGAAGAGACACATGCACAAACACAATTCTAATATAATGTGCTATGTGTAGTGAGAGGCACAAGCCGGACTTGTTACATAGGGCTCCCAGGGGCGTGACCCCAGAGTGGTGCCAGCCTGGTGGACAGGCTGGGAGAGCATTGCAAGTCAACAGAGGCTGAACCAGGGCCTCAGGCTGGGAGCCCACAAGACAAGCCAAAGAAAGCGAGGGCGGGAGAGGGAAGGAGAGCTGGATGATGAGGACCCTGGAGACCACACTGAAAAAAGGCCACTTCATCACAAAGGGGGGTCTCTGAGGCAGAAAGGATTGTCACTGCAAGACAGACACCAGAAAGATGACTCTGACAGCTGTGTGATGGGTCCAAGGGGTACAGGATGAATGCAAAGCAACAGTGAGGATACCGCTGTGGCGGGAGGAGGAGCCGCAACAATGAGAAGATCTAGACCAGACAGGAAGACGCCTGGAGGAGGTGGAGCAGTTGCCATGGATGAGAGGGAGGTGTTAGAGGTCAGGAGAGAAGGCTGGTAAGATTTGCTAACTCAAGGCAGGGCATGGAGGGGAGGAGTCAAGACTTGGGAAACTAAATCAACTAAGTTACCCAAGGGCCAGGCAACCAGCGGCACTCAAATCATCCTCAAATAAAACCTCTATCCTTCAGAACCCCCATCAGTCATGGGTGAGCACCCCTGGCTCATGGCGTGATTGGATCAAGGGTCAGAGGCTGTTTTTTTGCAACTTAAAAAAAATAAAGCCTGACCAAGCAATCAATCCTCTCACATTTCAGTTCTTATTCTGAAGATGCTGCCAAGTTCCCGAGAGGACATTCATGGGAATATCACCTTCCACAGAACATCCACCTCCTCATTTTCCGCTCACAAAAAACCAGGTCAAAGGAGGCTTCAGTTTCATGGATGTGAGAAAAGAGAAAACGTGAGAATCACTGCACATCTTAAGAGTCTGTGAGACCACCCAAAAGAATAGAAAGAACAAAAGGTTTAAAATCGGTTGTCCTCACCTTGGCTTTAATTTCCATCTTTAACACGGATCCACTTATTGTCAGGAGATCGCTGATGATCACCAGGATATACCATTGGTTGATGAACTCCCTCCGGTCGGCATTACACACACATCGCTTGTACTTCTCCAGGAAGAACTTTAGGAATCTCTGCAGCAAAAGAAAAGAAGAAGAAGAAGCATTTCTAATAAACTGCACTGGCCTCTGGAAGGAAAAAAGTGAAGAACAGAGCTCTTGCATGTCTGATGGCATGACACCGCCTTTTCCAACGTGACGGATTCTCACTTGGAGGGTACAGATCACAGCCCACACCCTCCCCCACCATCTATCCCAGATGGAGATGAGCACGCCAGTGACCTGAGTGACTCCAACACCCAAAGCCGTGCTCTCCCTCCAGCAGACTCTTGTTGAAATAGCTAACACAGAGTCCATTCCAAACACTTTACATATTCTCAACACATTCAACCAGACAACAACCCTATGAACTAGGCACCGTGGACCTTTCCTTCCAGAGGAAAGAACAGAGACGCAGGGCAGCCAAGCCAGGACTTGAGTCCAGGCGGTCCAGCCCCTGGGTGTGGGCTCTCAGCGCGCCCTCACTCCCGTGCAGAACCCAGCCCCTGACACTGGATTCAGAATATCAAGGGACTTGGGGTGGGGGACTTGGGGTGGGTAAGAGGACTGGGTGTTTACAAAATACACTGACATAGGTCAAGACGTAGAAAATAGAATGAAGACCGTTTTCTTGCTCCACGTGTGGTGTTCTGATGACTTCCTACTTTCACTGACCCTAGTCTGTGTTTATACACATGCCACACACTGGGATAAAATTTGTGCTAGAGTATATGGTCACAAGAGTCCTAAGGGTAAAAAGGTAAAAGGAACCTCAGGGGAGAATTTAAAAACTATTTTTTAAAATAGGATAAAGTATTTTATGCATCATTATAACCCATTTACCATGCCTTCTTGTCAAAATGAACTCTGATCTGAAGACAAAAGATGAAACCTACACATGCTATTACCCTGTTCTTAAGATCACTCTTGAATTTAAAAGGGTCTCATTTATTCTAGAAACATTCAAAATCTTAAGAAGTTCACTGCTGTGCATCTGTGCTTATTAGCTCAAGTTGAAGCAGGATAATTGTCTGATTCTACCTGACATGCCAGGAGCTTAGACTCACTCTCTACACCCCAGGTTGATTAATGCCCTGTTGGAGGACAGTCACTCAAAGGAATTTAATTCAGTCAAGACCCCAGATAGGGCAGGATAACCCTTTGATAAGGCCCCACTGTTTGGACAAGCTGAAGGCAGAGGTCTGGAAGGGAGGGAGAATATTCCAACACACATTTACCTTTCGTAACCTCAGCGCAAGAACAATGGATCTTGTGCACAGGATAAGAGATGCCAAGCAAATCACAATGACAAATGCATCAAACACCAGGACATACTGAGTGTTTTTCTGAACTGAGAAACAAAAACAGAATTCAAATGTCAAACACACCTTACTTGGGAATAATTTCCAAACAAAATGGCACCTGGAAAATAAGATCAAATGATAAATGCTTCAACATCAGAAACAAATTACACCGCATTCATGCAGAGGTTCACAAACAAGGCAATCATTCCCTGATGTCGAATTACACATCTAAAAACATATAAATTCTTAACAGATATACTAAAATGTACTTATAAATATTTACTGTAGAGTAGAATTCAATAGAAGGTGGTCCATTTGGACCCNACTGATGTTGAAGCTGAAACTCCAGTACTTTGGCCACCTGATGCGAAGAACTGACTCATTTGAAAAGACTCTGATGCTGGAAAAGATTGAGGGCAGGGGGAGAAGGGGATGACAGAGGATAAGATAAGATGGTTGGATGGCATCACTGACTCAATGGACATGAGTTTGTGTGTAGGCTCTGGGAGTTGGTGTTGGACAGGGAGGCCTGGTGTGCTGCGGTTCATGGGATTGCAAAGAGTCGGACATGACTGAGTGACTGAACTGAACTGAACCAGTTTGTGGCTTTTAGTTTTCTTTATGGAATATTTTGATAAACAGAAGTCTTTTTAATCTTGTTGTTTACTGTGTTTATTGATTATTTCCCTTATGATTTTTGTGTTTTGTTCAATAAATCTTTCCCGCTTTCCTCAGTTATATTTTCTACTAAAAGTTACATTTTTGCTTTTCACAGTTAAGCCCTTAATTCACCTGGAATAGATTTTTGTGTACAATATGACTAGATATCCAATTTCTTTTTTTCTCCAAGTGGCTAACTGTGAAGAAACTGTTAAGTGTCTGAGACTTATCCTACTTGCAAATGGAGAAGCTAGCCTGCCTCAGTCTTGTTGACACTGGCAGAATACACGAGACTCCTGGATCTCAGACAAAGGGCAGGATTTAATACTCACAACACAGCAAACAGAGTGTTGGGTGTCGGTTTCTTTTGTCATGTTCCCAGAGGGAGGGCTATGAGAAGAGGGCTGGGTGGAACCTGCAGTGCAATGGATTGTGTTATGGGAAAGGAAACGAAGTTTGAGAACCTGAATCTTTTATAATGGGCAGTGAGTCAGCCTGATCATTACCCCAGTATGTGCTGAGTCGCTTCAGTCTTGTCCGAATCTGNAAGACGTAGAAAATAGAATGAAGACCGTTTTCTTGCTCCACGTGTGGTGTTCTGATGACTTCCTACTTTCACTGACCCTAGTCTGTGTTTATACACATGCCACACACTGGGATAAAATTTGTGCTAGAGTATATGGTCACAAGAGTCCTAAGGGTAAAAAGGTAAAAGGAACCTCAGGGGAGAATTTAAAAACTATTTTTTAAAATAGGATAAAGTATTTTATGCATCATTATAACCCATTTACCATGCCTTCTTGTCAAAATGAACTCTGATCTGAAGACAAAAGATGAAACCTACACATGCTATTACCCTGTTCTTAAGATCACTCTTGAATTTAAAAGGGTCTCATTTATTCTAGAAACATTCAAAATCTTAAGAAGTTCACTGCTGTGCATCTGTGCTTATTAGCTCAAGTTGAAGCAGGATAATTGTCTGATTCTACCTGACATGCCAGGAGCTTAGACTCACTCTCTACACCCCAGGTTGATTAATGCCCTGTTGGAGGACAGTCACTCAAAGGAATTTAATTCAGTCAAGACCCCAGATAGGGCAGGATAACCCTTTGATAAGGCCCCACTGTTTGGACAAGCTGAAGGCAGAGGTCTGGAAGGGAGGGAGAATATTCCAACACACATTTACCTTTCGTAACCTCAGCGCAAGAACAATGGATCTTGTGCACAGGATAAGAGATGCCAAGCAAATCACAATGACAAATGCATCAAACACCAGGACATACTGAGTGTTTTTCTGAACTGAGAAACAAAAACAGAATTCAAATGTCAAACACACCTTACTTGGGAATAATTTCCAAACAAAATGGCACCTGGAAAATAAGATCAAATGATAAATGCTTCAACATCAGAAACAAATTACACCGCATTCATGCAGAGGTTCACAAACAAGGCAATCATTCCCTGATGTCGAATTACACATCTAAAAACATATAAATTCTTAACAGATATACTAAAATGTACTTATAAATATTTACTGTAGAGTAGAATTCAATAGAAGGTGGTCCATTTGGACCCTATTCTAAAGAGGCGAAACTACTGACATACTCTTGAGTTCTCTCACACAAAATCAAAAAGGTAAGTAATCCATTAATGAAGGAACAAACATTTTAAAGGGCTTCCCTAAGTTGTGAAGATCCCCTTGGAGGAGGGCATGGCAATCCACTTCAGCATTCTTGCCTGCAGAAACCCCATGGACAGAGGGCTACGGTCCATGGGGTCACAAAGAGTCAGACATGACTGAGCTACCAGCTAAGCATAGCAAAACATTTGAAAATCCACCAAAAATCCCCATTTCTGCTTCTCAATCTTACTCTGCACTTTCCCAGCAAAGAGTGCCAATTCAATAAGCTCTTCTTACGCGTGGGAAAACCAACCACTTGGAATGAAAGTACAGAGAGTAGCAATCAGATTTGTGTCTCTATTGTTTTGGAGTATAGTTGCTTTACAAAGTGTACAGCAAAGTGAATCAGCTGTACACATGCATACTCCCTTTTTGTTTAAGGATTTCCTTCACATTTAGTCACCACAGACCACTGAGATCTGGATCCTGGAACACACAGTAGCACAGGGAATGTACTAAAGGAAGGCCATACTGTAAGCTTAGCTTCTCTCAGACTTCACGGTGTTGTCCCAAATCCCCGCGATGGCTCTCATCACTGGCAGCTTGCTGCTCTCTCCCAGCCCCTACCTCCTCTGCCCTGAGGCCACTCCGGTCTTCCTTCTTCCCTGCTCCTGCTAGGGGCTCTCCCGCACTCTCTCTCTTTCCCCCTCTCCCTCTCTCTCCCAGCAGGGACATTGCACCTCTGCCTGGAACAGCACCCTCCCCATCACACAAGGGGTTATTCAGCCTTGAGTATTTTCCTTCTCAGAACAGAATCCCCTAAATTCTCCTCCCTATTAACCCTTCCCTCCAAACCCAATCATAGCCCTGTCCACAGGTATACACACCTATAGATTCATTTACTCCCCTTTGCCTGATGGTCACTGAACTCGGTGCATATTCAAAGACAGCACAGCAAGGCGCACAGAGACGGTATAAAATGAAAAAGGACAATCTCTGGAGCCTGAGACCTGGCTCTGAATCTCGACTCTGCACTTGGAAGTTGTGGAGTCTTGGGGAAGCTGCCTCAGTTTCCTCATCCAAAACAATGGGTACAATGGAAAAAAAAAAACCTATTTTATAGGGCTGTCATGAGGATCGAGTAAGTTCATATATGAAGGCACCTAGAACTGCCCCATACACGTAATAACAAACAGAGCAGCTACTATACCATTCGATATTCATCTTCCCCACTACATGATTGGTTCTGGGAAGCAGGGACTGGATATATTTTGTTCAACACTACAATGCCTGCGCTTAGCATAATGCTTCAGCATGCTGACAGATAAGTACGGTGACCCCAGCAGAACATAAGAAGACTACGATAATCTAAGTTGGAATTTGTGACGGTTTAAGCAACGTCAGAGGCAGAGAAGACACAGAAGGATAAGGCAGAAAGTAGCAAGAGATGAAAAAGAGCGATTCAGTGGGACTTAGGGAGTAAGGAAGGACTGATCAAGAATGACCTCTTTTCTGTCTTGGGTCCACTGGCTCAGTCTGGACATTCATGACAAGAGAGGATGACTTGGTAGCGACTGAAACCGTGGGTTTCAGCCAATCAGAGATGACAGACAGGGATGCAGACTAGGAAGGATGAGGGATGAGGGCAGCAGGGTGGCAACGTCTGGGAATTAGGAGAGGAGACACACTCAGGAACCAGATGGAGAAAGGCCAGGGAAGCAGGAAGCAGGACTGGGGACAGGCAACCTTCAGGAACGTCTGAAGTCAGGGTGCTCCACAGAGACACCTCTGCAGAGAAGGCATCGAAGAGGAAGACGGGAGTGTGTCCACAGATTTAGAGATAATAATGGCGTGAGCAATCTCGGCACGTGTCTGAGAGCAGCTCATCCAGTGGGTTACATGTGTGGCCAGCTCGTAAATATCACTGAGCGAGCTGTCCAGCCTTGCTCAGCTTTGGGTACCACGTGGGAGCATAGCTGTACCAGTTTCATGCACTGTTAGGAAATCAGGCAAATGATCCCTATCAAGTGCTCGTTAGTGCCTCACATGGAGCACTTACCTTAGCATTTAGCATTTTCTTACTTTCTTACTTACTTAGCACTTAGCATTTTCCACTTCACAAGTTCAAGTTATCTCGAGATCCTATCTAATAGGTAGGTAAGAACACAACTTGACCAAAATCCAAGAGCACTGTTTTTTTTTTTTTTTTTTTTGGATCCATGAATAAGGCAGAGAGAATAGGAGCAGTTCTTGGAAAGATGGCACTGAAATCTTTAAAAAATGCAAGCACAGTACCTTCTTTTCTGACCTATAACAAGAATAAAATCTCTAAGACTGCTTGAATGGGGCCTTATTTACAGTTAAGAAAACAGGCCTGGAACTAAGAAGATAAATCATCCCTCATAACAGAGAAACAAGTATTGTATTTTTAAAATTTGATTTATTGAGATTACTTTGACATATTACAAAAAGCATTTTATAAACATCATGTGTATGTTAGTAGCTTAGTCATGCCCAACTCTTTGCAACCCCATGGACTGTAGCCCACCAGGCTCCTCTGTCCATGGAATTCTCCAGGCAAGAATACTGGAGAGAGTTTCTATTTCCTTCTCCAGGGGATCTTCCTGATCCAGGGATCCAACCCAGGTCTCCTGCATTGCAGTTAGATTCCTTACCATTTGAGCTACCAGGGAAGCCCAAACATCATAACTGCTTTCTTATTCTACTATGTTATTCCCACAAGAACAGTTCCCAAAACTGGGTTTGCAAAACTCTAGTCCAGAGAGTTGCTTCTGGCAACCTGGCTAGGGAAATCCGACCCCACCACCCAGTCCTTCTAGGGCCCCAACAAGTCCCCCACACACTTCCACTGCCACCTGTGTGACCCGGGCCAACGCTTCACACACTGAACCCCTTTCCCTGGGACACTCACTCACATCACCTATCGATGGGGAGTCCTGTCTGTCAGTACACATCCCTTCCAGCTCCCAGGCTCAAATGGCTACAGTTACAAAATCAAGTTAACATGAAGGTTAGTGATGTAGTGGGAATGGGTATTAGATGTCATAAAAGGCAACTCTGAGTTTGTATGTGAAAATGGCCATCCTCTTTTTATTTGGATATTTTCTTTTATTTCACCTTGAGATAACAATCAACAACAAAGCTAGAGAAGTGTCAAGGGAAGCGCATGGATGTGAACGAATCTCAGAATGTTTTGCAAATAGCACAAGGACCCCCCAAGATGTCACCCTTGCCTTTGTCCCCCTCCCCCAAAACCAGGGCAATCAATCCACCAGACAGCTTCCTACACGGAAAGAAAAAAAAAATCCATTTTCTAAGCTGTTTTCCAAACTTCAGCTTTCTAAGACTTGTCACATTATTTTAAATTTGCTCTCTCCTGGTCATGGAATCTGGTTTTATAGGGTGCAGCTTTGGAAGAAGATGTAAATATTTCTAGCTGTGAGATTGTGTTTCTCCCCACTGCCACAAGAGAGAGCTAGAGCTCCCCTCTTCTGAGTAAAGGCTCAGGGAAAACTTCCCCGTGTGGTCAGGGTGCCCGCGGGGAGGAAGGAAACCCAGGTCTGGCAAACCTGTTTAACTCACTGATTTGGTCAAGTGACTATTCCAAACCACATTTCCTATATGACAAGGGTTAGCTTTGTTCACATAAAATAGTTGCAGCCTACACTTGGGCTTGGAAAATTCACATCTGATCTGTGCCTTTCTGTACGGAGAATGCTGAGGAGTAGTGACCACTTTTTTAACAGAAACTAAAAGTGTGTATTCTGATCAGAGGTTGAGCCAGCAAATGGAACCACAAAGCCAAAACTTCAGAATCATCAGCCCAGGTGGCATTAATGGTAAAGAACCCACTTGCCAATGCAGGAGACACAAAAGAGTTCGATCCCTCGGTGGGGAAGATCCCCTGGAGGAGGAAATGGTAACTCACTCCAGTATTCTTGCCTGGAAAAATTCCATGGACAGAGGAATGGTGGGCTACAGTCCATGGGATTGCAAAGAGTTAGACATGACTGAGCGCGCGCGCACACACACACACACACACACACACACACACACACACACACATGTATTATATAGCTAAAAAGCCACAAAATTAGTCTAATTTAAAACTAATACAAAATAGCTTTTCTGGTAAGCGGCCTGAGGTGACCCCTAAAAATGGTGCGCTATTCACTCGACCCAGAAAACCCCACAAAATGATGCAAATCAAGAAGTTCAAATCTTCGTGTTTACTTTAAGAACACNTAGTCTAATTTAAAACTAATACAAAATAGCTTTTCTGGTAAGCGGCCTGAGGTGACCCCTAAAAATGGTGCGCTATTCACTCGACCCAGAAAACCCCACAAAATGATGCAAATCAAGAAGTTCAAATCTTCGTGTTTACTTTAAGAACACTCTCGAAACTACCCAGGCCATAAAGGGAATGCATATCCGAAAGGCACCAAGTATCTGAAGGATGGATATCACTTTACAGAAGCATTGTGTGCCATTCCGTCGCTGCAACGGTGGAGTTGGTGGGTGTGCACAGGCCAAACAGTGGGGCTGGACGCAGGGTCAGTGGCCCAGCAAGTGCTGAATTTTTACTACATATGCTCAAAAATGCAGAGAGTAATGCTGAACGTAAGGGCTTAGATGTAGATTCCCTGGTCATTGAGCACATCCAAGTGAACATCCACAGGATGCAGTGCGGGACTTACAGAGCTCACAGTCGGATCAACCCCTCCATGAGCTCTCCCTGCCACACTGAGATGATCCTTACTGAAAAAGAACAGATTGTTCCTAAACCAGAAGAGGAGGTTGCGCAGAAGAAAAAGATATCCCGGAAGAAACTGAAGAAAGAAAAACTAATGGNTCCCTGCCACACTGAGATGATCCTTACTGAAAAAGAACAGATTGTTCCTAAACCAGAAGAGGAGGTTGCGCAGAAGAAAAAGATATCCCGGAAGAAACTGAAGAAAGAAAAACTAATGGCCTGGGAATAAATGCCGCAAAAAAATAAATGCAAATAAAAGTAAAATAAATAAATAAAACTAATTCAAAATAGTCAGGAATCACGAGTATTTTACATTTAATTTTGTTCTAAGATTTGGTCAAAGGCAGGTTCAGTTAAACAAAACTGGTAAATGAAAATACACTAACCACCCATTGTTAACATCATCCAAACCCCTCAACGAGAAAGGGGTCTCTGGAGCCCAGTTTAGCCTGTGGATCAAGAAGTGTTTTATGAGTAATGCCTGAGTAACCGACCCAGGTTCGTACAGGCTGCTCTCTGGGCTCTGAAGGCCTCGATCTGCTCCATTGTCACAGGCTCAGGGCAAGTCATATCTTTTCCCAGAAGCGCTGCTCTGCTGTATGTCCCGCTCTGCCCGTCAAAATGAACCTCTGCTGTTTTGACCACCATATCTTGTGCCTCCACCACTTACTCTGATCCAGGACAAGCTCGAGATGTTCTAGGCATGTCAGTGTCCCTCACGAAGGTGTTTTCTTTCTTTCCCAGAGTGCTAGCAGTGACTGCCAGCTCTGGCTCTCACCGCTCACTTTACACAGTTATTCATTTACTACTCAACATCCTGGAAAGTAAGTACTATTGTTACTCTCATTTTCAGAGAAAGACAGTGAGACGTGGAGAGCCGAAGGAGTTTGTCCAAGATCACAGGCACAGGAAATAGAACCAAAACCCAAGCCCAGGCAGTCAGGCTCTAGAAACTGCTCCTAAATACTGGGCAACCCAGCCTCTCCTACGAGGTCTATAATCCACATTTGCTGAACTGAACAAAAACGCAAAGCTTCAGAATATGCTTGACAGAGGCAAACATTCAAAGTGTGGTTTTCTGGAGCTCTTTCTTCTTATTATCATCTAAGTAAACCCTTTATATACCCCAAATCCCCAAGTGAAGTGTTAAAGATCATTCACTATCCACAATGGGCAAGCATGTAACATACTTACTAGATCCAGAGATGTTCAAGTCTTTACATTCCTCGATTTTGGCATCAATGTTAAAATAGATTTTGATTTTGCCACTGTGAGCTTTATTGTCAAAGATTATCTAGAGACACAAACAGATGAAGAGGTTACAACCCAGCAGAAAGTATGATGTGTTAGATCAGTTCTACTTAAAATATCAATGGCATCCAAACAGTACGCTGATCCAAAAAGAATCAGGCCAATGAAAATGTCCTCATCACATGATTCCTTCATTCCTATTATTAATGAAAAACTGTGGTCCAAAGCAGGGGTCCCCATCCTCCAGGATCTAATATTTGATGATCTGAGGTGGAGTTGATGTAATGTTAACAAAAATAAAGTGCACAATAAATGTAATGCACTTGCTATTGCTGCTGCTAAGTCACTTCAGTCGTGTCCGACTCTGTGCGACCCCATAGATGGCAGTCAACCAGGCTCCCCCATCCCTGGGATTCTCCAGGCAAGAACACTGGAGTGGGTTGCCATTTCCTTCTCCAATGCATGAAAGTGAAAAGAAAGTGAAGTCACTCAGTTGTGTCCGACCCTCAGCGACCCCATGGACTGCAGGCTTCCAGGCTCCTCTGTCCATGGGATTTTCCAGGCA
>SJYV01051198.1:1558927-1572868 GCA_006410875.1 Neotragus pygmaeus
CACACACACACACACACACATACATGTATTATATAGCTAAAAAGCCACAAAATTAGTCTAATTTAAAACTAATACAAAATAGCTTTTCTGGTAAGCGGCCTGAGGTGACCCCTAAAAATGGTGCGCTATTCACTCGACCCAGAAAACCCCACAAAATGATGCAAATCAAGAAGTTCAAATCTTCGTGTTTACTTTAAGAACACTCTCGAAACTACCCAGGCCATAAAGGGAATGCATATCCGAAAGGCACCAAGTATCTGAAGGATGGATATCACTTTACAGAAGCATTGTGTGCCATTCCGTCGCTGCAACGGTGGAGTTGGTGGGTGTGCACAGGCCAAACAGTGGGGCTGGACGCAGGGTCAGTGGCCCAGCAAGTGCTGAATTTTTACTACATATGCTCAAAAATGCAGAGAGTAATGCTGAACGTAAGGGCTTAGATGTAGATTCCCTGGTCATTGAGCACATCCAAGTGAACATCCACAGGATGCAGTGCGGGACTTACAGAGCTCACAGTCGGATCAACCCCTCCATGAGCTCTCCCTGCCACACTGAGATGATCCTTACTGAAAAAGAACAGATTGTTCCTAAACCAGAAGAGGAGGTTGCGCAGAAGAAAAAGATATCCCGGAAGAAACTGAAGAAAGAAAAACTAATGGCCTGGGAATAAATGCCGCAAAAAAATAAATGCAAATAAAAGTAAAATAAATAAATAAAACTAATTCAAAATAGTCAGGAATCACGAGTATTTTACATTTAATTTTGTTCTAAGATTTGGTCAAAGGCAGGTTCAGTTAAACAAAACTGGTAAATGAAAATACACTAACCACCCATTGTTAACATCATCCAAACCCCTCAACGAGAAAGGGGTCTCTGGAGCCCAGTTTAGCCTGTGGATCAAGAAGTGTTTTATGAGTAATGCCTGAGTAACCGACCCAGGTTCGTACAGGCTGCTCTCTGGGCTCTGAAGGCCTCGATCTGCTCCATTGTCACAGGCTCAGGGCAAGTCATATCTTTTCCCAGAAGCGCTGCTCTGCTGTATGTCCCGCTCTGCCCGTCAAAATGAACCTCTGCTGTTTTGACCACCATATCTTGTGCCTCCACCACTTACTCTGATCCAGGACAAGCTCGAGATGTTCTAGGCATGTCAGTGTCCCTCACGAAGGTGTTTTCTTTCTTTCCCAGAGTGCTAGCAGTGACTGCCAGCTCTGGCTCTCACCGCTCACTTTACACAGTTATTCATTTACTACTCAACATCCTGGAAAGTAAGTACTATTGTTACTCTCATTTTCAGAGAAAGACAGTGAGACGTGGAGAGCCGAAGGAGTTTGTCCAAGATCACAGGCACAGGAAATAGAACCAAAACCCAAGCCCAGGCAGTCAGGCTCTAGAAACTGCTCCTAAATACTGGGCAACCCAGCCTCTCCTACGAGGTCTATAATCCACATTTGCTGAACTGAACAAAAACGCAAAGCTTCAGAATATGCTTGACAGAGGCAAACATTCAAAGTGTGGTTTTCTGGAGCTCTTTCTTCTTATTATCATCTAAGTAAACCCTTTATATACCCCAAATCCCCAAGTGAAGTGTTAAAGATCATTCACTATCCACAATGGGCAAGCATGTAACATACTTACTAGATCCAGAGATGTTCAAGTCTTTACATTCCTCGATTTTGGCATCAATGTTAAAATAGATTTTGATTTTGCCACTGTGAGCTTTATTGTCAAAGATTATCTAGAGACACAAACAGATGAAGAGGTTACAACCCAGCAGAAAGTATGATGTGTTAGATCAGTTCTACTTAAAATATCAATGGCATCCAAACAGTACGCTGATCCAAAAAGAATCAGGCCAATGAAAATGTCCTCATCACATGATTCCTTCATTCCTATTATTAATGAAAAACTGTGGTCCAAAGCAGGGGTCCCCATCCTCCAGGATCTAATATTTGATGATCTGAGGTGGAGTTGATGTAATGTTAACAAAAATAAAGTGCACAATAAATGTAATGCACTTGCTATTGCTGCTGCTAAGTCACTTCAGTCGTGTCCGACTCTGTGCGACCCCATAGATGGCAGTCAACCAGGCTCCCCCATCCCTGGGATTCTCCAGGCAAGAACACTGGAGTGGGTTGCCATTTCCTTCTCCAATGCATGAAAGTGAAAAGAAAGTGAAGTCACTCAGTTGTGTCCGACCCTCAGCGACCCCATGGACTGCAGGCTTCCAGGCTCCTCTGTCCATGGGATTTTCCAGGCAAGAGTACTGGAGTGGGGTGCCATTGCCTTCTCTGGTAATGCACTTGAATCACCCCAAGACCATCCTTCCCGAGTGCTGCCTCCCCTAGTCTGTGAAAAAATTATTTTCCACAAAACTGGTTCCTGGTGCCAAAAAGATGCTGGTTCAAGAGGTGTATACATGAAATTCTACTAAATCTACATTCAGATTCAGAGAAACTCTAATGTAAAACAGCCAAATGGTCTGAGAAATGAAAATGAGAATTCACCACCAATTTCTGACAAGAGAACACAAAGATGTCACTTATTACCCTGAGTGGAATTTATAAGCATTTGCTTCCATTTAGTTCTTTGGGTATGAGGTTCTAGGCTCTTACTATGCTAGAGATTATTTTTCTATTTGCTTCAAGCACTACATATAATGTTTTCAGGAGTGTTACATACAATGCTTTCAGATGTGGCGAAGACTGCTCTAAGGTTACGGGTTGAATTTAAGATTTCCAAATGCCCTCAGTCTTCCACATTATATAGCAAGCATTTAAAGTGTATAAATGACATATACAGAGTATGTTAGGACTTAACAGAAGCATGTTCAGGGCCTTCCTGTCGGGAATGAGGCTTTGAATGCCAGGACTNGAATTTAAGATTTCCAAATGCCCTCAGTCTTCCACATTATATAGCAAGCATTTAAAGTGTATAAATGACATATACAGAGTATGTTAGGACTTAACAGAAGCATGTTCAGGGCCTTCCTGTCGGGAATGAGGCTTTGAATGCCAGGACTAGTGGAAGTTTAGTCCTAGCTCATAGGTACAGAGTGAAGTTCGGTTCAGTTCAGTTCAGTTCAGTCATTCAGTCGTGTCCGACTCTTTGTGACCCCGTGAATTGCAGCACGCCAGGTTAGTATAGCTTAATTCCCTAACCTCTGGCTGGTCATAGAGATATTCTTGGATTACACTGAGAATGTGTAGCATGCATGTGATTTGTGCTCAAAGATGCTCACTTGCGGGTTCAATCATAGATTTGATTATGGGTTAAATCATAGCTGAACCTACACGTTCAGGTCTCCAAGAGCTTAGCCTTGGATTTCATGATGCGTTTTGCAATGTGCGGGTCACCCCAGGAGATAAATAATGCTACTTTCTGATCCAGACATTCTTCCCTACTTACACATCACAATCTATAATTACTTTTATTTCTTTGTTGACCTGTTTTTCTATCTATCTTTCCCACTAGGGTATAAGCTTCCTCAGGGCCATGGTACCTCTAGAGCATGACGACCTGCCTGCTGCCTTGTAGGGACTCACAGAGCACTTAGCAATTGTTGTTAAATGAAGCACACTTCTGAACGGCTAAAACAGCAACAACACATAACAGCCAGTTTAGCATTCAGTTTTGCCCATCACTAAACATGAGAGAAGGAAGGGGGAAAGAGGGAGGGAGGAATGAAAGAAGGGAGGGAAGAAAGAAGGTAGGAAGGAAGGATTCCATGGCACATGGCCACCTGTCCAAAAGTAAAAGCTGCAGCAATTGATGCTTTGCAGACTGGACTTCAGATCAAGGGGGCAGTTTCTGCCTTGAGGTTTGAAAACATTTCCTACAACATTTGCAAAGACATTCCTTTGAAAAAAGGAAAAACATAGACACTCAAAGTATTGGTCATAAACTAAAAAAAAAAAGTATTAGGAGAGTAGGAAGTCAAAGTCCACTTTGAAAACTTCTCTTTTCAACCCAGAAATCTAGTTTTTAAAAGTTGGAACAGGTTTGCCTCATTTTAGAAGTCACAGCCTCTGGACCAATGATGCTATAGCATGGCATTCAAACTGTTTTAAACACACTTTTGTCTAATACATTTATAGGCAGGTGCACTGTACACTCTGCACCTACAAAAGGAGTCAAGAAAAAGGATAAAAAGTGGCTTAGTGAAATAGATACTTGCCATGTTCTGAAAGACGTAACAGTCTGGAAGCTCTCGGGAATGAATCGTCTGCAGGTCAATGCCTTTGAGTTGAAAGGAGATGTCAACTTGCAAGAGCCTGAATAAAAACATATTAGAAGATAAACGTTGTCACAGTCTTCCTACCCTACTCTCCCTTCCCCATCCATGTCTCCTGGGTAATGAGACTTAAAAATGTATTTACTGGGGCTTCCCTGGTGGCTCAGTGGTAACGAATCCACCTGCCAAATCAGGAGACACGGGTTCGATCCGTGATCTGGGAAGATCCCACATGTCACAGAGCAACTAAGCCTGTGCACCACAACTATTGAGGATGTGCTCTAAAGCCCGGGAGCCACAACCACTGGGCCCCCATGCTGCAGCAACTGAAGCCCGCGCGCCCTAGAGCCCATGCTTTTCACTGCAATGAGAAGCCCTCGCGGGCAACTAGAGAGTAACCCCCACGCATCGCAACTAGAGAAAGCCCGCACAGTGCTGAGTCTTCACTGCTGCATGGGCTTTCTCTGGTTGCTGTATGTCTCAGGGAACTCAAACAGGGGCTCTGCATCAACCCAGAGGGGTGGGATGGGGAGGGAGATGGGAGGGAGGTTCAAGAGGGAGAGGACATATGTATACCTATGGCTGATTCATGCTAAAGTTTGACAGGAAACAACAAAATTCTGTAAAGCAATTATCTTTCAATTAAAAAATAAATTTGAAAAAAAAATAATTAATTAAAAAAACACATTTACCGATAAAATTCCAGTCTGAAGAATGATGAATTCTTCCAGTCCTGAGGGTCCTTGGAGAGTGCCTCGAGGTCTAGGTGAATGCAGTCTAGGGCCATGAAAGAACCACAGTGACTGTCAGGTAAGAATCAGATGCTACAACCAGAAGGCCAAAGTATGATGAGGAGCAGGAGGCTCACCAAGTTCCAAAGCATCTCAAATGTTCATTAATCACAACAGGAAGACCAGTAACTTCGCAGTGGAGAGCCTGGCAGGTCCCACCCTAGCCACACGATCAAAGTTAACATCATCAGGAAAGAGATATGAGCATATGCCTCCTGAAATAATGTACCTTCTGTGTGGCATTTCCACACCAAATACAAACCTCAATCCAGTCACAAAGAAACAGGAAAACTCAAGGGAGGGACATTCTACTCCCTAAAAATGTTAAGATCTTTAAAAAAAAGCAAAAAACTTCATTTTTCTCTAGATTATAAGAGACTAAAGATACATTTAAGTACAGTATGTGATGCTGGACCAGAAAGCTGAGTGTGGCTTTTGCTATAGAGAATACTAGGGCAATTGATGAAATGTGAATAGGCTTTGGAGATTATACTGTTGTGTCCATGTTAACTCGTGTTTTTGAACACTGTACAGTTTAGGGAGAGGCACAAAAGTATTTTGGGCTCCCCTGGTGCTTCAGACAGTAGTCTGCCTGAAATACAGAAGACCCAGTTTTGATCCCTGGGTCAGAAAGATCTCCTGGAGAAGGAAATGGCTACTCACACCAGTATTCTTTTTTTTTAATATAAATTTATTTATTTTAATTGGAGGTTAATTACTTTACAATATTGTAATGGTTTTGCCATACATCAACATGAATCCGCCATGGGTATCACACCAGTATTCTTGCCTGGAAAATCCCATGGACAGAGGGAGCCTGGTGGGCTACAGTCCACGGGGTCACAAAGAGTAGGACCCAACTGAGCAACTAACACTTTAACTTTTCTTTCTTTATGCAAGTATTTAGAGGCAGAGACATCATGTCTGTCCCTTATTCTCATATTTCAGGAGAAATTTTTATACGTAGGAAGAATGATAAAGTAAATGTGGTTAAGTACCTTTGTTTAGCATTTGGGAAGGTTAGATGGAAGATATACGAGGACATCTTTGTGCTAGCTGGCAAGCTTTCTGTTTAGTCCAATACTTTTTCCAAAGAAAAATATTAAGATAGAGGAAAGGAACCTAGACTGTATTTAAATAAAAACAAATTAGGAGCTGTAAACTATGTAAGAATGATTCCAAGACCTCCACATAAAAATTAGTCTCATTGTTTTGTAGCCTAACACCTTGGCAGGAAACTGAGGAGGCCTGGAGACAATGAACACCTTTCATGGTCAATGCCTTTCAAGGTCATCCAGCCCTGATGCCAAAACTGGTGTGAACCAGCCTGGCCGATTCTCATCCAGGCTGTGGCTGTACCTTGGCCTCGCCTCAAAAATAGGAAAGTCAGGGCCTCCTGCAATGCCAGACACTAGCTGCTGCTGCTAAGTTGCTTCAGTCATGTCCAACTCTGTGAGACCCCATAGATGGCAGCCCACCAGACTCTGCCATCCCTGGGATTCTCCAGGCAAGAACACTGGAGTGGGTGGCCATTTCCTTCTCCAATACATGAAAGTGAAAAGTGAAAGTGAAGTCGCTCAGTCATTTCCGACTCTTAGCAACCCCATGGTCTGCAGCCTAGCAGGCTCTTCTGTCCATGGGATTTTCCAGGCAAGAGTACTGCAGTGGGATGCCATTGCCTTCTCCAGACACTAGCTAGGTGCTCGAGAATCCGGGTTGGGCCCATGGGTTGTTCTCTGAGAATCTTCTGCCACAATTCGACTCTTTATTTGCTTATCTATTCCCTCAACTAGAGGACAAGGCCTGTGAGAGCAAGGCCATAACTGTTGTGGCTGTTAAACACTGCTTAGCATATAGGACACTCAAACTGTGGAGGATACACTTATATTTTATGAAAATCAGGTATTCCAGTCCAAAACTGAGGATATGGAGTTGAATGGACAATTGACCAGCCACAATATTTAAGGGCAGGTGTCATAGGGGGTGTCTCCCTGTGTTTGGCAAATGGACCATTAGGGTCGAGAAGCAGTTCAGTGCTGGTTTTCCTGACTAGGCCTTGATTGATACAGTGAAGATAGATAATCAGAAGAAACTCACACTTTATAGAAAAAGACTCATGATGATGAAAATAGCAAACACATATGGGGCCTTACTCTGCCAGGCATTGTGCTTGGGGTTTTATAAGTTCTCTTGTTTAATGCATCATCTTAACTCCTGCAGCAACCTTGTGAGATGGACACTATTGATTTTACAGTTGGACCAACCAAGGCACAGAGAGGCCAAGAAACTTCCTCAAGGTCACACAGCTAGCTGGTGGCCAACCAGAATTTAAGTCCACGTGTGCTCAGTTCCAGAGCCTGAGCTTTTCCCCAGTACACTGATGAGGCTGACCCCTGAGTTTCTATTTCAGAAACTCAGGAGACACAAGCTTTCTACCTGATGTTCAGTAAATACCTGCTGAAAGCTTTCAGAGGCCAGGCACTGAAGACAGCAATGAACAAGATAGATAAGGTCCATATGGAGCTTACACTGTAGCGGGGGAGATAAGCCAAGAATGAGAAATACACACAAGACTATTTCACAGTTTGTTCACTACTGCAAAGACAGAGTGAAGTGATGGGGGATCAGAGCGTGGCGGGGCCCTACCTGGGGAGCATTGCTGGGGAGGGGCTTTGAGGCACTGGGGCTGTTTGAACTGACACCTGAAGGAGGAAGGAGCCCCAGCTGAGCAGAGATGCAAGGGGAGTGCTCCAGACAGAACAAACCTTGTGGTACATATATGCAATGGAATATTACTCAGCTACAAAAAAGAACTCATTTCAGTCAATCTGAATGAGGTGGATGAGCCTAGAGCCTATTGTACAGAGTGAAGTAAGTCAGAAAGAGAAAGACAAATATTGTATATGAAGGCTTGTGTATGGAATCTAGAAAGATGGTACTGATGAACCTCCACTGCACGGCAGCAGTGGAGATGCAAACACAGAGAATGGGCTTGTGGACACAGTTGGGGGAAGGAGAGGCTGGGACGAATTGAGAGAGCAGCATGGAAACGTGTACGTTACCATATGTAAAACAGATACCCAGTGGGAATTTGCTTGGTGATGCAGTGAGCTCAAACCAGTGCTCTGTGACAACCTAGAGAGGTGGGATAGGGTGGGAGACAGGAAGGAGGTTCAGGATAGAGGGGACATATGTGGACCCATGGCTGATTCATGTCGATGTATGGAAGAAACCATCACAGTACTGTAAAGCAATTATCCTCCAATTNGGTTTTTGAAAAGGCAGAGGAACCAGAGATCAAACTGCCAACATCCTCTGGATCATGAAAAAAGCAAGAGAGTTCCAGGAAAACATCTATTTCTGCTTTATTGACTGTGGCAAAGCCTTTGACTGTGTGGATCACAAGAAACTGTGGAAAATTCTTAAAGAGCTGGGAATCCCAGACCACCTGACCTGCCTCTTGAGAAATCTGTATGCCTGTGAGGAAACAACAGTTAGAACTGAACATGGAACAACAGGCTGGTTCCAAACAAGAAAAGAAGTACGTTAAGGCTATATATTGTCATTCTGCTTATTTTACTTATATGCAGAGTACATCATGAGAAACGCTGGGCTGGAGGAAGCACAAGCTGGAATCAAGATTGCTGGGAGAAATATCAACAACCTCAGATATGGAGATGACACTACCTTTATGGCAGAAAATGAAGAGGAAATAAAGAGCCTCTTGATGAAAGTGAAAGAGGAGAGTGAAAAAGTTGGTTAAAGCTCAACATTTAGAAAATGAAGATCATCACATCTTGTCCTGTCACTTCATAGCAAATAGATAGGGAAACAGTGGAAGCAATGGCAGACTTTAATTTTTGGGGCTCCAAAATCATTGCAGATGGTGACTGCAAGCCATGAAATTAAAAGACACTTGCTCCTTGGAAGAAAGGTTATGACCAAACTTTACAGCATATTAAAAAGCAGAGACATTACTTTGCCAACAAAGGTCCATCTAGTCAAGGCTATGGTTTTTCCAGTAGTCATGTATGGATGTGAGAGTTGGACTATAAAGAAAGCTGAGTGCCGAAGAATTGATGCTTTTGAACTGTGGTGTTGGAGAAGACTCTTGAGAGTCNCATTACTTTGTCAACAAAGATCCATCTAGTCAAGGCTATGGTTTTTCCAGTAGTCATGTATGGATGTGAGAGTTGGACTATAAAGAAAGCTGAGTGCCGAAGAATTGATGCTTTTGAACTGTGGTGTTGGAGAAGACTCTTGAGAGTCCCTTGGACTGCAAGGAGATCCAACCAGTCCATCCTAAAGGAGATCAGTCCTGAATATTCATTGAAAGGACTGATGTTGAAGCTGAAACTCCAAAGGGCTGACTCATTGAGTCACTCATGACTCAAAGACCCTGATGCTGGGAAAGATTGAAGGCAGGAGGAGAAGGGGACAACAGAGGATGAGATGGTTGGATGGCATCACCAACTCGATGGACATGGGTTTGCATGGACTTTGGGAGTTAGTGATGGAAAGGGAGGCCTGGTGTGCTGCGGTTCATGGGGTCACAAAGAGTTGGACATGACTGAGGACTGAACTGAGCATCTGGGAAGCCCCTCCTGGCTGAATGGCCACATGCAAATTACTCAACTCTCTTTGGCTCAGTATTCTCATCTATTCAAAGGGAGTAAAAATTGAACCTACCTCATGGAGTCTAGTGAGGCCCAAGTGAGCTAACACACATAAAGCACTTCCTGTGCCTACCACATGGAACTGCTAGGCTATGTGTGAGTGGGCAGCGGGTGTAACACATTCACAACTATATTCCCAAGACAGTGCGGAGCATATGAAGTACTTCATACACATTGATATTTTAAATTAACTAATAAGGTAAGAGTCTAGGCTGGAGAGAGATAGTGAATATGGCAAATCATAAGGAGATGCAGTTTTGAAGGAAGCATCCATGGAATTCAGTAGCTATTAGGACCAAAAAGGTAAGTCAAAGAGGGTAATGATATTTTATGCCTAGGTGAGTTAGAATATTAATAATATTAATAGATCAAAAACTTGAAAGCTAGTTTGGCAAGAGAAGTAACTGGGGAACAATTAAAATTAACCAAATGGCAAAAGGGGACATTATTTCTTCTTCCAAGTAATACTAACAATGCACTACTTTATAGGCTGTCAAAATTAAAACTTCAAAACCAAGAATTAAAATGAAAAAAAATTTTTAAGAAAAAAAATCTAAGCATGTACATTTAAGAGTGACCCTGCCTCTCATCTTTGTTTCTTTGGAAGCAGCTTGCTTACCCTAAAATGTGATGAGCTGGTGCGGCATGTCACGCAGTAACAAGATCTCTTTATGAACAAAGAATAAAGATACAACTTTAGTTATAGCAAGAACCGCCTCTCTCATTTCTAAAGCATATGGAGCTACTTTTAGGAAGCTATTTATTTTTGTGTTCCAGAAATCAAATCTTTAAAAACACTGACACTGATGACAGAATGATTATTTGCCCATAGAGCCTAATATTCCAAATCAGTACTGTTTTTTAAAGGACACATGTTTCAAATGTAATTACATACAGAGAAGCCTCTCTAAAACTGGTTCAGGCCCCAAAACTAGATGAAAACTTGGGTGATTGTTGTGATATTGATAATAGAATACTTAACAATTTCAATTTAAGCAAAAAGTCCCAATGCAGCCTTTATACACTTCTAAGTGCCTAAGTAAACATTCCCCCACCTTACCCAGGCCTGCCTGGGGAGGTAGGTGGGGACTGGGTAAGGTTGAGGAGTGTTTACTTAAGCATTTAGCTTCTGATGAAAAGAAAACTTAGCATTAGTATTCTGTAAAACCAAAATCAAAGCGGTCCAAAATGCAGACTTCAAAAGTATATTTAAATAAGATATATTTGAAGAAAGATGAAAGATTTCAAGAACACAGATCACTTTGGACCAGGCAGCCTTCACTAGCCTTGTGCCTCATTCAGATATAGAAACCCTACCCACTTCAGATCTAACACTATCTATATTTACACAACCCGTGAGAGATGACCTCAGAGTCCCTTACTAAAACAAAGTCATCATCTAAACTGAACTTCAACCTACCATCTGCCCTCCAGAGTCAACATAATTTTAGAGGTTTATGAACATGAGTGTGTGGACTTTTCAGGACAAAAGTCAAGTGGCAGAACATGGAAAAACAGGTTCAGCTTGGGATAAGAATAAAAAACAAATGAACATAATATCATTTACCTGTGTGGTGACCATGACTATCTTCAAAATCTGCAAACCCATCTTCCATGGAATCTGTTGTCTGGCTCGAAATTTTTCACAAGGGTTCATGAAATAAAACCTCAGGTCTTCTCTCAGACATTCTTCTTTCACCTCAGAATCAAGATGAGCCATGGCATCTCTGCAAAGAAGATCAATTTTTAAATACACTGAACAGCCTGAAATCTCCTGAAGAATACTTTCCATTCACATGTTTTACCCACTCTTTAAAGCAAAACTCTCTCTAATCAGTGAAATCCTTTTCACTTTGGAAATCTGAAAATGATTCGGGATTCTCTATCACTTGCCTTTACATATAGCTATCCATCTTGTTCCAAATGGCCACTAACAAAATTATAAAAATAGGATTTTATTTGCAAGACTTGTCAATTCCAACATCTTAATATATATCATTCACGTGTTACTAGAGTATTAACAAAAACTAAATAGGATACTTTCACGATATTCTAGGTTTGAAATCCCAGAAATTTAGCACAGACTACTAGAATTAAAATGTTATAGAAATAGAGAATCTCTGTTTTGTAACTGTTCTGAAAAGAATGTGTATCTTGCATGATACATCAGTGATTATGGGGGCTTCCCAGATGGCACAGGGGAAAGAATCTGCTTGCCAAGGCAGGAGGTACAAGAGATGCAATCTCTGGGTCAGAAATATCTGCATCCTTGGAGTAGGAAATGACAACCCAGTCCAATATTCTTGCCTGGAAAATTCCATGGAGAGAGGAGCCTGGTGGGCTACAGTACATGGAGTCACAAAGAGTCAGACATGACTCAGCCACGGAGCCTCAGTGATTATGATTCCAAACTATAAATCACTTTAAAGTTAATATATCATCTCTCTATTTATGCCTAGTCAGATATTTCTGGCATCTCATACATTAGAAAAATTTTGCTTTGACTATTTTAAGGACTCAACTCAGAAATGGGCACATGACTGAACCTAGGCCAAAGAGAACCAATGAGATGTGGACACAGGACTGTAATTATAACCAATGGAAGAGATGTGGTCTCTCCACTAAGTAGTCCCTAAAGTGGGCTGTGCAAAACATCCATTGGGAGAACAGAAAACATTAGTACTTCTATTTTAGTCTTCATCTTAAAAACAAAAAAATTGAGCTCTACTGACAATATATAAAATAACAGTGGTAATATAGTAGCACATATTTTATTAATATAAACAAATATATATACACTGGGGATATGTGCTTAACTTTTACTGTTGAATGCATAATCAGCAAAGTCTGGGGGTCATAGACCTAAAGCACAGACTGAATCTAGAATTCCTAGAAGCCATTTTAACCATCTCTCCTGGAAGCCATCATAGGAGAGCTTGCCAAGGAGTGGAGCTAACAAAGAACAGACAAGATTGCCTAATGACAATGTTTAAGTTGCTGGAGCCAGCTGTGCCTGAAACCATCCAAGACTTTCAAATTGAGCCAACAAATTTGGGACTTGGGCCTGTTTAAGTTCAATTTCTGTTTCTTGAAACAAGAAATGTCTTGATGGTACATTTAATAAACAAATTCTATTAACTTTAGCCATCATTCAACCTACTGATTTCTCAGAAAATGTTTATAATTGGGAGTCATTCTTGGGGATCTTTTCACCTGAAATATTGTAATGATATTTTATATTGACTTATGACTCATGTGGCTTGACTAACAAATTTAAAAGAAACAAAAAAAAAGAGATGCTAGAAAAAAAACTATATTAAGAGTTATTTTAAGACTTTTTAAGGCTTATATTTGGTTGCTAATGATTTTCTATTTTTAAGTTGATTTTTAGACCTCCTATTTCCAGAATTAATAGGCCAGGTTATTTTGCTGGAAAGAAGAGGGGGAGAAGGAAGGAAGTTGGGAGGGAGGGGAGGAGGGAAGGAGAGAGGAAGACGGAGAGAAGGGCAGGGACCCATACTGAGAAATGAGGGTCACAACCCAATCCTTCGAGCCTCGTGCCTGGGTGACCCAGGGTCAAACTGTCAGCTTGCTTGGTTCAGGACTTCAGATTGGAATTGCCCTCCCTCTCTTGGCAAACACATGTAGACCTCTCCAGATGCTCATCCTGGGACTTGGGGAACTCCAACAGATAGCTTATAAAACACATGGACCAACAGGTACTAAAACATACCAGGCCCACGAGGAAACCAAGCAGCATGCAGCAGTCAACTTAGAAACAGCAGGAACAGAGCCAAGCATATCAGAATCAGGCACGGGTTAAAAAACAACCATGCTTACCACATGTAAAAACACATATAGGTTAAAATATCTGTAAGAAAATCTTGAGAAAAATTTAAAAAAAAACTTTTAGAAATGAAAAATCAATGACCAAAATGAGTCTCATTTCAAAAGAATAAGAAGGCCTTTTAATGTGTTTTCCCTGCACCTGCTATAGTTACCTCCTGATTCCATCTAACCAAATTGCTGAGCACTTGCTGTGCTGAGCGACTGTACTGGGTGCTTAGGACATAAAGATAAATAGGTTTCCTGAAGCTCAGATGTTCAGCATCCAATAGGAGAGACAGACTTGTTAATACAAACGTGTAAGTCATCAATTAGCTCAGTGGATGCTGTACCATATGGAATCTAGAAAAATGGGACTGATGAACTTATTTGCAGGACAGAAATAGAGACGCAGACA
>SJYV01051198.1:1576663-1603690 GCA_006410875.1 Neotragus pygmaeus
GGTGGTGGGGGAAGGTTCAAGAGGACATATATATACTTATGGCTGACTCACACTGTTGTATGGCAGAAGCCAACACAGTACTGTAAAGCAATTATTCTCCAATTAAATAGCAAATTTTTTCAAAAGAAAAAAAAATGTATCATGGAAGCAAGGGAGACGGATTCAGAAAGCCAGAGAAGGAATCCCATTACGTGACCTAATATACAGAGTGCTAGATGCTACAGGGCTCTCAACAAGGAGCATTGAGGGAGGCATTTCTAAGAATAAGGTGGCATCTTAACTGTGCCTGAGAGCCACAGCCTTCAACAGGAAACTTCAGACCCCTGAGAACACGCCTGGGGAAGCCTTGCGGGCTTTAGTGTTTACCACCATCACTTTGGTGGCTCCGTGCAGCTAATGTATTCATTCTGATGATTCACAATGTCTTTTCACTTAATAAAATGAAAAGGGCATCTGCAAAGTTGTGATAGCACCCTGAAAATAAGGCCATGGAAACTCCTCCCTAGAACATACTCCCAGCCCCCAGTGTGAGAAACCCTGTACTGAAGAAAGAGGAGGTTGCTTTCTGGAAAACAGTGGCAGAAATACAGGGGCAGTAGGTCAAGTGCTTGGTGAATACGTGTGAGCCAAGCTCTGCCAGAGACATTTTCCTGCCTTCCAAGAGCTCAGTCCAGTGGAAGGGAGAAATGTGAAGAGATAAGAGCACAATAAAACGTGTTAAATGCTCACACTGAAGTATGCATTGAGGGCCCTGGAACAGACAAAAGGAAACTGATGCAGCCCAACTGCTCCAAGAGGCTTCACGTAATACTTCCAGCTGCTGCTTTCAATTAATATGACCACTAAATGTTCAAGAAATGGTAATTGACATTAATATTAAACTAAGAAAACTAATGAAAGAAGATAATTTTTAGGCAAGAAAAAAAGGGCAAAGTACCAGATAATGATCATGGGGATTGCTCATGATGTTAAATTATTCACACTCCTGTATCCTTCCCGACGTTTTTCACTGAGGTAGACAATAGGGCTTCCCTGATGGTTCAGCAGTAAAGAATCTGCCTGCCAGTGAAGGAGACGTGGGCTCAATCCCTGGAGGGGAAGATACCCTGGAGAAGGAAATGCAACCCACTGCAGTATTCTTGCCTGAAAAATCCTACGGATAGAGGAGGCTGGCGGGCTTTAGTCCATGGGGTGGCAAAAGAGTTGGACACGACAGAGCAACTGAACAAACATTTGGAGAATAACTGCAGTACTCCTAGCACTATGAAAAAGAAAAATGAGAAGGGCAGCATGAAAACCTCTCCCCTCAAGCACACAGGAGCCAACAGTGGAAATGCAGGATGTGCACAGAATGTCTGGCAGAGGCATGTGTACGCTTAGTTGCTCAGTCGTGTCCCACTCTTTGTGACCTTGCCAGGCTCCTCTGTCCATGGGATTCTCCAGGCAAGAATACTGGAGTGAGTGGCCATTTCCTCCTCCAGATGGTCTTCCTGACTCAGGGATCGAACCCATGTCTTCTGCATCTCTTGCATTGGCAGGAGGATTCTTTACTACTGAGCCACCTGGAAGCTAGTATTAGTCAAATATGATCAACTAATGACAGAATGATAGAAATACAAAAAAGAATATTAATGATACTTAGGTTAAAAAATTCTGGTATCTCAAGGAAAATGCAAATGTGTAAGCTTTCTAAACTCTACATTTGAAGGTTCTTTCTTGACCTATTCTTCTCAATTTGTGGATTTTCCCTAGTTCTCCAGTAGGTGAAGGGTTTTAAACATAGGGCATGCATATGACCATATTTTAAGGCAATCATATGACAAAGGGCAATTCCAGCTTTAGCAAATCAACAGCCAAAAGAGTTGATGGAAGCTTGAAGTTTTGAAAAATAACAAAACAGAACAAATTATCAGCAATTCTTAACCTTGCTAGGATCGTAAACCCCCAAGGAACCTGTGAAGGTTTTTGACCTTTGCCTTGGAAAAATACACATATCAGTTTCACTGATGATACCTTGTTCCCAAGAGCACAATTTGCTCAGTAAATATGCTAACCAGCTCAGATTGCTACTTCTTTTCAGCTTGTAAGGCCCTTACCCTACTCAAAAAGAGGTATGAAAGCTTGTTTTCTACTGCAGTGACCTCCAAAGTGGGGTGCAGACACACAAGGCAGGTATGCAAGACTGTCCACGGGGACAACAGTGGAGAAGACAGGGCTAGGGCTTCTAATTGTATTAACCAGGCAAACAGAACTTAAGATTTACAAGTTTCAGTGTATGAATTACACACCTAAGATACTGTCACATGGTGAGAAAGTCAGATGCATGTATTTCACTTAAGTACACGAGGCAATATGGGGGGAGGGTGCAGGTTCCCAGAGCAGGTGGCGCCCTAACTTGGTTGCAGCACATTCCCACCACTTAGGGTTTATATGAGCCCACTTGAGCATTTGTTGGAGTACATTATCCACTTTAGTTAATCCTCGTAAAATGAGCAAGGGAATAAAGATTCTTGCAAAACATCAGACTCCTTGTAAAACTAATGTAAATCTAAATTTACATCAAGAAAATGGGAGAGCTAACATTTTCCTAACACAACATTTGTTGGCCATCAAAAAGATGAAATAAAAATCTGATCTGAAAAAAAGTTGGGAAATAAATAGATTTATTAAGAGAGTATTTAAAATGCTAACAAAATCTATTGTTACATGATGAACCTGGCCCTAAGTGTATATATTGTACCCTAAGACATTATGTAATGATGTTGTGAATGATAATCATACCATAAAGTCACTGCACTTAGCAATCCTTTTTAACACCCTCATCAGTCGCATCCTTTAAAATGCTCGTTTTACCTGTCTTATAGTATGTATGGTTTTCAGTTCAGTTCAGTTGAGTCGCTCAGTCGTGTCCAACTCTTTGCGACCTCATAGACTGCAGCACTCCAGGCTTCCCTGTCCATTACCAACTCCCGGAGTTTATTCAAACTCATGTCCATTGAGTCAGTGATATCATCAACCATCTCATCCCCTGTTGTCCCCTTCTCCTCTCACCTTCAATCTTTCCCAGCATCAGGGTCTTTTCAGATGAGTCAGTTCTTCACATCAGGTGGCTAAAGTATTGGAGTTTCAGCATCAGCATCAGTCCTTTCAATGGATATTCATAACTGATTTCCTTTAGGATTGAGTGGTTTGATCTCCTTGCAGTCCAAGGGACTCTCAAGAGTTTTACATACAATATATAAGTAAATATCCATTCAGAGAGAGTAGATGTCCTTTTAACTGATGGGGATAATTTATCAAAAATATTTGGGAGGATTTCTCGAGTGTTTCAGAACTGCAGCCCCACTGAGATGTAGTTGCTCTTTTGTTATTCCAGCTGACGTTGAGAGAAACTGATGTTTATTCCTCTGGCTCCAACAAATAAATGGAAAATAACACTGATAGGCAACCCTTCTCTTATCATATCTATATAGATATCATGTATCATGCAGCAGTACGAGAAGAATGTTTTTGCTAACTCACAACTAGTACCTCCTAGTCACAGAGGATAGGGCAGGGGAAGTAGGGTGAACCAGTTCCCAAACCTACCCTTCTTCCTGCATCTTCTTCACAGTGAAAAGTACTGCCAGGATGCCTTCCAGGATGCCTTCCGGGAACCGACATCTGGGTAGCTCTCCAGGATCTGGTCCTACTGCCATTTCTCCCCTCAACTTAACTGTGTACATAATTTTCAAAGGACTCCAATGAACCACATTCCTAGTTCTGCCCATTAGGGACAACCACTTTTATTTGTGTTTTTGTTGTTTCTATTTAATATTTCTAAATAATATTATTCCATGATTTCCTTTTTCTTTGGATATTATCAATTTATATCCTATTGAGGGAAATAAGGATATAACTCTTATAGCTGCCCCCCACCAGGCAACATGCACAGTTTACCTCCCCACTCATCTTCCCAACAAAATTCTAATAAAGATTTTGGATAAATTAACACTCAGAACTTATGAAGTAAATATGCAAATACTCTTCAGAGTTGAGCCATCAGTACACTGTGATTTTATATTCTCACTTACAAAATTTTCTTTCTGGAGTTAACTGCCTTTTTCCTCATTTGCTTGGTTTTCCACATACCAACCAGGGCTTTAGCATCAAACTCTGATGAATCTGCAGCTCCTTTTCAGTACAGTCAACCAGGCTGGGCATCCTGTCAATTCTCTTCTCCTCGAGATTATCATTCCTGTAGCCCTCATCCTCCTATTCCAACTGCATGTGTTTTAGTTGCTCAGTCGTGTCTGAGTCTTTGCAATGCCATGGACTGGGGCCCGCCAGGCTCCTCTGTCCATGGGATTCTCCAGGTAAGAATACTGGAATGGGTTGTCATTCCCTTCTGCAGGGGATCTTCCCAACCAAGGAATCGAACCCAAGTGTCCTTCACTGCAGGCAAAGTCTTTACTGTCTGAGCCACCAGGGAAACCCTCCAGCTACATGGGTTGCTTTATAATTCCTTTACAGGGGCCATCAGTTTGGAAATTCTCTTCGCCTCCTTCCCAAATTGGATTCCACATTTCCTGGATTCCATCACCACCTCTTTCTTTACCCTCTCATTTTTGTGGAGAGTAGCCTTCAATCCCTTCCTGTGTGAGGAAATCTGAGATCCCCCAGGACAGACACTGTTGCCATCCACTATCTATTCATTCCTCCCCTCTTCCTGATTTTGAATGCATGTATACCGAGGACAGAATAATTCAGTATTAGAGCTAGATTATTGTTTCCATACCTGGTTGCACACCAAGTCACCTGGGGCACCTCAGAAGTACTGATACCCTGTTTCTCCCCTCAGAGATTCTGGCCTGATTGGTGTAGATCCAGCCTGGGCATTGGGGCTTTTAAAAAGCTCCTCAAGTGATTCTAATGTGCACCTAGTTTAAACTCTTTACCTTGGAGATCACCTGTTTATATTTCTTCATTTCACAAACGAGGCAACTAACGTGCCTAGGGGCTGCGATTTGCCCCCAGCTATAAAAATTCAATTTAGAATTTAGAATCGGATCCAAGAATCCCTTAAGAATCCTTGTCCAGTGTCCCTTTTTGATCCCTGAATTAGTATTTCTTAAAGAGCAATGGCCTAAAAGACGGTCAGGAATGAAGGGGGGAAATGGCATACTCAAATAAACTAACGTTTCCAACATAATTTCTCTTATTTAAGTGTGACAGTTTAGCAGACCACAGCACTCTATGCCATAAATTTAGGAAAATTCTAAATGGTCATGTTATTGAAATGAGGAGAAAACAAATAAAGACATGTGATGGAATGAACCCAGCATTTAATGTTGTCGAGGTACTTTTGTGCCTCAGATTCTCTAGAGCGAACACTGGGTTTCCATTCTGGACCCGCTCAGAAGGAGCCATCTCCTGCTGCAGATTCCATGACCACTTCTCAGGCCTCAGCTTGGTGGCTCAGCAGCACTTGATCCAGCTGACCACCTGGAACAACCTCATCTCTCCCCTTCTAGGACATCCCACTGCCCTGGTTTTCTCCCTCCCTTACTGAGCTTCTCTGAGTCTCCTTTACTGGCTTCTCTTCCTTCTGACTTCCAGATGCCAGAGTGCCTCAGGACACACAGCCCAGGGCTCTTCTACCGTCTCTTCCAGAAGAGTTCATGGAGTCCTGTGGCTTTAAATATTATCCACACAATGTGGACTTTCACATCTCCAGCAAATGTCTCTCTCAAACAGGCTCCCTTAGCCAAACTCTTAAAACTCCACCCACATGACTAATAGGTTCCTCCACCCTCTTCTCTGCACATATGCTCAATACCATGATTACATCCATCCATCCAGATGTTTCAGCTGCAAACCCTCATTCTGTCAGTGGTCCTCCACACTGGCTGCATAGCCATCATCTGGGGATTTTTTAAAGGTTTCAGTGCCAAGACATTCTGATTTAATTGGTGACCAGGTATAAGCCAGGTGGAGCTGGCGGTAAAGAACCCACCTGCTAGAGCAGGAGACTTAAGGGATGCAGGTTCAATCCCTGGGTGGGGAACATCCCCTGGAGGAGGGTATAGCAACTCACTCCAGTATTCTTGCCTGGAGAATCCCATCCACAGAGGAGCCTAGTGGGTAATAGTCCATAGGGTCGCAAAGAGTAGGACACAGATGAAACAACTTAGCACACACACAGGTATAGACTGGGCATGAAGATTTTGATAAGCTTTCCAAGCGATTCTAACATGCAGCAAAATACAGGAACTTTTGCTCCAGAGTCACGCTTTGATTTTTCCTCTTCTTCAACTCTCACACCTACTTGAGCAAGTCTTCCTTCAAAACACAGCATGGAGTGGCTCCCTTCTCTCTGCACCCACTGCAGACTCCCTGGTCCCGGCATCATCATCCCTCACCAGACAACTACGCCAGTTTCCCAATTTTCCATGTGGTAGCCAGAGGAGTAAGTCTAAAAGTGTAGGGCAGATATCACTCCTCTACCCTGTAGTGGCTTCCCCCTGCTCTCAGACTGAAATCCAGCCCTCTTGCCATGGCCTAAAAGTTCCCTGCCCATTCCTTCCCGTATCCTCTCTTCCCTTTCCTCACCACCCCACTACACCTCCCTCGCGGCTCTGGGCATCTTGCCACTTCACCTACCCTCCTGCCATCCCCCCAGCTCGCCATACATCCAGATCCTTCTCACCTTCACTTCTTAGCTCAAGCGACACCTCTTCAGAGTGGGCTCCTTGATCACCTTGTTAAAATAGGACTTCACAGCCTCTCTCATCACTTAATTTCCTTCATAACTGACTTTGAAATCTTTGTTTTGGTTTTCCCTACAAGAGAACTTCATAAAGACCCAGTCTTGCTTATGACTATATTCCCAGAACACCAGAGAGTAGGTAACACATGATTGATGCTCAGTGAATATTTTTTTGGAAAAAAGAAATGAGTCAGTGAAAAAAGATGACAGTCTTAATTGTGTGAACTTTTCCTTGGCCAGCACCCATTAAGATCAAATAATAATAACAATAATAAAATAGCAACAAATAAAATAAAAAATATGATAGAAAAATCTAAAATAATTGATACAAAAAATTAAATTTAAAATGTGCTGAAACTATCTTAGCCAAGATACATTAGAGGGTTTTAGGTAGTTGCTTGGTTTGCTTATAAAAAACTTATTTTGTTTCAATTAATATTCCTGAAGTCTGTCCAAAGAATGAATTATTCAATGAATTGTTATGAAAACTTGCGATCCACTGGGGAGAGAGAAAGCTAGAGTCTTCCCTCAAACCAAATGCAAAGATAAAACTTAGGCACATTTTAAAAATAAAGTTGATAGAACCATAAGATAGAATTTTTCAAAATATAATTTAACATGCCTCTCTAAGTATGAGAAAGTTCAGAAGCCAATGAAAATAACTGACAGATCTTAACACAAAAAGTTATGACTTTAAGAAATTAAAAAGATGGTAGGGGGGAATGTCTACATTATATTTAAACAGGCAAAAGCTTACTATCCATTACCTGTAGAGAGCTCCAAATTATTAATAATGGAAGGTCAACTCAACATTCATCCTGTTACATATAAAGGATTGGAACAAGCCAATGGTCATTTGACAACAAACTTACTAACAGTCACAATGGTTAAACTCTATCTTCAATTTTATTTATCAATAACACACACACACACACAAACCATCTATTGAAAGGAAACGTAAAGAAGGACACTCGGCAGTGGAAGAGAATGAGATCAGAAGAGCATTTGTGATCTTGGAATTAAAACTCTATGGATTTATATCACAAGTGTTTAACCAGTCAAAAACATCATTACAAAAAACATTCACTGCAAACCTCTTTGTAACTCTGTATTGACTTAAAGATGTCTATGACATACATTAGATTTCTTCAAAGTTACAAAATAAACATATTGAGATCTCATTTTTCCAAAAATGTGGACATTTATTGCTACATGTTGACATTTAAAAAGTCTAAAAGTGCATAAACCAGAAAAAAAAAAATTTTAGTAATCTCTGTGAAGTAGTATCATAGGTAATATTAATTTTCTTCTTCAAGTTTTCCATATTTTCTTGATTTGGGGTGATTAACACGAATTCTTGAGTTATCATTCTGAGTTAATATAAGCTATTTCACAGAGCCTAATAACACATATCAGATAATCCAATATTTCCCTGCCCATGTTTGTGAGCAGTGGATAGGAGGAGGAGAATCAGGGGAAGTAAATGCAGAGGAAAATTCGGGTTTTCTACAGCAGTGATCATGCTGACCCTAGGGTGAATGTCCTAGGAAACCTGGCAGATGGAAGATTTTAACCCAATCCCAAACTTCCACATGGGTTTGTTTGTTTGTTTGTTCACTCTAGTTCCTACAATGAACTTATTTTCTCAAGATTTGCTAACCTCAGAAGACAGAAAAAGAGATGTCCAGATAGCTCAGGCTCTTGGGTAGTTGAACCCCAATTAAAAATAAGTTAAAAAAAAAGTCAAAGAAAGAAACCATAGTTACCTTCTCAGCACAGCACTCAAAACAAAAATGACATGGTCATTCTAATTCTGAGAAACACCCGGAAAAAAAGACCAGGGGCTTTTCGTTTTCCTGTAGAGTCACCCATAGAAGATGAGCATGTTACGACTTTCAGGAATTTCCCTAAAGACAACTGTGCCATCAAGTTCCCATAAAATCATCTCCCAGCATTACTTTGCTGCCTCAGGTCAGCAGGAAAGCAGAACTAGAGCTTGGCATTTTCAAAGTGTTCATTCTGAACATGTATTCTGAAAACACAGCCTGAAGAATCAGCTCTCCATGTCGAAAGAAAAGCAAAGCAAAATTCCATTTCTAAGCAATGAAAGTGAAAGTGAAGTCGCTCAGTCGTGTCTGACTCTTTGCGACCCCGTGGACTGTAGCCTACCAGGCTCCTCAGTCCATGGAATTTTCCAGGCAAGAGTCCTGGAGTGGGTTGCCTTTTCCTTCTCCAGGGGATCTTCCCAACCCAGGGTTTGAACACATTGCAGGCAGATGCTTTACCATCTGAGCCAGCACAGGATTCCAAATGCAGTAAAAGTTGGAAAAAATGACTGCAATTACATTATAGCCTACATTTTGGTTTCTCTAACATTTTCAGTAAGTGCTTGATATAACAGGTCATGCTGATGACTCTCCCTAAGGAGAGGAAACATTAAAAGAAGTAATAAAGTTATAACTAAAGTTATAATCGGGCTTCCTTGGTGGCTCAGAAGTTATTGGTGGCTCAGAAGTTAAGAATCTGCCTGCCAACACAGGAGGCACAGGTTTGATCCCTAGGCTGGGAAGATACCCTGGAGAAGGAAATGGCAAGCCACTCCAATATCTTGCCTGGGAAATCCTGTGGACAGAGGAATCTGTCGGGCTATAGCCCGTGGGGTCACAAAGAGTCGGACACGATGACTAAACAGCAACAACAACAAAGTTATAATTTATCATTTTTCCTCAAACAATGGGATGAGTTTGCTTTATCTTTGGACAAGCCCACCTCAGTGCCAGTTGAGGAGACCCTAGATTCACGCAATCTCTAGCAACTCCCTCTAGTTGCTATAGGTGATAGGATTTTTTTTTTTTTTAAGCCCACTCTTTAAACTGTGGGTCTTCTGGAATTATACCAAGGATAATTTTCCAGAGCCTTTAGCCTCACTAGTCACTAACTCTTATCTGATAAATGTTTTAGGCTAAAATCACTAGATGTATTCAAGGGGAGATAACCAAACACAAGCTTCAAAGGAGAAAAAAGGAAGCAGTCTTCCCAGCTGAGGGGGAATAAATATCTATGGGAAGTTAGTTAGTTAGTTAGTTAGTTAAGTCGCTCAGTCGTGTCCGACTTTTTGCGACCCCATGGATTATAGCCCACCAGGCTCCTCCGTCCATGGGATTCTCCAGGCAAGAATACTGGAGTGGGTTGCCATTTCCTTCTCCAGGGGATCTTCCCGACCCAGGGAATAAACCCAGGTCTCCCGTATTAGAGGCAGACGCGTTAACCTCTGAGCCACCAGGGAAGCCCAGTCTAAACACATCCACAAAGCTCTGCTCACACAGGGAAAAGGAGGTGGGGCCCAAACTCAGAAGAGAGGGAAAGCTCAGCTGGAGGCAGGCTGGGGAAAGTGCGAAGGAAAAACCCTAGAGGACCGCCAAAGCAAACAAATAGGCAAACAAACCAAAACATGGCTTTTCACATTTGGTACTGAAAAGAATATTGCAGTTTGATAAAGAAAATGAAGTCTGGAAATAAATTCCTTACCTCTATGAAGCTCAGAACACATGATGTGAGAACTCACTGAAGGGTGATCTCATTCTTAGGAACAGACATGTGGGGCTTGGACTCCAAGCCTCAGCTAAAGAGAGCAGCCCAGTCTTAAAGAAGATTCCACTTTCAACTTTCAGAGCCAAAAGGGTTTTCTTTGGCCACCAGAAAAATTGTAGCCACAAGAACCTGTTTTTCCACTAAGTTTCAAGAATTATCTTATTCTAGGTTTCACTTCACAGATAGAGATCTAGTCAAAGAGATTAGCTGACATATATGATCACCCCTGACTTTCAGTTCAGTATTCTCTGCCACTTTGTACATCACTTGTCTCCCCATTCTTCCTACTTGCTTCATTAAGACATTTCACATGTATCATCTTACTGTTAAGAACATTTTTGATATGCCAAAGGAGCAACATGTGGCCTCCTCAAACACTTCAGGATTTACCAGGTTTTATGTGCAGGATAAATTTGCACTATTAGGATGGCCTCTGCATGAAAATGGTCAGNTTTTTTTTTTTTTTAAGCCCACTCTTTAAACTGTGGGTCTTCTGGAATTATACCAAGGATAATTTTCCAGAGCCTTTAGCCTCACTAGTCACTAACTCTTATCTGATAAATGTTTTAGGCTAAAATCACTAGATGTATTCAAGGGGAGATAACCAAACACAAGCTTCAAAGGAGAAAAAAGGAAGCAGTCTTCCCAGCTGAGGGGGAATAAATATCTATGGGAAGTTAGTTAGTTAGTTAGTTAGTTAAGTCGCTCAGTCGTGTCCGACTTTTTGCGACCCCATGGATTATAGCCCACCAGGCTCCTCCGTCCATGGGATTCTCCAGGCAAGAATACTGGAGTGGGTTGCCATTTCCTTCTCCAGGGGATCTTCCCGACCCAGGGAATAAACCCAGGTCTCCCGTATTAGAGGCAGACGCGTTAACCTCTGAGCCACCAGGGAAGCCCAGTCTAAACACATCCACAAAGCTCTGCTCACACAGGGAAAAGGAGGTGGGGCCCAAACTCAGAAGAGAGGGAAAGCTCAGCTGGAGGCAGGCTGGGGAAAGTGCGAAGGAAAAACCCTAGAGGACCGCCAAAGCAAACAAATAGGCAAACAAACCAAAACATGGCTTTTCACATTTGGTACTGAAAAGAATATTGCAGTTTGATAAAGAAAATGAAGTCTGGAAATAAATTCCTTACCTCTATGAAGCTCAGAACACATGATGTGAGAACTCACTGAAGGGTGATCTCATTCTTAGGAACAGACATGTGGGGCTTGGACTCCAAGCCTCAGCTAAAGAGAGCAGCCCAGTCTTAAAGAAGATTCCACTTTCAACTTTCAGAGCCAAAAGGGTTTTCTTTGGCCACCAGAAAAATTGTAGCCACAAGAACCTGTTTTTCCACTAAGTTTCAAGAATTATCTTATTCTAGGTTTCACTTCACAGATAGAGATCTAGTCAAAGAGATTAGCTGACATATATGATCACCCCTGACTTTCAGTTCAGTATTCTCTGCCACTTTGTACATCACTTGTCTCCCCATTCTTCCTACTTGCTTCATTAAGACATTTCACATGTATCATCTTACTGTTAAGAACATTTTTGATATGCCAAAGGAGCAACATGTGGCCTCCTCAAACACTTCAGGATTTACCAGGTTTTATGTGCAGGATAAATTTGCACTATTAGGATGGCCTCTGCATGAAAATGGTCAGGAGATATGTGGGAAATGTTCCTGTTTTTAAAGGGTCCAAACCACAGGGCCTGACTTATGGCAGGTTTACCAAAGTGGGCTTCCCCAATGGCTCAGCAGGTAAAGAATCCACATGCAATGCAGGAGATGTAGAAGACTCAGGTTCAATCCTTGGAGTGAGAAGATCCCCCCAAGGATAAAATGGCAACCACTCCAGTATTCTTGCCTGAAACATCCCATGGACAGAGGAGCCTGGCAGGCCACAGTCCAAAGGGTGACAAAGAATTGGCCATGACTCGGCGAATGAGCACAATTCTAAAGTAGAAATGAGAGTTCATAGTCATGGGAGTTTAACTTCTTTTAAAGTATGAAGAGGAAGATGAGCTAAAACCTCAACCAGAAGGAGATACCAAGTTCCCCCAAACTTGTGCTCATCATCCACAGAGATGATGAGCATCTCTGTGGACACACACTTCCGACGTGTGAAGTTCACACCCCACCACTGCAAGAACCATATAGTTAATCCCCTCAACATAACACATCAGAATTTGCATCCTAACATCCATAGACAACCTTTCCTACCTCTTTCTTACTGACTGCACCTTCCATTCTGTTTGAGATGAAACAAAATCCTCTGTGCCACTGGTACTGCACAACCGGACATATGTATATTTCAAATTAGAATCCCTTCAAAACCTATTTATGTGCGCACCCAAGTGTGTGTACTCTAAGAATGGGAGTTTCTGAAGGTACTCACTGGACATGATAAAACCATTTAATTCCTGAAGGAAATATGCTAAGAAAAAAACTAAAGTGAACTTAAGAGATAAAGATTATACACAACATACCCATCATAAGCACAAGTCTGTTCATCCGCCCAAGCAAAAGATGGTAAATAAACCCAGGATCAACTTGCTCCCTATGTTTACAACAGGGATTTTAGGGCTATGGTAGATGGAAGCAGTGTTCAATTTCTATCCATCTGCTTTATTAAAAATAAACACTCAGCATTAAGAGAGAGAGTTTATAAATTACATGTGTGCATGCAAAGTTGCTTTGGTTGTGTCCAACCGTTTGTGAACCTGTGGACTGTAGCCCACGAGACTCCTCTGTCCATGGGGATTCTTCTCAAGATGCCTCCTCCAGGGCATCCTCCCAACCCAGGGAACAAACCTACCATTTTCTGCTTTGGCAGACCGGTTCTTAACCACTACTACCACCTTAGAAGCCCCTATAAATTACCTGATACTCAGTTATTTCGATGTGACATTGACAGGTATCAAGTTGTCAAAAAAAGCTGCACCAAAATTTTGTCATCTACTTCAAAATTGGTCTGCCAAAGTCTAAAAAAGTACATACCAGAGTTACTTGGAATTAGGTAAATACTTATCTGGACAACGACCAGAGATGAAGCAAATCCTCCCCACGAATTCTGGCTCTCCTTGCTAGCATTAAGTTCATTTGTAATAATATGGAGAGCGCCACGCAGGGCAGTCAGGAGTGTCTCCGCACTATTTTAAGAAAATTTAACAACCTACCACTGTATTTGTTTTGTAATCATTAAAAGGGGAGCGAAGGCCTGTTTGTCCGCACCTCCCAGGCTCAGCTGCACCGCTGGGTGGTTGGAGCTCTGACCGAGAAGGTGGGGCCCCCTGGCAGAGCCACGGGTCTGAACTGTACGCCTTTTCATACAGGCAGAGGAACTAGAGTTAACCACACTGTAACCCTCCCACCTGAGGAAAAGGCTTGTTTGTTCCGGAAGGCAAAGCCCAGCCTGGTTTAACTTACTGCAAGCAGTCTGTAAGCAAGGCAGCAAGAAAGCTCTAGTCTAGAACAGGAAAGTCATCTACTTGATGAGGATTTCTTCAGAGTCCAGAATCTAGAAAGACACAGCTCAGGCGCCTCATCTGACGGTTAACCTGGAAACACCTAATCTTTCCTCTGGCTGCTTGGCCTGGGGAAAAGGATAGGGCTGCACGCCCATCCCTGCACGTTGAAAACTTTCCACCGCTCTCGGGGTTCGGAGTAGGCGAAATAGTTCCATGCACGCATTTCGGCTTTGCGGGACCGCCTCCCCTGAAGTCAGACCTCTCCTAGGGGGCCCCCTCCTTTTAGTCCCTCTCTCTTACTCTTCCACCAGCCGCCCGGTGCGCGCAGACCCAGGTCGGAGGGCAGGCAAACGGAGTCGCGGGGTCGCTCGGGCGGCGCCGGCGGCTGGGTCACCAGGCTGGTCGGCGTACGCCTGGGGGAGAGGGGCGCGTGGCCAGGCATCCCGCCCCGCCGCGAGTCCCCACCTCCGCCTGGTCTCCAAGCTCCAGGCTGGAGCACGTCCAGAGAGCGTCTCAACTTGGTGTCCTGGAGCGCTTTTTCCGCGCAAGCCGGCCTCCGAGCTCCCGGGGCAGAGGTGCGAGCGCCAGGAAATGCAAGGAAGAGAGCACCCCGGGGAGGGGTGGCTGTGGACCCCCCGAAGAGCGACCACCGGATGGAGGGGGGGCCCCCACGGCGATCGCCCCCAGGGTACTGACCTGCACTGGGGCCCCTGGGACGGACCTGAGGCCCTGCTCCACGCCGGCAGGTCCAGCGCCTCCACGTCGCGAGCCATGGTGCTGCCCGGAGCGGCGAGAGAAGGCGGCCTCCTGAGTGGCTGCGGGGCGGTAGTGCGGAGGAGAAGCACCTTCAAAAGCGGCGCGGGCGGTGGAACGCTGGGCAGCCGCCGCGCCCTCCACACCGCCCCCGGGCGGCCGGGCTGCGCACTCCCTGCCCTCCGGGGCGCCTGGCTCTATCCTTTCTTGATTTCTGCATTCTTTTGATTCTGACATCCGTCCTTTAACCGTTTTAAAAGTCATTTGTATTTTGATGCGTTCAAGACAAGGGACATTTTCAATGAATGCCAAGCCCAGGGCTCAGCCCTGAGGACCCCCAGATAAGACCACGTGCTGGTCTGCAACCCCTCCCAGAGCTTCTAAGGAGGACCCCTGTTGGAAACGGGACATGAATCTTGGAAAGGAGGGTCACGGTTACTTACCCAAATGCCACTTTCAGCTGAGGGTTATGTTGACTTGGAAGTCCCAACAGGCCAAAAGCTTCTTTTCGAAGGGACCCTATTCTTATTGGTAGTCGCAGGAGCGGCAAAGTCCGAGAGGTCCAGGCTGTTCGAATTAGTAACTGTTCCCTGGTGGCTCAGACGGGTAATTGTCTGTCTACAATGTGGGAGACCCAGGTTCAACACCTGGGTCGGGAAGATCCCCTGGAGAAGGAAATGGCAATCCACTCCAGTACCATTGCTTGGAAAATCCCATGGACAGAGGAGCCTGGTAGGCTACATGTAGTCCATGGGGTCGCAAAGAGTCGGACACGACTGAGCAACTTCACTTTAAAAGGTCTTTGGTTTTACCTTGGGCAAAGAATATTCTGAGAATATGCATCTCCAGATAGAAGCAGTTGGAAGTAATATATATAAAGGGTCTCTCCGGTGGCTCAGTGGTAAAGAATCTGCCCACAGTGCAAGAGAGGCAGGTTTGATCCCTGGATGGGGAGGATCCCCTGGAGAAGGAAATGGTAACCTACTCCAGTATTCTTGCCAGGAAATCCCATGGACAGAGGAGCCTGGAGGACTACAGTCCATAGGGTTGCAGAGTCAGACACAACTGAAGCGACTGAACACACATAATGTATATAAAAGGATACGTAATTGATCCCCTTGTCCATGGAAAAAAAAGAGCAGGATTCACAAGCTGGGAGTTAAATTTTGTTTGAGGACTCTACTGAGGACAATAGTCCAGGAAACACAGATAGCACATCAGATAGCTCTGAGAAGCTAAGGCTTATGTGTATGCTCAGTCACTCAGTCATGTCTGCCTAATAGCGTGACCGAAAGCAGGGTGTGGCTGCTCACAGCTCAAAAGCCAATAAACAGGCCAGGATGGTGGAAAGTTTGCTTTATTTCCGATGCTGTGTCCGGTGGGGAAGGGAACACCTGTCCAAAGGCCAACTCCCCCATCCCCACATAATCAGGGGCAAGAGCTTTTCCAGGCATAGTGAAAGGGGCTACATGCAAAAGCAATTCACTCAGCTCTGATATCTGACCAACATCATCTGGATTGTTTTAGGTATAGTTATCTTCAGTTCCAGGGTGGGTTTACTTCGAGGCCAGTTCTCGGAATTGTGGCAGCTTATGTCACAGATACAGTCCGGTCATCATGTAGGCAACTTCTTCCACCTGGTAGGAGTTTCAGTATCTATAAGAGAGCTCACAGGCTATGGCTCAGAATATTATCTATAGCCCTTGAGAAGGAACTAAAGGTCTCCGACTATGCTTAATGGCTACTTTATTATTATTTGGGTCTCCTTAGGATCGTGCTTCGTTTCAATAGGAGGTAGGGGAAGAGCCAGAATGTGCATGAATTTTTTGCTGGGGTGGGTGAACATCCAAAGATCACTGCTAATCATAAAGAACAAGTTAATGATCTTAGTGCTTTTATATATATGAGAAGAATCTGGGGTCACTTAGATATGTATCTTAACTATCTAGGTATAACCAAGCCCAGAAAGCTATTTTTCATCATCCTGAATTCCCCTCAAGGTACACTGTTCATGGCTTGATCCTTGTAGAACTGAAATGGCAGGCAACACTGTTTCTTTACAACCCCTTTTAAAAGTCACGTTCAATAGGCCATTGGGCAAAAGCCTTAGTTTAGAGCCTGTTTCATTAGAGGCGCCCGCTGGGTATAGACAGACTTGAAGATCCTGTTTGTGTACTCAGTCCCTGCAGGTGGGTGCAGCAGTAGTGTGTTTCCTTTTTAGAAGGCGAGGAAATGGTGCAGCACTGTTCTTGTGGGAAGGACGTGGACGCTGGTGTAAAGAGGCAGACTGTAGCTTGGCTGGAGAGTGTTGGAGGAAGTTTATGTTGTAAGTAAGAAATATTATATTTATACAGATATATATATATAATTTTTATGCTAAAGAATTTTTAAGCCTTTTTAATTAAAAACAAAAGCCACTGTAGGCAGCCTGGATGGGAGGGGTTTGGGGAAGAATGGATATGTATATGTATGGTTGAGTCCCTTCGTTGTTCACCTGAAACTATCACTTGTTAATCGGCTGTACCCCAATACAAAATAAAAAGATTTAAAACAAAGCTACTATAAAGTGACAACCCTTCACTTCAAAATGTTAGGACTCCACTAGGAACCACAGTCCCTTTAGAAGGGGACTGTAAACTGGGATAACACTTTTTTTATATCAGCAAATTGATACAGACTCTGATTCAGTGGATCTGTCTGGAATAGGATTTGAGGGTTTGCATTTCTAACTAGAAGATGCTGCTGATACTGCTGGTCCCCCCGCCCCCACCTCGTCACTTTTTAAGTAGCAAGGTTCTAGGAAATGTTTAAACTGAGTGTTTGAGGGAATTGGGGATGGAGAAGAGGCGGGCAGTGTTAGACTGAAGGACAGTTGGAGTCAGATGGCTGAAAGCTGTAAATATCACACATGTTAAGATGTAAATTATTGTTTCTAGGCACCAAATCTTTACCATTCTAAACTAGTAAATTAATTCACAATTGGCATTGTTTTTCACTTTCAAAAAGGCATTTTCCTTTCATGGACTGTACCTTTAATGTTATATTTGGAAAGTTGTTGCGAAACCCAAGGTCATCCAGATTTTTCTATTTTTTTTTTTTTCAGGAATCTTACAGTTTTACATTTTACATATACAACTATGATCCATTTTGAGTTAATTTTTGTGACAGATGTAAAGTCTATGTCAAGGTTCATTTTCTTGTATGTAAATATCCAGTTGTTCCATTTGCGAAAAAGACTGTCTTTGCTCAACTGTATTGCCTTTGCTCCTTGTCAAAGATCGGTTGACTATATTGATGTGGGTCTATTCCTGGCCTACAAGAAGAAATAGACAATCCAATAGGCCTACGTCTATTAAAGAAATTTAATCAATAATTACTAATCTTCTGAAGCAGAAAGCACCAATCCAGATGGGTTCACTGGTAAATTCTACTAAACATTTAAGGAAGAAATTATACCAGTTCTCTATAATCTCTTCCAGAAGACAGAAGCAGAGATCATACTTTCTAACTTATTCTATGAAGCTAGCATTACCCTGATAACAAAAAAAGATAAAGACGATATAAACAAAAAAGCTACACACCAACATCTCTCATGAACATGGATCCAAATTCCTCAACAAAAAAGATTAGCAAATTGAATGCAACAATGTATAAAAATAATCAAAACACCACAACCAAGTGGGATTTATTCCAGGTATGCAAAGTTAGTTCAACATTCTAAACTCAAAATGAATGTAATTCATCATATCAGTGAGCTAAAAAAAAAAATCACAACAATATCAATAGATGCAAATAATTCATTTGACAAAATCCAATACTCATTCATGATTTTAAAAATTGTAGGCAAACTAGGAACAGAGAGAAATATCTTCAACTCGATTAAGAACATCTGTGAAAAATCTACAGCCCATATCCTACCTAATGGTGAGAAACTTAGAAACTTTCCAGCTAAGATCATGGGGATGATTACTAAAAATTAGGCCTTGGAGTTTATCACAGATTCCTGATAATACAAAAGCTTGAACAATCAGGAGAAAGATGTGAAGGAGCCAAGTCATTGGCTGTATTTCCACAGGAGGAACATAGTGACTTCAGAGAAAAGCAAAACCTCAGGGCAGTAAGTCAGTAGTCTCACATTTCCACTGAAATATTACTGCTAATTCAAGAACTTCTCAAGGGGTAAAAAGAAGTATCTGTCAGATAATGAACACAATCTCAAAACTCAATGCATTCCAGCAAATTCCAAAAATGATTGTGACACAAATATTGGAACGAAGATTTTAAAAAATTCACCTAGAGATTAGATTTCTAGTTTTTTAAAGCCATAGGTACTACAAAATAGCTTATATTCATTGCAGAATCTCACATTTTGACGCCTAGAGTCATTATTATGAATGTTATTGTGTTAAAACTATAAGATTTCAGTGTCTTGAGGTTACCTTCATTTAGCCATTAAAATGAAAAATTAACAAATCAATTTCCTTGAAAAAAAGAGCTTGCTTTCAGAAAACCTTTATTGCATATCACATCACTGAATTAATTTCTGTTTGAATAAACAGCACACAAAACACAGACTTATATTGTGAAAATCCCTGAAGCTTCTAATCAGCAGTCTGCAAGGACTGGAGACTTTGGTTTTGTGTCTTTTTAAGGCATACATTTCTCATTTATTTTAAAATTTTGAACATAATTGTTTTCTAAAATATTTCTGATGTCAGTTATAGAACTTCTCCCCATGAAACCACAATTAGTGACCCTGAAATGCTACTCTTTTCTGTGAGAATGAATGTGCCCCCAAGGGACCTGGTGCATCATGTACTTTTCACAAGGCTGTGCAAGTACCAATAAAAATCCTTGTGGGATTGAGAATGCTTTTGGTATGCACTTTAATTTTCACAGATATATAGAATACTTTCAACTTTGTCCTTTAATACTATAGGAATGAAGAAAACCTATACGTGAGTACCAAAAAATCTGATCTTCTCCAGAAATCAACAGTATCAAATAACAGTTGTCCTTCAGAACCAAATATGTGACTGTTAGCTGGTGACTTTTTTTCTTTCTCATTCTTTTAGAAAGTTAAAGTCATTCAGTCGTGTCCAACTCTTGCGAGCCCATGGACTATAGCCCACCAGGCTCCTCTGTCCATGGAATTTTCCAGGCAAGAATACTAGACTGGATTGCCATTTCTTATTCTAGGGCAACTTCCCCACCCAGGGTTCGAACCCAGGTCTGCACTGCAGGCAGATTCTTTATCATCTGAGCCACCAATGATTACTGGATAGACAGCAACCATCCCATCTCTCAGATCACCACTGAGAATGGTCCAGGTCAGGGTGAGTGACTTGGCTGACATCAAACCAGGCACTGTTTCTACTGATGACACAGTCAGCACAATCAAAATAACTGGAAGCAAGAGTAAAGAAAGGTATGGAAAACATATTCTAAAAGTGGCAAATTAAACAGGACAAGAATCCAACAGTTTCCCTCATCAAAGTGGGTTGTTTTTTAAATAAACCTAGCACGAAGCTATAGACATTAAATATTGCTTTAAAAATATAAACACAGTTCTTGATGAATTATAGTCATCAATTTGCTCAAAATAGTAGTCTTCAGACATACTACATCCGATATTAAAATAGCTATTTTTATCTCCCAACTCATTTACATAATATATTCTCTCCAAAGCACAGATTAGCCTAACAGCTACTTTTTACAACAGCAGAATATCGATACTGGAGTGTCTTCTTCTAATCGGTACTTTCCAGAATTAGGCAGATCTTTGCACTCTGATATAAATATACGAAGTTCAGTCTCAGGAAAGCCATCTTGTTGGTAATGCTATACAGAAGAATTTTAAAGAAAAGTTTTCATTAATAAGTCCCTTGAGAACAGCTTTATTTCAAATTCAGAGTGGATCATTTGGCTACAGGGGTGGAATGCATACTAAGTTGCTTCAGTCGTGTCCAACTCTGTGCGACCCTATGGTCAGGCTCCTCTGTCCATGGGATTCTGGAATGGATTGTCATGCCTTCCTCCAGAGGATCATCCCAACCCAGGGATTGAACTTGCATCTCTTACATCTACCTGCACTGGAAGGCAGGTTCTTCACCGCTAGTGCCACCTGGGAAACCCACAGGGGTGGGTTAGGTAGGGATTTTTCTAAAGGCACAGTTCACTTGCTTCCACGTATTTTCATCCCGATGGAGCCTCTACAGCCACTCTTAGGTTTGCCTAAGGAAAAGCGGGTCTAAGATTCGGCAGTGCCCTCCTAGGCTCTCTTTCGTGGGTCTGAGTCAACCTGAAATGGACATGCTGAATCTGAATCTAAGACCTCCTTCCAGGGAAAATCCAGCCTGCATACCATTTTGGAGTCTCTCTTCCAGACAGAGAGATTTACATTAAGGTCTAATATTTATTTCAGTTTGGGGATCTAAGATCCCGAGAATGGGCCCTGGGCCAGAAAGAATCAGAAAGGACTCACCCATGTGACAAGTGCCCTGAGTCCATGGAAAGAGGTTAACATTTAAACTAAGAGTCTTAAGCTTGTGCCAAGAGCTGTCCATTCATGTTACTCTTCCAGATATCATCACCCTTGAATAAAATATAGCTTTCTACATGCAGAGGTGAAGGCAGCAGACTTTTAGAGCACCATGGGAAGGGATTTGGACAGGTACAACTACATTCTTTCCAGTCTTCCTGGTGACTCTAAGCAAGTCGGTCAAGTGAGCATTGAGGACAGTTAGTTCTTGACACCTGATTCAGTAAGAATGAAGTCACAGCCCTGGTTGCCTGAACAAGGTATTTGTAATTACCAATATATAATCCATCAACTCTTGATTGTCTTCTCCTTATCTATTCACATGGCATCATGTTTCATTACCCCTCTCATGTTCAGAAACAGAAGTCCCCAAATGGAAGTGTCTATGCCAATAATATACCTAATGTGCTACTACTAACGTGTGTGTGCAGGCCAAATTGCTTCAGTCGTATCTGACTCTTTGCAACCCTATGGACTGTAGCCCACCAGGCTCTTCTGTCCATGAGATTCTATAGGCAAGAATACTGGAGTAGATTGCCATTTCTTTCTCCAGGGGCTCGTCTCAACCCAGGGATCGAACCCAAGTCTCCTACATCTCCTGCATTAGCAGACGGGTTCTTGAGCCACTAGCGCCATGTGGGAAGGTTATTAGAAATTTGAATACATATGGACATTTATTCTGCCTTTCCATATTTTAAAGGGCTCAAACTGATTTTTAAAATCCAGTGTGAATAACAGTATTGATGATTGAGAGGACACAACTGAATGACTAAGGAAAAGCGGGTCTAAGATTCTGTAGTGCCCTCCTGGGCTCTTTCGTGGGTCTGAGTCAACCTGAAATGGACATGCTGAATCTGAGTGACTAAATGATAACAGCTTTTCAAATCATGCTCCTAAATGTGGAACATACACATGGTGAGTTCTTGACCTATCAGTTCCTTGACTGTTCTGGAGACCAAGCCTCTGGAGTGGTCCCAAGAAGGGCTTAACAGAATGATGCATTCAGTTACAGCACACTTCAAATAAAGAGGTCAATTTTTCTTCATGAAAATTGGATTTTAAAAGCTCCCCACAAAATTTTGACCATCTGAAATGTCATGTTTCACTAACCCAATACCTAATGATCCTTATAATGCTAATAAANATTAAGGTCTAATATTTATTTCAGTTTGGGGATCTAAGATCCCGAGAATGGGCCCTGGGCCAGAAAGAATCAGAAAGGACTCACCCATGTGACAAGTGCCCTGAGTCCATGGAAAGAGGTTAACATTTAAACTAAGAGTCTTAAGCTTGTGCCAAGAGCTGTCCATTCATGTTACTCTTCCAGATATCATCACCCTTGAATAAAATATAGCTTTCTACATGCAGAGGTGAAGGCAGCAGACTTTTAGAGCACCATGGGAAGGGATTTGGACAGGTACAACTACATTCTTTCCAGTCTTCCTGGTGACTCTAAGCAAGTCGGTCAAGTGAGCATTGAGGACAGTTAGTTCTTGACACCTGATTCAGTAAGAATGAAGTCACAGCCCTGGTTGCCTGAACAAGGTATTTGTAATTACCAATATATAATCCATCAACTCTTGATTGTCTTCTCCTTATCTATTCACATGGCATCATGTTTCATTACCCCTCTCATGTTCAGAAACAGAAGTCCCCAAATGGAAGTGTCTATGCCAATAATATACCTAATGTGCTACTACTAACGTGTGTGTGCAGGCCAAATTGCTTCAGTCGTATCTGACTCTTTGCAACCCTATGGACTGTAGCCCACCAGGCTCTTCTGTCCATGAGATTCTATAGGCAAGAATACTGGAGTAGATTGCCATTTCTTTCTCCAGGGGCTCGTCTCAACCCAGGGATCGAACCCAGGTCTCCTACATCTCCTGCATTAGCAGACGGGTTCTTGAGCCACTAGCGCCATGTGGGAAGGTTATTAGAAATTTGAATACATATGGATATTTATTCTGCCTTTCCATATTTTAAAGGGCTCAAACTGATTTTTAAAATCCAGTGTGAATAACAGTATTGATGATTGAGAGGACACAACTGAATGACTAAGGAAAAGCGGGTCTAAGATTCTGTAGTGCCCTCCTGGGCTCTTTCGTGGGTCTGAGTCAACCTGAAATGGACATGCTGAATCTGAGTGACTAAATGATAACAGCTTTTCAAATCATGCTCCTAAATGTGGAACATACACATGGTGAGTTCTTGACCTATCAGTTCCTTGACTGTTCTGGAGACCAAGCCTCTGGAGTGGTCCCAAGAAGGGCTTAACAGAATGATGCATTCAGTTACAGCACACTTCAAATAAAGAGGTCAATTTTTCTTCATGAAAATTGGATTTTAAAAGCTCCCCACAAAATTTTGACCATCTGAAATGTCATGTTTCACTAACCCAATACCTAATGATCCTTATAATGCTAATAAAAGGTGAAAGCTTGTTTGAAAACACACAGTTACTCAAAGACAAAACTTTCAACATTCAAGAAATTCTGTTTCTTGGGATCTAAAATTGAAGTCCTTTTTCTCTACTCAGAAGAAATTACCATTCCATTATCTCCTCCCCTCTAGCTACTGTATTTCATTGACCCTCTACAAGTTCTAGGAAAATGTCACTCCTCGTGGTTCTTGATGAACCTACCTTAATTGTTTCATACGTATCAGTGATCAGTGCAATGAAAAGACTTAAAATCATGTATATAAAAAGGCTGATGAATGAGTAGAGGTAAATTCTGCTAAACAGCCAGACCAGGTAACTTTTTTGCTGCATTTTCGCAAATGTGGCAAACATGTCATCTCCATTTATCAGTGAGAAAAGACACTCAGAGACCATGTTCAGAGAACGGAACTGCAAAAAAAGAAATATTCATTTTATTTCATGTTCCTTCCCACTGGAGACTTTGATCATGACTCCATAATAAAAATAGTGGATCTAGATATCCCAAGTTACCCTTTCAAACAAATACCCTCGGGTAACCACAGGCATTTTTTTTTTTAAACAAGAGAAAATCAAACAAAAGTTTAATAACATGTACACAATGGAGACAACCGGGAAAAGTCATTCCTATAGACATTTGTTTTGTGATCTACATAGTATGTACATGCCTACTGTTTTTCTTGGAACAAGGAGCTCCTTCTTGATGTTCCTCTTCATAGGAGGAGCCTGAACTGAAGAAGAAAAACACGGAAGGGACAGACCAGCTCCTCTGAGTCAAGCCTTTACCCTCTCCTTTACTTTTCTGTAGAGAGAGATCCTTGAAATGCTTCTGCAGAGCATTCAGGTCTCGAACACAAATGCTCATGCTTCTGTTCTAAAGTTCATTCCATTTAAGATGATGGCATTATAGTCAAGGCTATAACTCTAATAAACAAAATTTTCAAATATTTCTACAAGTTTCTCCCCATACTACTTTAAAAAATAAAGTCACATTTCAATAAAAATCACCTAAATAGCCCATAAATATATATTGATGAATCACACTGTCAAACCTGGCTCCACTGATGGTAAGGAGGACTTAACTATCTGACACAGCTCCCAAAAGGAGCTGAAGCAACCAAGGAATCGACCATCCTCTCAAGGCGGCGTGCGCTCAGTCGCTTCAGTCGTGTCCAACTCTGCAACCCTATGGACTAGCCTGCCAGGCTCCTCTGTCCATGGGGTTTCTCCAGGCAATAATACTGCAGTGGGTTGCCCTGCCCTCCTCCAGGGGATCTTCCCAACCCAGGGATAGAACCCACATCTTTTACATGTCTTGCATTGGTAGGCGGGTTCTTTACCATTAATGCCACCTGGTCTTACCTCACCAGTTTAAAAACATGGCAACAGACACAATACCTTCAACGTTTAAGGCTGAATCATAAAGTAAAAGGAGCTTATTTTAAAAAAATAGCAAGCCCTGAGGTCTGGTACTACCCTGAGAGCTTAATAGCAACAGAGAAAGTTGTTCACCAGTACCTTATCGTGATAAGGCCCCAGCACAATCCATCCACAGAAGCAGTAGCCTAAATAAATCATGGCTGCACAGCAGCAGAACCTGATGACATTGGGCAGTGCCGCCTGGAGGGTGAGGATGAGGAGCTGGGAAAGTAAAAGAGGTCATTAGAATCCCTTTGTCCTTCAAACAAAGCAGTGCAGTAACTTTGAAAGAGAAATACCAATAGCCTGGAGATCTGTGGAATTCCTTACATTGTATTTCTGAAAAAAACCAAAGTACCGGATAACTCCAAGCCACACAAGCATGGTAGAGGTCCCAAGAAGTATGCTACAGACATCGTAACTTGTTAGACTCTAAAACACAGTGGAAAAAAATTATCAGTTATATAGCAGAAATTCATTGGAGCAAAAATTATTTATTGTGTAGCAAAGAGTTGGGCACCATTCTAGATGCTAAGGACAAAGTAGTGAACAGACAAAATTCCCTGCCCTCATGAGGTTTACATTCTAGTGGGTGTAGAGAGAGATGACAGAAGTTAATTAGTGAAACCCTTCATACATGGGCTGATGGTAAAGTGGAGAGGAGAAGATTCAGGGGAGGGGACAAAGGATGGCTGTGTACTGCATTTCAAAAGGGTGATTAGGAAAGGTCTCACTGAAAAGGGGGCATTTGAGCAAAGACATGAAGGGAGTGAGGGAGCAAACCAAGCAAGAATCTAGGGGAAGAGCTTTCCAGGCAGAGGGACCAGTATCTGCAGAGGCCCAAAAGCAGGAGGACATCTGGCAAGATAGTGCGTCTGGCTAGAGAACGATAGGGGAGGAGTAAGGAGTCACCGAGGTGAGGGAGCAGGTAGTTTAGAGTTTCACAAATATAATTTAACAACTTTGCCTTTTATTCTGAATTGATGGGGGAGATTGAGAGCTCTGAACAGGAGTGCTGTAATCCAGTGTTGACTCTATGGTTGAGAGCAGACTGTGGAAGAGAGAGATGGCTACTGCAATAGTGCAAATGAGAGCTGATGGTACTTTGGATCAGGCTGGAAATGGTGGAGGTGAGGAGGTGATTTCTGAAGGTAGACAAATAGGTTTCTCTTGGATGAGATATGGAGGAGAGGGAATTAGTTAAAAAGAGGAGTCAAGGATGGATCTATGGTTTTTTTCCTTGAACAGCTGAAAAGAGCTGCCATTAACTGAAGTTTGAAGGGCCACAGAGAAGTGAGTTTTGACTATGGAGGTGGAGTTGTTTTGTTGTTCAGTCACTCAGTCATGTCCAACTCTTTGCGACCCTGTGGACTGCAGCACGCCAGGCTTCCCTGTCCATCACCAACTCCCAGAGTTTGCACCAACTCATGTCCACTGAGACAATGATTGTTTTAGGTATGTTAAATTTGTGAAGCTGTGTAGACATTCAAGTGAAGATGTGGAAGAAGCAGTTGGATATTTGAGATTGGAGTTCAAGGAATAATTCCAAACTGGAGAAACNTTTGCACCAACTCATGTCCACTGAGACAATGATTGTTTTAGGTATGTTAAATTTGTGAAGCTGTGTAGACATTCAAGTGAAGATGTGGAAGAAGCAGTTGGATATTTGAGATTGGAGTTCAAGGAATAATTCCAAACTGGAGAAACAGATTTGAAAATCATTGGAAAACAAGTACTCTTTAAGGCAATAGGACAGGATAAGATCACAAAGATCACAAACAAAGGCAAAAAATGAGGTGTAACTTATTTCTTCTTTCTTATTACTTCAAGAAAAATGAAGCTCGGTTACTTAAATAGCTTGGTGAAGTCAGAAGGAACAGCAAAGAGAAATGAAGACCAGCCGTGATTCAAGAGAAAAATTAGGCAAGTGACAGCCAGTGAAAAAACTCATCAACAAAGAAAGTGCTTGCAGTGTTAAAAAGCTGCTAATGGGTCAAAATGAGGATAAATAACTGAGTATTAGATACAGCAACAGTTACAGGTCATTGGAAAGTACACTTTCCGTGCACCCTGAGTAGAA
>SJYV01051199.1:0-17005 GCA_006410875.1 Neotragus pygmaeus
ATGTTGGCTATTTGTTCGGGCTTGTCCATGCTTGTCCAGGTAATATCGGCCTCATGGCTCCTCACACTCAGTCATGTCCAACTCTTTGTGACGCTATGGGCTGTAGCTTGCCAGGCTCCTCTGCCCATGGAATTCTCCAGGCAACAATACTGGAGTGGGTTGCCATTACCTTCTCCAGGGGATCTTCCCAACTTAGAAAATGAATCCGAGCCTCCTGGTTTGCAGACAGATTCTTTATGATCTAAGCCACTGATCCAAACACCTAAATTGTATTTAAATGTTGCTTTCCTCATATATTGATCACTCTGAACTCTTTACTATTAATTATTTATTAAGCCTAAATATCATTGAGAGTAGTCACTTGCACTGATAATTATTTTAACCTGGTAAGTCAAGATTTTCTCATCTACTCAAGTCTAGTCTTCTATTAGAGTTTTAGTTTTTTATAATTAAATTTAGAAATCAGAAGGCTTTGCTCAGAAAAACTCAGACAGTAAATTATATCAGTGGATATAAGTTTAAAAATGCTAAAGTTGAATCAATCTTGGACACATAGTAGAAAATTTCTCAATTTTAAAATCTATACAAAATCAAGGAATCTACTAAAGTGGAATCCAGTAACTTTGTGGAATGTTGCAAAAACAGTGTGTGGATAAACTATTGTGAGGAAACTGTTTCCAGCTTTCATCAGATTCTCAATGAGCCCTTTAGTAAAAAAAGAAAACAATGAGATCTACACATATATGTGTATGATTAGAGTAAAATCTGTAAATACAGCTGTAAGTTACTCTGGAAAACCAGGTATTTACACATAGTACTACATGTGATAAATGCTATATTAGCAAGTATATTATGATGTAATTAAACAACATATTACAAAATATTTATAATTAAAATTCTAATCAAGTATTAACTTGTATCATGATACANTAAGAGACAGCATGTGATAAATGCTATATTAGCAAGTATATTATGATGTAATTAAACAACATATTACAAAATATTTATAATTAAAATTCTAATCAAGTATTAACTTGTATCATGATACAAAAAGCCTGCATTAAAGCCTGCATTAAAATACACAAAATGGAATATTTTATTTTTTCTTAATATTATACAACATTTTTTTGATGAAGAAATGTAATAAAATTTTAATCTAGGCTATGGATGATCTTTTCTTTACAACAAGAATAGAGGGAAACAAGGCTTCTGGAATTTCTTTTTTGGAAATTCATTAGTACTCGTGCATATATATGATTTTGTGTATTTGTACACACACACACACACACACACACACGCATATATATAACAGAATATTGCTACAGATATGAATTTCTGCTGGGTACAAGCTACATGTATATTTACTACATACTTTGGGAAAATAATTTGCATGTGAAAATAAACAATTTTATTTAAATAATGATGACCATCATTTCATAGACTATCTTGTATGTCTCTATAATTTTTTTATCATCTCTACATTAAATAAAGTCAGTCCGAAAAGAGATCTTATGGGGAAAAAGCCTAAAGAATAATATTTGACTAACATTTTATCATTTTTGGCCCTTGTTAACTAAATAGATAGGCAAAGAGACTTCAGGGATAGCAGTGAATGACTCGTCTTTATCACAAGATGTAGAAACCTGGATTCTTAGAAAAGTATTAGTCAAAGTAAATTTTCATTGTACAAAGTTAAACAGGAAGGAGAAACTTTATTCAAGATTATTGCAATAGGAGAGGGATGAAACTCAACTCTGCAGAAACAATACTCAGGTGCACTTTTAAAGACTGGTATGAGCTAGTGGCAAATTACTAGAGGAATTTAGATTAGAGCCTGATCAATGAAATGTGTGGTGCACACTGTTATTTCTGAGTTTGCAATATTTTGCTCTGAGTGAGCCTTCTATATTTGCTAATCGCTTTCCCTGAAATTAGTTTTTCTTTATCAGCAGAATTGTTTGGCAGTATTTTGGAGAGTCAAAAGTGAACAAACACAAAATTCTGCAAAGATCCAATTAAAATAGCCTCTCTAACAAAGCTCAGGATCCCAAATTGTAAACTGTGCCCTGCTCTGAAATATCTGGATTTTCTTTTCTCGAATGGTGACAGTATGAAAATTTTGATTATGTGTTCTAATTGGATCTAAAGAGAGGAAGTTTCTTTCTGTCAGCATAACTTCAGTTCTGGTCAGTTGTTCAGTTATGTCTGACTTTTTGTGCTTAGATGGACAAGATGGACTTCAGCACCTTCTTGTCCATCACCAACTCCCGCAGCTTGCTCAAACTCATGTCCATTGAGTGGGTGATATCATCCAACCATCTCATCCTATGTTGTCCCCTTCTTATCCTGCCTTCAATCTTTCCTTTCCCCAAATTAGTGTCTTTTGCAATGAGTCAGTTCTTCACATCAGGTGGACAAAGTGCTGAAGTTTTAGCTTCAGCATCAGTTCTTCCAATGAATATTCAGTGCTTAATTGGGAGAAACCAGAGGATGTGTAAGTCATATAACTTTACCATCCAGATGGCTTGGGTGATGATTTCAGCGTCCAAATGACCTGACTGATGATTTCAGCATCCAGATGACCGGGGTGGTGATTTCAGATGGTGTTATCACTCTATATTCCTTAAAAACAATATTGTTGCGGCATAAACCATGTAGAATGCACATAAGAAAGGCAATACTCTCGTTCATCTGTTAATGTATTTATCCATGCACCAGGTAAATGACACTATGCATAATAGTGAAGAGCATAGTATGAAGCTTGCCTGTGTGGGCATAACTCCTACTTCTGACACAGGAGAGTGTATAAAACTTTAAACAAATTGGTAGATTACTCTGTATTTCAGTTCCTTGTTTTGTGAAGGATAATAACAATACTTCCTGGGTTGATGTGACGATTAAATGATGATAGAGAAAACAAGAACAGTAGATTACAAGGCACCTACAAATAGAGTGCCTAGAACAGATTGGCCAATGTGCTATCTAACTGTTACATGTTACTATTAGTTTCCAGGTACTGTGCTAGCTGCCAGCAATACAATATTTGGTAAATGAAATGTAGTTTAAGATCATATCATACAGAGTATGATAGGGAAGATAATAGAACCTTACTTAATCCTAAAAATACAAGAGAGCTGTTTAAAGCTTTGAAATGGCAGGTCAAGTGGTCACCTTTGTTTATTCTAAAGATTATTCTTGCTGTAGTGAGATGAATGGATTGATTAGGAAATGGAATAAGTGGACACAAAGAAAGATAAGTGAAGTGTATTAAATCCCAAAACCAGTTGCAAAGGAAGGCTGAAAATTTCTTCTTTTGTGAAAACTTGTTGTGTGTCTGTATGCATGTCTTTGTTTGTGTGCTTATTGTGNCACAAAGAAAGATAAGTGAAGTGTATTAAATCCCAAAACCAGTTGCAAAGGAAGGCTGAAAATTTCTTCTTTTGTGAAAACTTGTTGTGTGTCTGTATGCATGTCTTTGTTTGTGTGCTTATTGTGACTAAATTATCTGTGGGACCAACTCTGCATTAAGAACTAGAATAAGTAACCCTTTGAACTTTGCAAAGTTTATAACCTTCTCTAAGAATTAATTTCCTCTTTTCATAAAATGTATATGCACAGCATTTTCGTGAGAACTAAATAAAAAACTGTATGTAAAACAAAACAAAACAATATTCTTTGAGTCATCTTATTCAAAATATCATTAAAACTTTTGTTGGTTCCTCTGGGGAGGCTCTGGAAATATGACACTGCACCAATGCCTGATACATTTTCAAAGGTCTGCTTGGTACCTCAGGCTTTGACATACACAATATTCCCTTCCTGTTGTAAGTCATAGATATCTCTCTAATGTTATAATTTCTCAAAAGACAACGTGAAGCTGCAGTGGCCACTCAGGGGTAATTTTTACATGAATAAGATTATTCATTTGGCAGATGCTTTAGAACAAAAAGAGAAAAGGTCTCAGAAGCTGTGTCTCCAGTGTCTGATAGAGAGTTTAATACACAAGAACCCATATTTAATCTTTATACATCTGGGATTAATAAGCACTAGACTTTAACTTATATGATTATATGGTATTATCTAAAAAGTGTTATTGCATAAATGATGTGTGTGAGAAATATTTTCTGTATTTAAGTCTGAGGAGTCTATTGCTACTTGCAGTGAGAAGAAAAGTTAACTTTTAACTATCATGATTGTGTATCTGACTGAAGCTACATTTCCTTCACTTCATTTTCACCATTTCTTCCTTTTTGTTTCTGCTTGGGAATTTTTAAAATTAATTCATCGTAAATAATTTTCTATAATGGTAAGTGCATTAGAGGATTATTGTCACATAGTCAAAAATACAAGGAAAAGAAAATGAGTAACTTTTATTTCTGTTTTCCCTTTGACCAAAATTAAACAAAGTAAAAAAAGAATAGCTGTTTTGCATGTAATTTAATTAATCACTTAGATTAAAAGAACATTAGGCCCTTAGAGTGTTGCCATGACCTCAGAAGTCCTGATTAAAAAAAAAAAAAAAACCTGAACACAGAGGTTTATTTAAATTTAAAAGATCTTATGTAATTTTCCAATACAGAAATGACTTTTCAGGCAAATTAGAAGAGTTTAATACCCAGAGAGATGGTACGGGGAGGGAGGAAGGAAAGGGGTTCAGGATGGGGAACACATTATACCTGTGGTGGTTTCATGTTGATGTATGGCAAAACCAAAAAAATATTGTAAAGTAATTAACCTTCAATTAAAATAAATAAATTTATATTTAAAAAACATTCTATTATTGTTTCCTCAGATTTTTTATAATTATAGAAACGAATTTGCATAACTGAAAAATGTTTGAAATGTTAACAATGAATATCATTTAAAAGTTCAAACATTCATTTTCATTGACTTTACAACATCAATGTACTGGAGTGTTTGATGATACTAAAAATTATAAGAACTTAATATTGTAAATTGTTATTCCAAGTCTTTAGAAGTCTTTACACTGATTTTAAATTGAATTAATAAATTATATTTGGATACACAACAATTTTTAAAGTAAGAAATGTATATACAAATATCTGGTAAGGAAATGGACACCCTCTTCAGTATTCTTGCCTGGAGAATTCCAAGGACAGAGAAGCCTGGTGGGCCACAGTTCATGACGTCACCAAGAGTCAGAGATGACTGAGCAACTAATATATATATATACAAATATTGCTTTCCAAATATAATTTTAAATTACCATGCTTCTTATAGAATGGAAATTAAAATATGCACATGTCATTAAGTGATGTGTAGTTACGTTTTGTTGTTGTTCAGTCACTTAGTCATGTCCAGCTATTTGCAACCCAATGGACAGTACCTGATCTTCACTGTCTCTCAGAGTTTGCTCAAATTCATTTCCACTTTGTCAATGATGTCATAGATATCACATAAGTATGTTTATTTATGATTCAGATAGATATATTTATGCTTATTTTACCTAACAAAAAAGTTCTGAAAGTGATATAAAATGGAAAAAATAAAATAATTGAAAAGTTGCTAGATTGCTAGCTTTGTTTTTTCTCTTAAATAGAAACAAGCAAGTTTTAGTTACTTTATTTAAAGTTGGCAATTGTAAAAGAATAGAGAAATAGAAATTCATATATAAGATAAACTGTTAGCTTATGTGTTTCCTAGAACAGTTACAAATTAGTTCATTTAATGTAATATATATTGTTGATTGCCTTTAATTATCTAAACACATATGCAAAAAAGTATATTAATCTTAATATACATGTTCATAAGTTTAAAAAAATACAAATATTTTTGAAAGTAAACTTGAGATTAAAAGCTCTGAGAAGTTTGAAGTCTGTTTATATTTGTAATGCCTCTCTAGATGGGTAAATTTTAAGTAAACAAAATTTGCTTTATTTTTTTTTATAAAGTTGGATCAATGAATAGACTTATGAATCTTTTTTGAAAATTTTATATGAATGATACTCCAAAAGGAAAATTAAAATTTGTTTTTTTGTTTCTATAAAATCACCACATTAGTATGTCTCAATACAAGAAAGCTTACAAATATTAGGTTAACTTTCTAAGCATTTTGGAAAACTCTTAATCATTTGGACAAAAGCTTCCTTATCTAATTAAATTATAAAATTTCTGTTTCTGACCCCTTTGTTTGAAAATATCTAAGTTGTACAAGATAGAAGTGAGATGGTGAAGACGAGTGTCATTCTGTATTCTTGCCTTAGGCCCCAAAATTATCAGTGGTAAGACTGACCAGGGACAGGACCCTTCCATAGCTTTAACTGCATTCCAGAGAAAATGGTAGTTCTTTGTGATTGATCAATAAAACTGTGACTTTATCACAACTCGATGAGATGACTGGATGGCATCACTGACTGAATAACATGACTCAGTCAGGAGTGCTACAGTTCGTGGGGTTGCAAAGAATTAGACATGACTTAGTGACTGAACAACAACAAAGAAGATATCCAAGTACATTCATGAGAATTTGTTTATGAAGTTACATTTAAGCTATGCACAACTCAAACACTGAATCTGCAACCTTCACATTTCCAGCATTTTTCAAAACAGACAATTAAGAATTAAAGAGGGTGCCCACTTTCACCACTACTATTCAACATAGTTTTGGAAGTTTTGGCCACAGCAATCAGAGCAGAGAAAGAAATAAAAGGAATCCAGATTTGAAAAGAAGAAGTAAAACTCTCACTGTTTGCAGATGACATGATCCTATAAACAGAAAATCCTAAAGATTCCACCAGAAAATTACTAGAGCTAATTAATGAATAGAGTAAAGTTGCAGGATATAAAATCAACACAGAAATACCTTGCATTCCTATACAAAACAGTGAGAAAACAGAAAGAGAAATTAAGGAAACAATTCCATTCACCATGAAATGAAAATAATAAAATACATAGGAATATATCTACCTAAAGAAACTATAAAACACTGGTGAAAGAAATCAAAGAGGACACAAATAGATGGAGAAATATACCGTGTTCATGGATCAGAAGAATCAATATAGTGAACACGAGTATACTACCCAAAGCAATCTATAGATTCGATGCAATCCCTATCAAGCTACCAATGGTATTTTTCACAGAGCTAGAGCAAATAATTTCGCAATTTATATGGAAATACAAAAACCTCAAATAGCCAAAGCAATCGTGAGAAAGATGAATTGAACTGGAGGAATCAACTTGCTTGACTTCAGGCTCTCCTACACAGCCACAGTCATCAAGAAAGTATGGTAATGGCAAAAAGACAGAAATATAGATCAATGCAACAAAATAGAAAGCCCAGAAATAAAGCCACACACCTATGGACACCTTATCTTCAAAAAAAGGCAAGGCTATACAATGGAGAAAAGACAGTCTCTTTAACAAGTGGTGATGGGAAAACTGGTCAACCACTTGTAAAAGAATGAAATGAGAACACTTTCTAACACCATACACAAAAATGAACTCAAAATGGATTAAAGATCTAAACTTAAGACCAGAAGCTATAAAACTTTTAAAGGAGAACATAAGCAAAACATTCTCTGACATAAATCACAGCAGGATCCTCTATGACCCACCTCCAAAAATATTGGAAATAAAAGCAAAAATAAACAAAAGGGACCTAATTAAAATTAAAAGCTTCTACACAATGAAGGAAACTATAAGCAAGGTGAAAAGACAGCCTTCAGAATGGGGGAAAATAATAGTAAATGAAGCAACTGACAAAGAATTAATCTCAAAAATATACAAGCAACTCCTGCAGCTCAATTCCACAAAAATAAATGACCCAATCAAAACATGAGCCAAAGAACTAAATAGACATTTCTCCAAAGAAGACAAACAGATGGCTAACAAACTCATGAAAAGATACTCAATATCACTAATTATCAGAGAAATGTAAATCAAAACCACAATAAAGTACTATTTCATGCCAGTCAGAATGGCTGCGATCCACTAGTCTACAAGACATAAATGCTGGAGAGGGTGTGGAGAAAAGGGAAACCTCTTACATTGTTGGTGTGAACATAAACTAGTACGACCACTGTGGAGAACAATGTGGAGATTCCTTAAAAAACTGGAAATAGAATTGCCATATGACTCAGCAATCTCACTGCTGGTCAAACACACTGAGGAAACCAGAATTGAAAGAGACACGTGTACCCCAATGGTCATCACGGCACTGTTTGTAATAGCCAGGACATGGAAGCAACCTAGATATCCATCAGCAGATGAAAGGATAAGAAAGCTGTGGTACATACACACAATTGAATATTACTCAACCATTAAAAAGAAGACATTAGAATCAGTCCTAATGAGGGGGATGGGACTGAAGCCTATTATACAGGTGAAGTAAACCAGAAAGATAAACACCAATACAGTATACTAACACATAGATATGGAATTTAGAAAGATGTTAATGATAACCCTTTATGCGAGACAGCAAAAGGGACACAAATGTATAGAAGAGCCTTTTGGACTCTGTAGGAGAGGGCAAGGGTGGGATGGTTTGCGAGAATGGCATTAAAACATGTATATTATCATATGTGAAATGAATCACCAGTCCAGGTTTCATGCATGAGACAGGGTGCTCAGGGCTGGTGCACCGGGATGACCCAGAGGGATGAGATGGGGAGAGATGTCGGAGGGAGGTTCAGGATGGGGAACACATGTACACCTGTGGCAGATTCATGTCAATGTTGACAAAACCAATACAATATTGTAAAGTAATTAGCCTCCAAAAAAAAGAAAAGAAAGAGTTAAAGAGGAAATGTGAAGCTACTACACAAATGTACCTTACCTCCCTTGCCATTTCATTAGGAACCAATGTACCTGACCAAGAACTTCATTGGTTCAGAGAGATGGTGCCTTCAGTGCAGCTGCGAGTGAGAAAGAAATAGGCACCAGTTACCCTTTAATGATTTTCACCTTCAGATCCTTTCATACAAATAGATGAAACAGTAAATAAACTTTCACGAACTTGAATTCACATTGAATTATTAAAGGCAGTTATCACAATACTTGATAAAATCAGTTTGACAATACCTAACACAAAATAGTTGCTACATTTGTAGAATATTAGATTTCAAAGAGACCTAAATAGAACAAGGTTCATCCTCTCTCATCTAAAAAATGGATAAAAAATATAACAGAAAAACACACATCTTGCAGGCCACACGCTCTTTCAAAATAATCAAATGCCAAACAATTTTCAAATTAAGAGTATAAAAATAATGTAATTATGAACATAATACATTTTACACAGAAATATGTATTATTTATATATGGTAGCTATATATGGAAACACTTCAAAATAAATTTGAAAAAAATTTTTAAATATTTACCTATAAAAATAGTCAACACCTCATCCTAGTCTCCTCATCAGAAGGAAGAAAGGGAATTTGTGTGTATGTTTGTATTCAAAGGTGTAGATGTATGTAAACACTTTCAAGTATACACATATATGATACAGATATTTCATTTTCTGATGTAAAATATCATATCCATGATACAATACACAATGAAATTACACACATACACACAAAAAGAATGTTCCATATATTCAAGAGGAAACAATAAAATCAGAAATACATATAATTCAGGCTTAGAACTATACAAAGACTGTACAATATCTGTTTACCGGTTATATTCATCTTTTCCTAGGAACACTTAAAGACATTTATCACAATATCTATGATAAATGTGCAAACAGGGAATTATGGGATGAGAGTTTTGGAAACAGGAAAGAAAAAGAGAGAAAACTCAGTGGAAATTCTAGAATTATGGAGAGAAATGAGTTAATTTAGTCGAGCCGAGTACTTGTCATCTTTCATTACTGAATGTAATATATCCAGGTAATGAAAGAATGTGGGGGGCCTGATAGAATCTCCTTGTACCTATAACTAAATCTCTTGGTAAGGAGACAATACTATTTCTTAGGGAGATAGTATTTATACACGAAATCCTCTGACTGATAGCCCTGTTGTACAATTTCTTTTGATTGGAAACCTATGATTTGTGAGCCAAGACTACTTTCTTTTTTTTTTTTTTAAGACTTCTTGCAAAATACTATCTAAGCTATGTGACTGACAACTGAATTACTAAACAGAGAGTATTCACAAGCTGAAATCTCCCTGCTGGGTGCGCATCTCATTTAGAGATCTCACCTATCACCCTGGAGAAAAAAGGAAAAAGTGAGGACGACATGCAGAATTCTTTAAACATTTTCAACCTTACCAGTGTTGTTTGATTGCTTATATTCTTAAGATTTTTAAAAAGTGTCACTAAATTAGAATAATATAATCAATGGATAGGATTATTAGCAGAGAAAGTACAAGAAGGAGAAATAAATGCAATGAAGAAAATAAAAATCAAATCTTCATTTTGCTGAGTGAAAATAACTTAGTATATGATTATGACAGTCTGGCACAATGAATTCCTTTATTTTCTGAAGAAAATAATATTACATTTCACACTTTATTCAATATTTGAGAGAACTTATATATGACCATATTTTTCCAGTATTCCTCATCATTAAAATATTTTTTTAATTTTATCGATTTATTTGAATTTATAAGATTATTCAGATTTTATATTTATTATTGTGTCAGTTTTCCAAGCAGTATTTTTCTAGGGATTCATCCATTTAATCTGAGATGTCCAATTTACAAAGTTCTCTAAGTGATCTATCTGACAAAACATTTGGATTTAACTGAGGCATTTTGTCTCTTCCTCTCAAAGCTTCAAAAAGAAGGTAATGAAAATAAATAAGTTAAAAAAAAAAAAGCTAAGGCCAGGAAGAGAAGAATAGGGTTGAAAACCAGTTTTGAAAAACTGAAAAGATAGTGGAGATGTGGTGACTGCATTAACAGAAAGAGAAAAGTCAAAACATAAAAGCTTAATTTGAAAATATGTTTATGAAAAAAAGTCATCTACCTAGAAAACCTTGAGAAACTCAAAGATATCCAAGAATGTGGCATTGAGGTGGTTTCTGGAAACAGAGAGTTTAATCACACAGCTTCTCTCCAAAATCACAAATTTGGACATTATTTCTGACTCTTTGCTCACCTCCCCAGACCTAAAAACAAATATCTATATGATTTATTCTTTGGAGGAAGAGAATCTTTATAAGTCCTCACCACTAAATATAATTAACTGAAGTTTGCAGAAAGATTCAAAATGAGAAAGGAAGAAAAAACATTTTTCAACTCGCAGAAAACTGGCATACTGAATGGAACTGAACAAAAGTAAATCATATCAAAGTGTGATAGAATTATAAGAAGCTATTTTTAAAATAAATAATAGAATGTCATGAAAATATTTAATTTGGGGGACTTGCTTGGTGTAGCAGCAGCTAAGACCTCATTCTGTTAATATATATGGCAAAAACAATACAGTATTGTAAAGCAAAATAAAATAAAATAAATACAGGGGGTCAAGATTCAATTCCTTCCTCTTGTTGTTATTCAGTCACTTGGTCATATCTGGCTCTTTACAACACCATGGACACCAGGCTTCCCTGTTCTTCACCATTACCCAGAGCTTGTTCAAACTCATGTCCATTGAGTCAGTGATGTCATCCAATCATCTCATCCTCTGTCATCCCCTTCTCCTCTTGCCTGCAATCTTTCCCAGCATCAGGATCTTTTCTAATGAGTTGGCTCTTCACATCAAATGGCCAAAGTATCAGAGCTTCAACTTCAGCATCATTCCTTCCGATGATTATTCAGGATTGATTTCCGTTCAGATTGACTGGTTTGATCTCCTTGCAGTTCAAGGGATTCTTAAGAGTCTTCTCCAACACCACAGTTCAAAAGTATCAACTCTTCAGCGCTCAGTCTTCCTTATGGTCCAACTTTCCCATCCATACATGATTACTGGAAAAATCATAGCTTTGACTAGGTGGACCATTTTTGACAAAGCAATTTCTGTGCTTTTTAATATGCTGTCAAGGTTGGTCATAATTTTTCTTGCAAGGAGCAAGTGTCTTTTAATTTCAAGCCTGCAGTCACCACCTGACGTGATTTTGGAGCCTAGAAAATTAAAGTCTGTCACCATTTCCAGTTTTTTGTTTTTTTTTTCATCCATCTGATACAAAGTGATGGGGCCAGATGCCATGTTGTTAGTTTTTTCAATGTTAAGATTTAAGCCGGGGTTTTCACTCTTCACTTTCACCTTCATCAAGGGTATCTTATTTCCTTTTTGCTTTCTCTAATAAGGGTGGTGTCATCTGCATATCTGAGACTGATATTTCTTCCAGAAATCTTGATTCCAGCTTGTGCTTCATCCAGGCTGACATGGCGCATGATACTCTGCATATCTTAGAGAAAGAGATGGCAACCCATTCCTGTATTCTTGCCTGGGGAATCCCTTGGACAGAGGAGCCTGGTAGACTGCAGTTCATGGGGTTTTCAAGACTCAGACACGACTGAGTGACCAATACACACACACACACACACATACACTGCATAGAAGCAAAATAAGTAGGGTGACAGTATACAGCCTTGATGTACTCCTTTCCCAATTCAGAATCAGTCTGGTATTTCATGTACAGTTTGAACCGCTGCTTCTTGACCAGCATGCAGGTTTCTCAGGAGGCAGGCAAGGTGTTTTGGTATCCCCATCTCTTTAAGAATTCTCCACAGTTTGTTGTGTTCTACACAGTCAAAGGCTTTATTGTACTCAGTGAAACAGAAACAGATGTTTATTTCTGGAATTCTCTTTCTTTTTCTATGATCCAATGAATGTTTGAAATTTGATCACTAGTCTATCTGCCTTTTCTAAAACAAGCTTGCACATCTGGAAGTTCTCAGTTCATGTATTGTTGAAGACCAGCATGGAAAATTTTCAGTATGACCTTGCTAGCATGTGAAATGAATGTAATTGTGTGGCAGTTTGACCATTCTTTGGCATTGCCTTTCTTTGGGTTTGGAATGAAAACTGACTTTTTCCAGTCCTGTGGCCACTCATTGGTTTTCCAAATTTACTTGTATATTGAGTTCAGAATATAAACACATCATCTTCTAGGATCTGAAATAGCTTAGCTGGAATTCCATCACTTTCACTGTTTGTTCGCAGTGATGCTTCAGTTCAGTTCAGTTGCTCAGTCATGTCCGACTCTTTGCGACCCTATGAATCGAAGCACGCTAGGCCTCCCTGTCCATCACCAACTCCCAGAAATCACTCATATTCACGTCCTTCTAGTCAGTGATGCCATTCAGCCATCTCATCCTCAGTCGTCCCCTTCTCCTCCTGCCTCCAATTCCTCCCAACATCAAACTCTTTTCCAATGAGTCAACTCTTCACATGACGTGGCCAAAATACTGGAGTCTCAGCTTTAGCAACATACCTTCCAAAAAATCCCAGGGCTGATCTCCTTTAGAATGGACTGGTTGGATCTCCTTGCAGTCCAAGGGATTCTCAAGAGTCTTCTCCAACACCACAGTGCAAAAGCATCAATTTTTTAGCTCTCAGCTTGCTTCAGTCCAGCTCTCACATCCATACATGACTACTGGAAAAACCATAACCTTGACTAGATTGACCTTAGTCAGCGAAGTAATGACTCTGCTTTTCAATATGCTATCTAGGTTGATCATAACTTTTCTTCCAAGTAGTAAGCGTCTTCTAATTTCATGGCTGCAGTCACCATCTGCAGTGATTTTGGAGCCCCCCAAAATAAAGTCTGACACTGTTTCCACTGTTTCCCCATCTACTCCCAATGAAGTGATGGGACCAGATGCCATGATCTTCGTTTTCTGAATGTTGAGCTTTAAGCCAACTTTTTCACTCTCCTCTTTCACTTTCATCAAGAGGCTTTCTAGCTCCTCCTCACTTTCTGCCATAAGGATGGTGTCATCTGCATATCTGAGGTTATTGATATTTCTCCTGGCAATCTTGATTCCAGCTTGTGTTTCTTCCAGTCCAACGTTTCTCATGATGTACTCTGTATATAAGTTAAATAAGTAGGGTGACAATATACAGACTTGACGTACTCCTTTTCCTATTTGGAACCAGTCTGTTGTTCCATGTCCAGTTCTAACTGTTGCTTCCTGACCTGCATACAGATTTCTCAAGAGGTGGGTTGGGTGGTCTGGTATTCCCATCTCTCAAAGGCTTTGGCATAGTCATTAATGCAGACATTGATGTTTTTCTGGAACTCTCTAGCTTTTCCATGATTCAGCAGATGTTGGCAATTTGATCTCTGATTCCCCTGCCTTTTCTAAAACCAGCCTGAACATCAGGAAGTTCATGGTTCATGTACTGCTGAAGCCTGGCTTGGAGAATTTTGAGCATTACTTTACTAGCATGTGAGATGAGTGCAATTGTGTGGTAGTTTGAACATTCTTTGGCATTGCCTTTTTTTGGGATTGGAATTAAAACTGATCTTTTCCAATCCTGTGGCCACTGCTGAGTTTTCCAAAAGCAAACAGTGGTGCTTCCTAAGGCTAAATTGGCTTACCACTCCAAGACCACTCTAGGTGAGTAATCACAGCCAGACATCTTTGTTCAATTCCTAATCAGGGAAATAGATCCCACATGCAGCAACAAAAGATCCCACAGGCCACAGTGAAGGTCAGAAAGATCACACATGCTGCCAGTTAGACCTGGTGCAGCCAAATAAACAAATAAAAATATTAAAATGAAAATGCATAATTTAGAACACTGAAAATGGTCCAGAAATTACAAATATAATAAAGCAAAGCAAAAATCAACACTAGTTTTGAGACACTTAACTAGGAAAATAGAGGAAAAAACAGGATAAAATAATGGAAAATAAGAGATTATGAGAAAATGAGAATCAATTTAGGAGATTATATATATATATAAATTTTAAACTTAAAGATATAGAAAAATAAAGCAGAGAAGAAAAAGTTTTTACTTATACTGTACAGAGACTATCTAAACATGTAAATACCTGCTTCTAAATAAGATTATCAAGAGATCTAAAAAAAGATATGTATAAGAATATAATAAAGGGGATGTAAATTGGTGTGGTCACTATGAAAAATAATATACAGATTCCACACACACACACACACACACACAAAGAATTACCATGAAATTGAAGTGTTAGTACCTCACTCTTCCCTACTCTTTTTGACTGCAGAAACTATAGTCTGCATGTCTCCTCTGTCCTTGGAATTCTCCAGGGAAGAATACTGGGGTGGGTTCCCATTCTCTTCTCTAGGGGTATCTTTCCAGCCCAAAGATCGAACCTGGTCTCCCTCATTGTTGGCTGATTCTTACTTTCTGAGGCAGCAGAGAAGCCAATATGACCTAGTAAATCTACTTCTGGGCATTTATTCATAGGAAATGAAAACACTAACTCAAAAATGCCTCTGCATCCTCATGCTTGTTGCTGTATTATTTAGTTCCTAAGTCATGATTGACATTTTTGTGACCCTAGACATAGACTGTTGCCTACCAGGCCCCTCTGCTCATGGGATTTCCTAGGCAGGAATACTGGAGTGTGTTCTCATTTCCTTCTCCAGAGTATCTCCCTGACCCAGGGATCAAACCTGAGTTCCTTGCATTGCAGGTGAATTCTTTACCAGAGTCTCCTGGGAATCCCAGATTCATGCGCTGCATTATTTACAATAGCAAAAACATAGAAGCAACCTAAGTGGATGAATGCATAAAGAAGCTGTGGAAAATATATATATTTGTTAAGTTGCTCAGTCATGTCCAATGCTTTGTGACCCCATGGACCACAGCATGCCAGGCTTTCCTATCCTTCACTATTTCACATAGCTTGCTCAAACTCCTGCCCTCTGAGTCAGTGATACCATCCAACCATTTCATTCTCTGTTAGCCCCTTCTCCTCCTGCCTTCAATCTTTCCCAGTTCTTTGCATCAGATGACCAAAATTTTGGAGCTTCAACTTCAGCATCAGTCTTTTTAATGAATATTCAGTGTTGATGTCTTTAGGATTGACTGGTTTGATATCCATGTGGTCCAAGGGATTCTCAAGAGTTTTCTCCAGCACCACAGTTTAAAAACATCGATTCTTCAGTGCTCAGCCTTGTTTATGGTCTAATTCTCACATCCATATATGACTACTGGAAAAACCATAGCTCTGACTATGTGGATCTTTGTCGACAGAGTGATGTCTTAGCTTTTTAATATGCTATCTAGTGTCCTCATCGGAGAAGGCAATGGCACCCCACTCCAGTACTCCTGCCTGGAAAATCCCATGGACAGAGGAGCCTGGTAGGCTGCAGTCGATGAGGTTGCTAAGAGTCAGACACGATTGAGAAACTTCACTTTTACTTTTCACTTTCATGCATTGGAGAAGGAAATGGCAACCCACTCCAGTGTTCTTTCCTAGAGAATCCCAGGGACGGGAAAGCCTGGTGGGCTGCCTTCTATGGGGTTGCAAAGAGTCGGATATGAGTGAAGCAACTTAGCAGCAGCAGCAACAGTGTCCTCATAGCTTTTCTTCCAAACAGTAAGTCTGTTTTAATTTCATGGGTGCAGTCAGGGTCCACAGTGANAAAGCCTGGTGGGCTGCCTTCTATGGGGTTGCAAAGAGTCGGATATGAGTGAAGCAACTTAGCAGCAGCAGCAACAGTGTCCTCATAGCTTTTCTTCCAAACAGTAAGTCTGTTTTAATTTCATGGGTGCAGTCAGGGTCCACAGTGATTTTGAACACAAGAAAATAAAGTCTGTCACTATTTCCATTTATTCCCCATCTTTTTGCTATAAAGTGATCAGATTGCAAGCCATGATCTTGGTTATTTCAATGCTAAGTTATAATCCAACGTTTATACTCACCTCTTTTAACTTCATTAAAAGGTTTTTTAAATCCTCTACACTTTGTGCCATTTGGGTGTTGCCATCAGTATATCTGAGGTAAGGGAATGGCAAGCCACTTCAGTATTCTTGCCTCGGGAACCCCATGAACAGTATGAAAAGGCAAAATCGTAGGATAACAAAAGAGGAACTCCGCAGGTCATTAGGTGCCCAATATGCTACTAGAGGTCAGTGGAGAAATAACTCCAGAAAGAATGAA
>SJYV01051202.1:2775-13639 GCA_006410875.1 Neotragus pygmaeus
TCTTTTCTCTTTGCTTTGTCCTTCTAAAAATTGGAGTCACTTTGATTCTGAACAGCCACATCAAGGTAAAAATGATCATCTCCTGATATATATAGAAATCTTAAAGTATACTGTAAAATTCTAAAAGAAAAATCCATGCAACTGATGTCAAGCCTATGGCACCTATTATGTTTCAGTGAATAGTGAATTCTAGTTTTATTAATTGAAGTCTATATTTTCTAAGGCTCACTTCTGAGATAGTTCCTTTTGGTTATTTTACATTGTTAAGAGGTTTAACTAAGTTATCAAAAAGGACACTCTAAATTTAGTTCTAAAGCTTATCTCAATAGCCAACTTTGAATAAAGATTTGATGCTTCAAAATTTACAACCAAAAGAGTAATAACAGACTATAGTCATTTACCAAAGTGAATCCAATGATCTGGATATCACAGGGCTATTCCTAGTGGAAGTTCTTGACTTAAGTTCTTCCTTATGATGTTGCTATTTTCAAAAAAATGTTGTCTTTTACATTGCCAAATATGTGGCTGAGCTACTGATATGATGATAACATACACTTTCATATAAAATCCATACTTATAACAATGTGACTCTATATATTAAAAAAAAAAAAGGAAATATTTTCCTAGGCTAATAACAGAGGTGTGATCCAAGACATTTGCTAGTCACAGGGCCTAATCCAATATCAAATCTTTCAATGACACTTATTCCATGATTTGTGAACAATAAATGCTGTAATACAACCTATGGGAACTTTACAACCCGGTCTCCTTAGCCCAACATTATTTCCTAAAATATCATGGTGTCATGTTATAGGCCTGACAGACTGCTTCTTTATCATCTCTACACCCAGGTGATAAAGAAAAAATTGCATTTTCTGTTCCAACTCTTCATAATCATCAGCCTTTACATAGATATTGAGGGAAATGTTAACCTTAAGGCATGATGATGAGCTTGACTATATCTCAATGATTTGATGATCTAACACAGTGTCCTTAAGGTAACAATATCCCACTGCTAACATTTTATCATTATATGGACAATATTTTAATTTCTCATATTAACAGAAGTTCTTTTCTCTCTGCAAGTCTATTTCAATACTCAAGAATTAGTCATAACTCCAGAAAAAAAAATTCAACATTTCGCTCCTTGAGAGTATCTTCGACTTCAGTTCCTCCATACTTCACTTCAACCTACACAATTTTCTTTTCAGCCTCCCAATCCTTTAACCCTTCATTTTCTTTAACATTCTAGATCTTTTGAATTGATTGTGCCTTGTACTAGGCATACCTATCTACACCACGCTTCTCATTCTATAGCCCACATTGGAAGCCATTCACAGTTTCCTGGAACTCTAGCATATAATAATCATCAAGCTAATTTTAACTTTTGTTTTAAGGGATCTTTAGTTACATGTGTCTTTCAATCACATCAATTTGTTCATCAAGGAGCTAGAACATTAACCAGTTTTTTCTAACTAATAATGAAACTAAATAAATAATTTGCACCTGTTCAACTTGTCCACTTCTAACCACCTCTTCTTCGGCTGGCAATGTAAACCGTGGAGGACTCTTTTCAAATGAAATCTGGCAAACGGATGTTACTCATTATCCAACTTTTAAATTTCTCATTTATTCCCATATAACTATTGACAGGCAGAGGAAAGAGAGATCAAACTGTCAATATCTGATGGATCATGGTAAAAGCAAGAGAGTTCCAGAAAAACATATATTTCTGCTTTATTGACTATACCAAAGCCTTTGACTGTGTGAGTCACAATAAACTGTGGAAAATTCTGATAGAGATGGGAATACCAGACCACCTGATCAGCCTCTTGAGAAACCTATATGCAGGTCAGGAAGCAACAGTTAGAACTGGACATGGAACAACAGCCCGATTCCAAATAGGAAAAGGAGTACATCAAAGGCTGTATATTGTCACCCTGCTTATTTAATTTATATGCAGAGTACATCATGAGAAATCTGGGCTGGAAGAAGCACAAGCTGGAATCAAGACAGCCGGGAGAAATACCAATAACCTCAGTTATGCAGATGTTACCACCCTTATGGCAGAAAGTGAAGAGGAACTAAAAAGCCTCTAGATGAAAGTGAAAGAGAGAGTGAAAACATTGGCTTAAAGATCAACATTCAGAAAATTAAGATCATGGCATCTGGTACCATCACTTCATGGCAAATAGATGTGGAAACAGTGTCAGACTTTATTTTCTTGGGCTCCAAAATCGCTGCAGATGGTTACTGAAGCCATAAATTTAGAAGACACTTACTCCTTGGAAGGAAAGTTATGATCAACCTAAATAGTATATTAAAAAGCAGAGACATTACTTTGTCAACAAAGATCCTCCTAGTCAGGGCTATGGTTTTTCCAGTGGTTGTGTATATATGTGAGGGTTGGACTGTGAAGAAAGCTGAGCACCGAAAAATTGATGCTTTTGAACTGTGGTGTTGGAGAAGACTATTGAGAGTCCCTTGGACTGCAAGGAGATCCAACCAGTCCATTCTAAAGGAGATCAGTCCTGGGTGTTCTTTGGAAGGAATGATGCTAAAGCTGAAATTCCAGTACTTTGGCCAACTCATGCGAAGAGTTGACTCATTGAGAAAGACTGATGCTGGGAGGGATTGAGGGCCAGGAAGAGAAGGGGACAACAGAGGATGAGATGGCTGGATGGCAATGTTGACTGGACGGATGTGAGTCTGAGTGAACTCTGGGAGTTGGTGATGGACAGGGATGCGTCGCATGCTGCAATTCATGGGGTTGCAAAGAGTCAGACATGACTGAGCAACTGAACTGAACTATTGACAGATTTTCTGGTTTCCTTTGTGCCCAGCTCACTATGCAGAAAGAGCAAAACACAGTCAAGCACATCTTTGAAATGTTTTGCTATTAGGGCCACCCTAAAATAATTAAAACTGACAATGCCCCTGCTTACACATCTTCCCAATTATAATAGTTTTTACACTCGTAGACTGTCACATATATGACTGAAATTCCTCATAACCCTATAGGTCAAGCTATTGTGAAATGAGCAAATAATTTAATAAAATTATTCTTAAATAAACAAAAATCAAAAAAGAAGAAGAAAATGAAGAAGAAGGGATTAGTTCCCTCAAGGGAAAGGCTGTATGTTTCCTTATTTACCACTAATCATTTAACACTTTCACAAAGCTTTTGACATTCTGTGGCACATTGAAATTTTTTACCTCCACAATTTTGCGAGCACCATCTGGTTTTGTATAAGCAACACTTATCTCTTGTCTGGGATTCCTTCCTATATCAGTCAGTAAAGAATTTGTCTGCAATGCAGGATACCTGGATTTGGTTCCTGGCTTGGGAAGATCCCTTGGAGACGGAAATGGCAATCCACTCCAAGAATACCATGGCAGAGGAGCCTATCAGGCCACAGTCCATGGGATTACAGGAGTCAGAATCAACTTAGTAACTAAAATATCACCTATCTGGCAGGGTCCAATGAAATTACAAACATGGGAAGATGATATATCACTGTTTTATCTCCATCATGTCCTGTCCGGATACTTCCTCACTGTGTTAAACTTTATTAAGTGCTGGCAATGGAGACTCAAGAAACCACTACCCAACTTTCAACTGACCGCTGATCCAGTACTACCTCCAGGCATGCCTCCTCTGATGAGATCTCAAATCTCCTTACCAGTCACTGATTTCACTTGAGGTGATATTAAATGCTTTACGTCAAGGTTAAAAAGCTATTGTTAATACTCGCACTCCCATTACACCTGAAAATATATTGCTTTCCCTTTTAACTACTCTAACCGCAAACTCTATTGGTAAGGTAAAACTATGTAAGCCTTTCTTCTTTTTTCTCCTTTTCCTTCATACCATCCAACCTTCCAGTTTCAACCTTAATTATTGGGCTCAGTTTTTGAAACTTCCCTTATTTTCCATTATCACTTGGGAAGATTCTGAAATTACTATTTCCACTAATGATTCTGCCACCATGGAAGGTGAAAGGCTCCCACAACCTCTTGACATGCCTATACATTTCCTACATGACCCTTGGGCAATTAATGGGACTCATCTGCCTTTCTGTATTACCAATCCCACAGGTGAAAAAATATGTGCTTATACAGGCTCACAGTGGTATATGGACAACATAAGATGACCTCCAAAATCTGAATGTCTACTTGTTACTATTAAACAACAAAATTTATTTTTACTGCTGGCTTTCTCAGTGATGTGACTCTGGGCATGTCCTATCATAAACCTATTCTTTTATGTGCTTATTTTTGGGTGGACATGGGTGTGTTTGATGGTTTCAATTGGTATGCCTGGCATTCCAATAATTTCTGTACACAAATCCATTTCCCCTACAACTATACTATAGAAAACTGGAGACCTCAAAGATTATTGATACAGGAAAGTAATAAGGCTTGGCAGGGACAGATTCTACGCTTAATGATTCCATCTTACATTTACAAAACATACTTATTAAATGAATAAAGAGTCTCCAACAACATTCCTCTGATGCCATGCTCAAACACACTCTGAGACCACTACCTGGATGAATCCTAAAAACTGGTTCTCTAAACTTAACTTGAAACCATGGTTTTTTCTATGCATATTGCTCATAATTATTTTTTATATTTTATTTTTAGTCTGAACATTGATCACCTTGTTTTCACACCTTACTCATACTGTAGCTATGCTTACACTGTTTCTCAAACAAGAAAAGAATCAACAGGCTCCTTAATAAAACAAGAAGAGGGGAATTGTGGTCATGTTGTCAGTTTCTCAAGGTCCTGATTTCTAGAGACTGTTCTTAACCTTTCTTTATGTACTCTTTCTCATGAACTTAAGGCAGATACGTGGCTGACACTTCAGCCTCAGCAGATGCTGTCCTGCAAGCAGAACAATCTTCCTTATCTTCAAAGTTTTACTATTGCTTTGCTGAGCCCTGTACTGAATTTCAAATAAATTCTCAATGAATATCCACTTAGCATTTTCTAAACTAGTTGCTCTTTCATGAGCTCTTCTTGCATTCTCTCATAACCCTGAGTGGTTGTGAGAATTAGCTCAGTGTGACACCACTGACACTGCCACATTCTCCAGCACCACAGTTTAAAAGCATCGATTCTTCAGCACTCAGCTTTCATTATGGTCTACGTCTCACACTTGTACACGACTACTGGAAAAAAAAAAAAAANAGCCTGGCTTGGAGAATTTTGACCATTACTTAGTAAAGTAGCATATGAGATAAGTGCAATTGTGCAGTAGTTTGAGCATTCTTTGGCATTGCCTTTCTTTGGAATTGGAATGAAAACTGACCTTTAAAGAAAGCCAAAACTTGACTTGGACTGAACCCGTGAAGTAGGCATTTCAAGAGCATATACATGGCCCAATATACAAGGAATGGGGGTTCCTAATGGCAAAGGGAAAGATTATCAAGAACTTACCTGAGATCCGTAGAGTCTTGGCAGCCGTCCACCAGCCTTGGGTGATAGCTGTAGTGCATGTTCCAGGACACCAAAATGGGAAAGATCTCAGGGCTCGAGGCAACTGTGCCACCAACACAACAGCTCACCAAGTTGCTACGGGAAGCTACGGGACCCGGGTACTGGATGTGGGATTGCCGGCCCCAGGAATGGGGACTCTGCCACTGGCCCCCAAGTACTCCCCCCCCAATCAGGACTGGATTCGAGAAAACAGCAACCATGAGTAAGGATGGATGGTCCCAGGACCAGGAGTGCAACCTATTACTCCCTGCTGATCTGGGCCAACAACTCTGCACGCACCTACATCATACCACCTATTTGGCAGAAAAGAAGACTCTATCACTCTTACAGACAGCTCGCCTGCAGTTTCACCGACAAAAAAAAAAAAAAAGCCATACAAGACATAGCCCGTGCCTGTAAAGTATGTCAGATGATGAGACCAGGGAAAGGACAGCACACGGGTATAAAGTACGGAGGGGAGAGGCCAGGACAATATTGGGAAATAGATTTCACTGAGCTAAGGCCAGGAAAGTATGGGTACTGTTACTTGTTAGTCTTGGTGGATACCTTCTCTGGGTGAGTAGAGGCCTACCCCACTAAGAGAGAAACAGCAGTGATGGTTGCCAAGAAGCTCCTAGAAGAGATAGTGTCTAGGTTTGGGCTACCGGCATCTATTGGTTCTGACAATGGACCTGCTTTTGTGAGCCAAATTGTTCAGGAAATGACCTCAGCCCTGGGGACCAAATGGAAACCACATTGTGAATACAATCCCCAGAGCTCAGGACAGGTAGAAAGAATGAACCGGACCCTAAAAGAAACTTTAACAAAGTTGGCAATAGAGACTGGTGGGGACTGCGTGACCCTCCTTTCCTTCCCAGACTGGGTGGCCCACCTTTCCTTCACGCTCTTCCAGGCACATAATACCCCTACTAGTGAAACCTAACCCCATTCGACATTGTCTTTGGAGATCCTCCCCCAGTATGTCCTATTTTTGAGGGAAAAACAGAATCTCACCCTCCCTTAAGAGCATTCTGGGAGGCAATCTTAGCCCTGAGCAAAGTACATACACACATCTGGACTTTAGTTAAAGATATTCATGAGGGCCAAAACCAGGGGACCATCCCTACACATACATTGGACCAGGAGACTGGGTATGGGTCAAACGACACCAATCTAAAACCCTAGAGCCTAGATGGAGAGGTCCTTATGTTGCTTTGTTCTTCTCACTACACCCACAGCCTTGAAATTTGACGGCATTGGACCTTGGGTGCACTATAACCACGTGCGCTGTGCCACTCCAGAGGAACAAAAGAAGGGCCAGGAAAAATGAAAGGTGAAACCGCATCCCTCCAATCCTTTAAGAATGAAGCTCATCCACTGGTAGGTCCTGGATGAATCACTCTGACTCTCCTGTTGGTGGCCATTTTCCTCAACCCTGGGACAGTCAGTGCTAACCCGCACCAACCCGTCAAAATTACCTGGAAGCTTTAGAACAGAATGACTCAGGAGGTACTCAATTCAACCACCAGAATTCACCCTCCCCCAATACATGGTGGCCAATCTGTACTTTAACCTGGGGAAACTGATCAAGAGTGGTTGGGAAGAACCATGGCTGAGGAACTACGGGTTCTGGGCATGGCCTGGACACATAAAGAACAATTGGGGGACTTGTAGGGGCCTACAACATTATTTCTGTTGGGCCTGGAGCTGTGTGACCTCCAATGATGGGGTGGGGAAATGGGGGTGTAGGGAACCTGGACTTGGTCAACTTCTCGTTTGTCTATCCCCTACTCAGAGTCAGATTTGGGAACACACCCAGCCACAAGGTTGATCAGGTGAAAATAATGTTCAGTCAGGAGTTGGCTAAGCAGGAGAGGTCTTGGGTTTCTGGGCTATCTTGGGGTTTCCAGCTCTATGTCAGGTGGCCCAGTCCATATCCTGGAGGAATTCTAGTTATTAGCCAGACAATAGAACCCATCTGGACTGAAAGTGTGGGCCCCAATCAGGTTGAGAATCCAGGCTTACAAAAAGTAATTAAGGAAAACCCGACCCAGGGGGCTACAACACTGACCCCTACACCCTTTGTTTCCCAGCCGGATAACCAGCTCAATGAAACAGAGGCCCTTGGCCCCTTGACCCCCATCCCCGACTCAAAAAGTAAGACCCATTATGGGATCTAGTTAAGGCAGCCTTTACAACCCTAAATCATTTCAACCTGAATTCCAACTAAATCCTGTTGGCTCTGTTATACCCTTTACCCTCCCTATTATGGAGCAATAGGCTTAAATGTTTCTTACAACCTGTCCACCAGTGCAAATCCACCTCAATGTCACTGGGGAGAACATAGGGTTGGTCTCACAATGAGAGAAGTTTGGGGAAGGGGATTTTGCATAGATACAGCTCCCCTTGAAAGGACCCCCTTGTGCACCCAAACGGCCAATCTTACAGGACTAGATAAAATGGATTGTGCCTGAGGCAGGAGGTTGGTGGGTCTGTTCCCATACCGGGCTGACTCCTTGTTTACATGCATCAGTTTTTACTCCGAATAGAGAGTTTTGTGTTTTGGTGGCTATAATGCCAAAGATCTTATACCAAACTTAAGAAGTCATGTACACCCATTGGGCTGGAAAGACAGCAAACTAGTTGGGAGGGAACAGAGTTAGGAGAGAGCCCATCATAGCCATCACATTAGCAACCATGTTTAATCTTGGGAATGCCAGAGCAGGAACCGGGATAACAGCCTTGTCCCTCCAGAGCCAAGGGTTCACTTCCTTGCGGGCAGCTATAGATGAAGATATCACCCTCATAGAGGAATCAGTTAGTCACCTAGAGAAATCACTAACTTCCCTGTCCGAGGTTGTCTTACAAAACCGAAGAGGTTTAGGTCTGATGTTCCTGAAATAAGGAGGTCTCTGCAAGGGGGGGGTGATGTTAACGGACCAGACCTAAGCCATGACCATAGCCTCTCCAGCTATATTAAGCCTAAGATTCAGATTCTTGTAAAACCTGAGTCATGATTCTGGGAAACCACACCTTGGGAAAGTCCCCTCTGCCACCAAACCAGATTAAAACCTGACTCATGATTCTGCGGAATCACACCCTGGGAAAGTCCGAGATGGCGCCAAACCTGAGAGATTTGAAAATTACGTGTATGTGTGTATGGCTCAGCCAATCAGTACCTGCCAGCTGTACTAAGAACTGCCTGTATAAAAGCAGCTGTGATTCAGAGCTCAGGGCTCTCGTCAAGACTCCACTCTGCTGGATGAGATGACAGCCCTAGCTTGAGCTAGCAATAAAACCCCTTTATGCTTTTGCATTACTGTGGACATCTTATTATCTCAGTTTTGGGGACCTGGACTTTGGGCATAACAGATATCTATGAAAAATGAAATATTTACAAGGGTTTCTGTTTTACCATCAGAACTTTCCCCTACCTTGTCAACCAGCCAGCTTATAGTCTATTTTCCCATGGCCTTTATTTATTTCAGACATTTCTCAGAAGCTTGGCTTCCCTATCCATTTGCATTTTCTATGACTTATTTTCTTGAGAGCCTCTAGTATGCAGAAGGAATTATTATGAAATGGGCCATTTAGTGACAGGAAGTCATTTACCACAATTAGCACAATTCAAAAAGTGAGAGAAGTATCTGCCACAATAGTAATATGTGTCTCCACAATATCCTGTACCAAATACTGTTACCATTAAATATTCTCAGTTGATCATGTCTTTATTCTGACGTGCTGCAGTAAAGTCTGTCTTTTATGTTTGGTTAAGATGGAACATTGAGAGATCTTGACATAATTTCTCGGGATGGTAGATTACTTAAAGTCTGAAATTTTTACCAGTACTTGTAACATGTCTGTGGCATGGCTTTTGGTGTTAATGGTAAGGTTGCCTGGAGCTGTGTCTTTGCTGTTCATTCCAGACTTTGTTAGATTGAAGACCATGTGCATTTCCATTTGTTGGACCCCTTCAGTTTGGACTGGATCGTATTCCTTCTTCTTCTTCTTCTCTCTCTCTCTTTTTTTTTTTTTAAGGCATGTAACTTGCAAACTAGATTGGTAGACTCTAGGGGTTCTTAGGAATCCAGAGGACTGATGATAAGAGTGGCGGCCATAGGCTACAAATTCTGCTGTAGAGTAGATAACACCAGTAGGCCTATTAAACTCCGGGGGAAAGGCCCATGTAGCTCCAATGGTTTGGAAGATTTGTGGTCTTCTAGCCTTCCCCATGGCTAGTGCAGACTAGTGTCTTGATTACAGGAAATTTAGAGGTGCATGGGTGCCATAATATCACTACATTGTGACATCAATCAATAGGCAGCAATGCCTTGATCAATTGCCTCATAGGGATTTAGAAAGATATCTATGGTAATGATAAAAGGAGAGAATTGTATCTTTTTACAAATTTAGGCTTTCTTCTTGNAGAGGTGCATGGGTGCCATAATATCACTACATTGTGACATCAATCAATAGGCAGCAATGCCTTGATCAATTGCCTCATAGGGATTTAGAAAGATATCTATGGTAATGATAAAAGGAGAGAATTGTATCTTTTTACAAATTTAGGCTTTCTTCTTGATACACTTATTTTCTTCTACTGCTTCCTGTAAATTATGGTCATTTAATATTTTTTAGATCAATTTACCCATGAATTAGAAATATGTTCTCACCCATTGAGTCTCTAATAAACAATGAAAACTCTTACGGAACAATAGCAATCTGTAAGGATCAGTTTTATTCCTTAAAAGGAGGCCTCATTAAAAATACAAAGCCTCTTTCCAAGAGAAAGTGGGCATATTGCTTTTCTAGGGTTGACATAACATGGTGTCCTCAGGTAGCTTAAATAACTATTTTCTAAAACTTCTGGGCATCAAGTCAGTAATCAAAGGGTCTGCAGATATATCTTCTTATGGATTGTGACTGGCCATATTCTGACTTTGTTTTCACTAGTAATGTCTCTGTGGTGTCTAGGACTGATATCCTTTTCTTATAAACAGCCAGTCATATTAACCCAACCACCTAAATAGAGTCAATTTTCAAATAGGGTCAAAACAAAATGATATTTTGCTCTCATTTTGACTATATACAAAGTACATAGATTTATGTCTTCAACATACACATTTTGAGAGAATGCAATTCCTCATAGTATTGCTTTTCTTCTTTCCACTTGTATATTCATCTTTCTCCCAGAGTTCACCCCACTAACCATGTCTCCTGAACCCAGAAAAAAGATGCATAAGAAAAATAATTTATTCTATACTAAAGCAGATGAAATCAAATTCAGACTTTCTTAACAATCTAGAAAAATCCTCTCCACAAAGACATAAGGGAAAGAAAGCATGTCTATTATTGAATAAGTATTAACCCATAGTGTGAT
>SJYV01051204.1:0-10540 GCA_006410875.1 Neotragus pygmaeus
CCTGGCGTGCTGCCATTCATGGGGTCGCAAAGAGTCGGACACGACTGAGCGACTGAACTGAACTGAAATTGCTCTCAGAGCTTCTTGGAGGTACCTTGTAAACTGTCAACAATTATAAGTGGTGCCACTGTATTCTGACAGCAATCCTGAGACCTAATGGAAATATGGATTAGCCTCACAGGAGTGACAAGGATACTCACCCGGAGCAAGTTTAGTGGGACAGTCATCATCTGTAAATCGCTGACCTTGGGCCAGAACCCAGGTCTTCTAGCTCAGAGTCTCATGTTCACTTATGTGAACATGTTACCTGAAAACCGGGTTCGCCTCTTGCTGAGGATCAAGCCAAAGACTGGGAGAAGAAAGGATTTATAACTTGCAGCAAGTAAGGAGGACATGAGGGAACTTTCTCAAAGCAATGTCTCAATGAGCAGCAAAATCAGAGAGTTTTCAGCTAAGGGCACAAGCATGTTCCTGAAGGGGCTTGAGCAGAGGAGAATTCAGCATAGAATTGGGCAAAGAGGGACAGAATCCAAGATTTAGTTGATTGAAGCCAGGAGGGTCGGAAAAGTTCGTCGTCATCCCTGGGGTTCCATTTGGCCTGGTGGTTGAATGCTGGTAGAGGCTGGGGGTGGAGGACGCAATTACATTCTGGAAAATAACTCAAGAAAGTGCTTCAAGCTAATTTTAACCAGCAAAGCAGAACCAGAAGTCTTTTTAACTGATTATCTTTGATATTGTTACTTGGACAGCAAGGAGATCAAACCAGTCAATCCTAAAGGAAATCAATCTTGAATATTCATTGGAAGGACTGATGCTAAAGCTCCAATACTTTGGCCACCTGATTCAAAGAGAAGACTCACTGGAAAAGACCCTNCTTGGACAGCAAGGAGATCAAACCAGTCAATCCTAAAGGAAATCAATCTTGAATATTCATTGGAAGGACTGATGCTAAAGCTCCAATACTTTGGCCACCTGATTCAAAGAGAAGACTCACTGGAAAAGACCCTGATGCTGGGAAAGATTGAAGGCAGGAAAAAGGGGCGACAGAGGATAAGATGGCTGGATGGCATCATGGACTCAATAGACATGAGTTTGAGCAAACTCTGGAAGGTAGTGAAGGACAGGGAAACCTGGTGTGCTGCCGTCCATGGGGTCGCAAAGAGATGGACACAACTGAGTGATTGAACAACAGGTTTCCAATGCCGGCCTTTATTCTTTCCTGAAGAGTCAAGTTCTTAGTGTTTTTTTTCTCTTCAACCTGAAGAATTCACTTTAGCATTTCCTGTGGTGTGGGAGTGTGGAAACACTGGCAACAAATTCTCAATTTTCCTTTCAAATATCGTATTTCACTTGCATCCTAGAGGGGCACTTTTGCTCAGTATGGAATTCTACATTGACAGGTGTTTCTCTCAGCACTTTCAGATGGTGTTCCTTTGTCTTTTGGTTTCTATAGTTTCTGACAAGTCAGTGATATGTTGAATCATTGTTGAATCAAGTTGAATCATTCCCTATATTATACATTTTTCTCTGTCTGCTTACAAAATTCCTTTTATCTTTGGGGATCAATAGTCTAAGATGTGTCAAACCCAGGTTTTCATGTGTGCATTCTATTTGAGATTTGCTGAGCTGCTTAGATCAGTATGTTAGTGTCTTAACTGAAATTTGAAGTGTGGCCATCATTTCAACTATTTGTCCAATTCTGTCTTCTTTGCTTCCAGGATTACTTCCTGTATGTAGTTACTCTTGATAGTGTCCCAGTTCAGTTGCTCAGTTATGTCCGACTCTTTGCGACCCCATGAACCCCTAGGATGGACTGGTAGGATCTCCTTGTAGTCCAAGGGACTTTCAAGAGTCTTCACCACCACAGTTCAAATTCATCAATTCTTTAGCGCTCAGCTTTCTTTATAGTCCAACTTTCACATCCATACACGACTACTGGAAAAACCATAGCCTTGACTACATGGACCCTTGTTGACAAAGTAATGTATCTACTTTTTAATACGCTATCCCACCACTTCCTAAATGAGAGTCAATTCCTAGACAGGTTGATAAGTCCAGGGTCCTCGAGGAGGAGGAGAAAGGGATCTGGGGCTCCCAAGGAGAGAGGGGTCCAGGATTCTCACGGAGAAAAGGACAAGTGTTGTTTTTTGTTGCTTTTTTTTCTTCTTTCTACATTGCTTTGTTTCAGTCAATATAACAATGTATCTTTCCCAAGGGCATGTTGCTCCTTAACAAGGAGATTTTCTGACTAATTTTGTTAATTTAAGACATATGTTGTGGCAGTGGGTCTGGTAAGACCTTTCTATTGTTAGTTCTAATCTTGTTAAGATGTATGTTGTGGGAATGGGTCTGGTAAAAGTATAAATAGCCTGGATAAGACTTGATAAGTGGGGCACTCTCTATCCCCCTTCTGATGTCTATGTAACAAGCTTTCTTGGTCCCTTCTTCATACAGTAATAAAACTGCTAAGCAAAAGCTCTTAAGCCTGGTCCCTGGTCCCAAAGCTAAATCTTTCTTCTTCGGCAATCACAAACCTGACACCGTTCACTATAAGCTACCATGCTGCTGTTGCTAAGTCATTTCAGTCATGTCCGACTCTGTGCAACCCCATAGACGGCAGCCCACCAGGCTCCCCCGTCTCTGGGATTCTCTAGACAAGAATACTGGAATGGGTTGCCATTTCCTTCTCCAATGCATGAAAGTGAAAAGTCAAAGTGAAGTCGCTCAGTCGTGTCCGACTCTTAGCGACCCCATGGTCTGCAGCCTACCAGGCTCCTCCATCCATGGGATTTTCCAGGCAAGAGTACTGGAGTTGGGGTGCTATTGCCTTCTCCATAAGCTATCATAAGGATCTTCAATCTTGTTTAGCTTCTATTGCTCTTTCTTAGTATGAGCATCTAGAGTGAATAACTTAGATTCTAAGTTTTCTCTAAAGGCTTTACAAATGGATTTTGATTCAAAGTAAAAAACCTCGACCTTCCTGACCCCAAATGGCCCTAGCTCATCAATCTGCTGACAACAGCCATGTCCACAGACCTCAGTAATTAATCTCAGAAGAAAACCAAACTAAGCCAACCCAACAAAATCAATACAGGCCAACAATTATTCACAAACTTATAGATCAACTAGATTCGTGCTCAAGGAGCCCACAATTGTGACTGTACCCGTGTCCAGTACTGCCCATTTACCATAACACATGCTGTATTTTCCAATACTTTCCCACCTACCCATAGTCTCAAGCTGCTTCCCTCTCTGCTGGGTTGTGAAGGGAGAAATGTATCTTCTTTTAATACAAATGGCCTCTCTACCTAGATCAGTTTCTGCTTTGATAACCCAGATGGAATCTCTCATAAAGTTTGTCCTCTTCCTGCAACTCTCCAAAAGAGAACTAGAGAGTATGGACAAAGAATGTCACCTGCCATATCAGTAATGAAAGGATGTTGAGGTCATCAAGCCATCAGCCATTGCAGCCAGGTCTGAGGGATTGAGGATTCAGGAGAAAACAGGATACTGGCCCCAGAGAGTTAAGGTGCATATCAAAGGAATGATTTCAATGAGCCCAGACTCTTGCATTTTCCTACACAAAGAAAAGTGCCAAATTAACTTGATATCCATTTAATAGTAATCTTTTGATGTCCAACTACCTGCCTTTTATAGCAAAAAACTTCTGTATATTAACCTGGCTCCTCCCTTACTTTGTTAGCATAGTCCCACAGAGCCATCGGAGAGGCTACCTTCTGGGCTTAGGTCCACCAGATAAAATGTGATTCCCTACTTTTAGGTTGTATGTTTTTTTCAGTCTACAAAGGGTAGACTATAACTTCCATAAAGTCCTGGTGATGGAGGTTGGATATAGACGTGCTTCATACTCTTCACATCATTCTCTAGACTCTCTCTCAACATCCGAATGGACTGGGGCCCCTCTCGGGTCTGATGATCACAGAGGAATGACCGGTTGTTTGGTCAGGATTCCCCAGAGAAAGAACCAACAGAATATATATGGATAGATAAGAATATTTATTATAGGAAATGGCTCATGATTATGGTAGCCAAGAAGTCCCACAATCTGCCACTTGCAAAGTGCAGAACAAAGAAAGTCAGTGGTGTAATTCAGTCCGAGTCTGCAGGTCTGAGAACCAGGTGTGATGGTGTAAATTCGAGTCCAGAGGCCTGCGAACCAGGCATCCTGATGGCCAAGGGCAGGAGCAGATGGATATCATTTCAAGCAAGAAGCAGGTTTATCCCTCCATCTTTTGGTTCTATTCAAGCCCTCAGTAGCTTGGATGATATCCACCTGCTTTGTTGAAGGTGATTTTCTTTTTTTTTAAACTCATTCAACTGGTTCAAATATTAATCTCATCCAGAAACAACCCTTAGAGATATACAACATTTCACCCTATAGGGCTCCCCTAAGGGCTTAGACAGCAAAGAATCTGCCTGCAATGCAGGAGACCTGGGTTTCATCCCTGGGTCAAGAAGATTCCCTGGAGAAGGGATTCACAACCCACTCCAATATTCTTGCCTGGAGAATGCCATGGACAGAGGAATCTGGGGGGCTGCAGTCCATGGGGTTGCAAAGAGTTGGACACGACTAACTTTCACTATACGTGGACATTGCTTAACTCAATCAAGTGACACAGAAAATAACCATCACATTGGGCCTGTCTGGATTTTTGGTGGACTCGATGCTAGAATGTGTGATTCCAGAAATTCTCTTAAAAGAAAAAAAGCTTTGAGATATTATTCACATATACAATTCACCCATTCATTTATTTACTTTTTAGTCACACTGCATGGCATGTGGAATCTTAATTCCCAGACCAGGGATCGAACCTGTGCCCCCTGCAATGGAAGCACATGGTCTAACCACTGGACTACCAGGGAAGTCCCAGAAATTCTCCTTTTGTTTAAGCCCCTTTTACTAGGAGCATCCACTGCCTCCATCAGCCTATTTTCCCTCCTAGTACTTCCGTGCCCCATCTAAAAAAATGCTCTTTCCATGACTACAGGCTGCTAAGGTCATCAATTTGCTGCTTCTGTCCAGCTATTATTCATGAGTGTACTAGAATCAGTGAATGAGGTGCTTCTTCTAAGGTTTATACCCTTCATAGAGCTCTTACATATCTGAGTCATTTCCAACAGTGTGCTTGATCAATCCAGCTCAAGAGTTCCTGTATAGATTTACTTCAGGCCACTTCTCTCTCTACATCATGTCATTGACCAGCTGCACAGCCTAACCTCTGCCCATTTTCAAAGGCCACCTCTGAGCGAGGCCATGGTGCCCGGCAGTTTATTTTCCACTTGTGCCCACATTCCATCCTTGATTTTACCAAGCCTGAGCTTCTCTTCCTGCGTTAGCAAGTCTGGGAGAACCCCGTAAATCAGGTCAAAATGTGAGCTGAGAGTTTCTGGTGCCCTCTGGACCAGCTCCATCTGATTCCCATGTATCATTTTGTTTGTTCTTGGGGCGGTACTAGGCCTTCCTGAACTTATAACTTAGTGGGTTTCACAGTGCCCATCATGGGCAATTCTGATCATGTGATTGGAATGAAGAAGACTCCTGCCTTTTCTTCATGAGGATTTGGTTAAACTTCTAGCTCCAATAACCCAATGATGGTATGTATATCAATGGTATTACTAGGCAAACTTGCATGTGGTAAAAATGATCCTGACTGGTAAACCAAATCTAGACTTTAAGGAACAATAAATTCTTGATGGGGATACCATATTTTGGGCTTCCCGGCACACAGGGATTCTTGTAACTAGCACACGAGAACCTAAAAACTATACCAGTGGTTTCATTACAAAAGATCTGGACTCTTATGCAGAATGAGGCTTTTAAGCCAGAGCAGTTCTAGTTCTTGCTCAGCGGATCACAACTTGAACCTGAGTGGTCCCAGGTGGCTACGTGGCCCTGTCAGTGGGTTATTAGCACTGGAGGAGGAACAAACATCTGATGCTGCCACCCTGGCAAGCTGCGGTCCCTGTGCCATGTCTGAACATTTAGTAGAGCTCATCAAGTCTCGCTGGCAGACGTGGCAGGTTACGTGGTCACGTCGTGTCCCCTGGGGCCATGTCCTGGGCTCTGTTGCTATCAGGGCATAGGTCCAGAGTCTCTCATGCTTTGTCGAAACAGACAAGCCCCGAGGCCATGACCTGTGAGTTTGCATCTGTGTGAATTCAAAGGCAACACCCCCACAGCAACAGCTGGAACAAAACACAGCTGAAGATAGAGGGGATCTGAAGTGGCTAAAAAAATTTTCCATTTCACAGAATTCTAGGAACTGGATATCAGGGTTGTGTTAAATACCAGATGAGATAAGGATGAGAGAAACCAGTGAGCTGAAAGATGCTGCTGAAGAGACTTCAGTGTCGAGACACAGAAGCGGAAATAAGACAGAGCCATCAGGGGAGATGAATGATTAAGGAAGAGTTTTAAAACGTCTCTTTGGAGTTATGGAAAGACAGAAATCAAACTACAGGTGGGGGAGTTCCCTGGTGGCCTAGTGGTTAGGATTCTGGGCTTTCACTGCCGTGTCCTGGGTTCAATCCCCTCTGGTCAGGGACGTGAGATCCTGCTGGGAGATTCTAGAAAATAGAAAAAAAAGGCTACAAAACAACAAGAAAAGGGGCAGGAAAACAGAGATTTGTCATTTCAAAACACAAGGAAATATTACTTGATACTGAAGTTTGGTTAGGCATGTCTGTTCCTTGGAAGAAAAGCTATGACAAACCTAGACAGTATATTAAAAAGCAGAGATAACATTTTGCCCACAAAGGTTCATATAATCAAAGCCATGGTTTTTCCAGCATCATTTACAGATGTGAGAGTTGGGCCGTAAAGAAAGCTGAGTGCAAAAAATTGATTCTTTTGAATTATATGTTGCTGCAGAAAACTTTTGAGAATCCCTTGGACTGCAAGGAGATCAAACCAGTCAATCCTAAAGGAAGTCAACCCCTAAATATTCACTGGAAGGTCTGATGCTGAAGTTCCAATACTTTGGCCACTTGATGTGAAGAGCTGACTGGAAAAGACCCTGATGCTGGGAAAACTGAGGGCAAGAGAATGGGGTGGCAGAGGATGAGATGGCTGGATGACATCACTGACTCAATGGACATGAATTTGAACAAAGTCCGGGAGATAGTGAAGGACAGGGAAGCCTGTGTGCTGCTCTCTATGGGGTCACAACTTAGAAACTGAACAACAGCAAAAGCTTTGTACTGAAGTGATAATGACCAAGAATTTTGGCAACCAATGAAAAACACCAATCTATAGATTTGTGAAGCTCAACCAGTCCCCAACAGCTAAAAGATGGAAATTTATCACATAGACACGTCTGAATGAAACAAAGATAAGAAATGATCTTATCAGAGACCAAAAAGTAAACCATCACTACTTACAAACTGCTTTTATAAAACAGTAATATTGAAAGCTAGGAAACAGTGGCCATATATCTCTAAAGTGACAAGGGGAAATAACTGTCAACTTAAAATATACACTTACTAAAATAGCATATAAGGGACAAATCTATATACATATATACATGCACATACACACACTTACTGGGACTTCCTAGGTTGCTGTAGTGGTAAAGAATCTGGCTGCAAATGCAGGAGACTTAAAAGATACAGCTTCCGTCTGTGGGTTGGGAAGGTCCCCTGGAGGAGGGCATGGCAACCCATTCCAGTATTCTTGTCTGGAGAATCCCATGAACAGAGGAGCCTGGTGGGCTACAGTCCATGGGGTCACAAGGATCAGACTCAACAGAGAGCAACTGAGCACACTCAGGTAATGAGCTTACCACCACCTAGTTGCCTTGAGAAATGCTGCCATACTGAGGGATCGGCCTCAGTCTCCGTGGCTGGCAGATTGGACGGTCAGTGGAGGCAATTGCTAGAATGCCCTTGGGAAGTGGGAGCACATGTTGTTGAAACCAATCTTAGATCCCACTTCTATCACTGTGGCCACCGTGTTCATGTGCTCATCTTGTCAGCACCAGAGTGGCCAACGCCACAGGGCACTCAAGTCATTTTTCTACTTCCCTATTAAGTGCTGGACACCTTCTGGAGATTTAACATGGAGTTAAAAACTCCTTTATGTCCACAGATTCCCAGGTGGCACTAGTAGTAAAGAACCCACCTGCCGATGCAGGAGACATAGGAGATGCAGGTTCCATCCATGGGTCGGAAAGATCTCCTAGAGGAGGGCATGGCACCCACTCCAGTATTCTTGCCTGGAGAATCCCATGGACAGAGGAACCTGAAGGGCTATAGTCCATAGAGTCACAAAGAGTCAGACACGACTGAAGTGGCTTAGCAAGCACACATGTCCACAGACGCGTCCCAATCCTTGAGTTTTTTGTCCTTGATTTTCCAATCTTTCTGTTTTTAGCCCCAGGCCACATGCCACAGCTCAGGAGTCCATATATATTCTAATATCAGACCATTTCATCACAAAAGGAAAGACCAAGTGAACCAAGGTACACAGCACAAGAGGCAGAGCTGCTCCGACCCCAGCCTGGATCTGCTGCAGAGCTCATTCCTTCTCTGGCCTCAACTCAACACTGGCAACCTCTCATGGCACCCAATATCTGTGTTGGGACAGGATTCCCAGGGGAATTAGGTCTCTTTCCAGAGCCCAAAGAGTTTGACCAGCCACCTTAGTTCCTTCTTTGTGAAGGGATGTGGAAGATGCAACAATTTCTTAGTTTAGATGGCGTGGTAGCCATGGAAAAGAACACAGTGCAGGAAATAAGAGGCCCAGGTAGTTCCTATTTGGGTCCCCAGGTCCATTCAGTTCCCTCCATATGAATGAGTTCCCTTCCAAGAGCACATTCATAAGTCCAACAAAATGACGTGACAACGTCCAAGAATTTTTACAACCAATGATTGTAAATCGGCTATATAATACTATATATAGGTTTATAATATTCTTCACACAAATTCATACAAATAAGTGAACAAAAAAACAATCGTATAGTACACTGCCTTGAAAAGTACAGTAATAAAGTACAACAGCTGCATGCAGGGGCTGGCATCAAGTAAACAGACAAGAGTTACTGACCAGAGGCGGCAGGAGATGGTAGTGCTGAAAGGTCATCAGCATCAGCAACAGGGGAGGGAGGGAAAGCTGTGATTTCGCTCACACCTGACCTTGGTGGCATAGAATTGAATCCAGCAAGGAACCAGAACCTATCTACAAAGATACTGTACTCCAGGACTCTCTACAGTGCTATCCAGTGAAGTACACAAAAGCACGGCCACTTGTAGAGGAATCAACACGCGTGACAACCTACGCCAGACAGGTGAGCTAACTCACGCGATTGGACATGTGAACACATGTCTGTATCTTTGAAAGTTCGCAACTTGAAGATTAGTATGCCGGTGCCTTGCTGTACCACGTTCAGAAGGAGGGTATGTTTTCCTCCTTCCCTCCAGCTGCTCCCTGGAAAAGGAAATGACAACCCACTCCAGCATCCTTGCCTGGAGAATCCCATGGACAGAGGAGTCTGGCGGGCTACCGTCCTTGGGGTCGTGAAGAGTCAGACACGACTGAGCACTCCAGCTGCTCCCAGCCAGTGACGGGGCTCAGGGACATACTAGCGCCATCCTTTCCTGCCCAGGAAAGGAGTCCTCAGTGGGAAAGCACTTGCTTGGTGTCCCCCATGGGCCTGGCCTGCAGTCTGAGCCTCCTCCCCTCTCTCCTTTCACAGGCATCACACCTGCCTGGAGGACGGAAGGTGCTCTTCATCTCCTCCTGCTGCTTCCTCCTCCATCTTTCACGGGCATGCCTCCCAGGAAGTCTCCTGTGCACACAAAGCCATTTTGCTGTCTGCCTCTCAGAGGACACGAGTTGGCAGAGCAGAAGTATTCTGGCATGCCCCTGCTAGACCTTGCTTATTAGGAGTCTGTGACTGGTGGGGAGAACCTCTGCAGAGACTATCTTCTATCCTCTAAGTGCGTATGTGTCATCAAGGCCACCAGGGTGCTGACAACTTCTGGCTCGCAGTGAGTCTATGTGCTGTCCCAGACTCCACATCTCTTTGGATTATGACAGAAGGTTTACATGCTCTTGAGGGCAAAACTGAACACCCAGTGCTGTCCAAGTGTTGATGAGCCACAGCCCACACCTGGCTTGGCATGGGTTGTTACTAAGTCTTGAGACACAGTCACCGTCATTTTTTAAAAATGTGTTACCTGTGGCCCCTTTTGCACTGCAGGGTAGTCAGGATTTTCTAGCTGTAGACTCTGCCACAACTCCTTAACATTCACTATCTGGACCTTGACAGAAATTTGCCAGCCTGTGATGTTGTCCATTTTGTGGAAAGAGGAATACATTTTTCTGGGAGAAATATGAATTTGCCAAATCCGCAGCCGTGTTCATCCACTCTAGTAAAGAGGCCACAGCCGGCATGGTATTGCTATTGCGAACTCTCTTTGATTGTGTTATGGTGATTTACTGTCATTCTCCAGATCCATTTTTTTGTTTTTCAGACGCCAGAATATGTTATATAGAAAAATGACAAGAACCACCCCCCCC
>SJYV01051205.1:0-63818 GCA_006410875.1 Neotragus pygmaeus
CTTCGTTTTCTGAATGATGAGCTTTAAGCCAACTTTTTTACTCTCCACTTTCACTTTCATCAAGAGGCTTTTTAGTTCCTCTTAACTCTCTGCCATAAGGGTGGTGTCATCTGCATATCTGAAGTTATTGATATTTCTCCCGGCAATCTTGATTCCAGCTTGTGTTTCTTCCAGTCCAGCGTTTCTCATGATGTACTCTGCATATAAGTTAAATAAGCAGGGTGACAATATCCAGCCTTGATGTACTCCTCTTCCTATTTGGAACCAGTCTGTTGTTCCATGTCCATTTCTAACTGGTGCTTCCTGACCTGCATACATATTTCTCAAGAGGCAGGTTAGGTGGTCTGGTATTCCCATCTCTTTCCATGAATCAAGATAAATTGGGCGTAGTCAAGCAGGAAGAATGAACCAGGAATGGGAAGAATGGGAAAAATGAACATATACATTTTAGGAATCAGTGAACTAAAACGGAAAGAAATGGGCAAATTTAATTCAGATGACCATTATATCTAGTACTGTGGGCAAGAATCCTTTAGAAGAAATGGAGTAGCCCTCATAGTCAGCAAAAGAATCTGAAATGCAGTACTTGGGTGCAATCTCAAAAATGACAGAATGATCCTGGTTCATTTCCAAGGCAAACCATTCAAAATCACAGTAATCCAAGTCTGTGACTCAACCACTAACGCTGAAGAAGCTGAAGTTGAATGACTCTATGAAGACCTACAAGACCTTCAAGAACTAACACCAAAAAAAGATGTCTTTTTCATCATACAGGATTGGAATGCAAAAGTAGGAAATGAAGAGATACCTAGCGTAAAAGGAAACTTTAGCCTTGGAGTACAAAATGAAGCAAGGCAATGTACTTTGGAGTATAAAAATGAAATGTTTTGCCAAGAGAAGTCACTGGTCACAGCAAACACTCTCTTCCAACAACACAAGAGGTGACTCAACACATAGATATCACCAGGTTAGTTCAATTCAGTTCAGTTGCTTAATCATGTCAGATTCTTTGCGACCCCATAGACTGCAGTGTGTCATGCTTTACTGTCCATCACCAACTCCCATGGCCTGCCCAAATTCATGTCCATCGACACAGTGATGCCATCCAACCATATCATCCTCTGTCGTTTCCTTCACCTTCTGCCCTCAATCTTGCCCAGCATGAGGGTTTCTTCGAATGAGTCAGTTCTTTGTAACAGGTGGCCAAAGTATTGGAGTTTCAGCTTCAGCATCTGTCCTTCCAACGAATATTTAGAACTGATTTCCTTTAGGATTGACTGGTTTGATCTCCTTACAGGCCAAGGGACTCTCAAGAGTCTTCTCCAACACCACAATTCAAAAACATTAATTCTTCAGCGCTCAGCTTTCTTTATAGTTCAACTCTCACATCCATATATGACTACTGGGAAAACCATGGCTTTGACTACATGGACTTTTGTCAGCAAAGTAATGTTCCTACTTTTTAATATGTTGTCTGGGTTGGTCATAACTTTTCTTCCAAGAAGTAAGCGTCTTTTTAATTTCATGGCTGCAGTCACCATCTGCAGTGATTTTGGAGCCCCTAAAATATAAAATCTGTCACTGTTTCCATTGTTTCCCCATCTATTTGCCACGAAGGGATGGGATGCCGTGATCTTAGTTTTTTGAATGTTGAGCTTTAAGCCAACTTTTTCACTCTCCTCTTTCCATTTCAACAAGAGGCTCTTTAGTCCTTCTTCGCTTTCTGCCATAAGGGTGATGTCATCTGCATATCTGAGGTTATTGATATTTCTCCCAGGCACTCTTGATTCCAGCTTGTGCTTCCTGCAGCCTGGCATTTCGCAAGATGTACTCTGAATATAAGTAAAATAAACAGGGTGACAATATACAGCCTTGACATACTCCTTTTCCAATTTGGAACCAGTCTGTTGTTCCATGTCCGGTTGTAACTGTTGCTTCTTGAACTGCATACAGATTTCTCAAGAGGCAGGTCAGGTGGTCTGGTATTCCCATCTCATTAAGAATTTTCCACAGTTTGTTGTGACCATTACAGTCAAAGGCTTTGGCATAGTCAATAAAGCAGAAGTAGATGTTTGTCCGGAACTCTCTTGCTTTTTGTATAATCCAATGCATTTTGGCAATTTGATCTCTGGTTCCTCTGCCTTTCCTAAATCCACCTAGAACATCTGGAAGTTCACAGTATACATACTGTTGAAATCTGACTTGGCGAATTTTAAGCATTACTTTGCTAGCGTGTGAGATGAGTACAATTGTGCAGTAGTTTGAACATTCTTTGGCTTTGCCTTTCTTTGGGAATGGAATGAAAACTGACCTTTTCCAGTCCTGTGGCCACTGCTGAGTTTTCCAAATTTGCTGGCATATTGAGTGCAGCACCTTAACAGCATCATCTTTTAGAATTTGATTTAGCTCACTGGAATTCCATCACCTCCACTAGCTTTGTTCGTAGAGATGCTTCCTAAGGCCCACTTCATATTCCAGGATGTCTGGCTCTAGTCCAGTGATCACACCATTGCGGTTATCTGGGTCATGAAGATCTTTTTTATATAGTTCTTCTGTGTATTCTTGCCAGATAGTCAGTACCAAAATCAGACTGATTATATTCTTTGCAGCCAAAGATGGAGATGCTCTATACAGTCAGAAAAAACAAGACTGGGAGCTGACTGTGGCTCAGATCATCAGTTCCTTATTGCAAAATTCAGGCTTAAATTAAAGAAAGTAGGGGAAACCACTAGGCCACTCAGGTATGACCTAAATCAAATCCCTTATGATTATACAGTGGAGGTGAGAAAGATATTCAAGGGATTACATCTGGTAGAGAGATTGCCTGAAAAACTATGGACAATGGTTTGTAACATTGCTCAGGAAGTGGTGACCAAAATCATTCCCAAGAAAAAGAAATGCAAGAAGGCAAGGTGGTTGTCTGAGGAGGCTTTACAAATAGATGAGAAAAGGGGACAAATAAAAAGCAAAAGAGAAAGGGAAAGTCACACCCAACTGAATGGAGAGTTTCAGAGTATAGCAAGGAGAGATAAGAAAGCCTTCTTAAGTGACCAATGCAAAGAAATAGAGGAAAACAATAGAATGGGAAAGACTAGACATCTCTTCAAGAAAATTAGAGATACTAAGAAAACATTTCATGCAAAGATGGGCACAATAAAGGACAGAAACAGCAAGGACCTACAGAAGCAGAAGAGATTAAGAAGACATGGCAACAGTACACAGAAGAACTATACAAAAAAGGCCNTCTCCAAGCCAGGCTTCAGCAATACATGAACCATGAACTTCCAGATGTTCAAGCTGGTTTTCAAAAAGGTAGAGGAACCAGAAATCAAATTGCCAACGTCTGCAGGATCATTGAAAAATCAAGAGAGTTCCAGAAAAACATCTATTTCTTTTTTATTGACTATGCCAAAGTATTTGACTGTGTGGATCACAATAAAGTGTGCAAAATTCTGAGAGAGATAGGAATATCAGATGACCTAACCTGCCCCTTGAGAAACCTATATGCAGGTCAGGAAGCAACAGTTAGAGCTGGACATGGAAAAACAGACTGGTTTCAAATAGGAAAAGGAAAACATCAAGGCTGTATATTGTCACCCTGCTTATTTAACTTTTATGCAGACTATATCTTGAGAAACGCTGGACTGGAGGAAGCACAGGCTAAAATCAATATTGCCAGGAGAAATATCAATAACTTCAGATATGCAGATGACACCAGCCTTATGGTAGAAAGTGAGGAAGTACTAAAGAGCCTCTTGATGAAAGTGAAAGAAGAGAGTGAAAAAGTTGACTTAAAGCTCAACATTCAGAAANATGGATGTGAGAGTTGGGCTATAAAGAAAGCTGAGCACTGGAGAATTGATGCTTTTGAACTGTGGTGTTGGAGAAGGTTCTTGAGAATCCCTTGGACTGCAAGGAGATCCAACCAGTCCATCCTAAAGGAGATCAGTCCTGGGTGTTCATTGGAAAGACTGATGTTGAAGCTAAAACTCCAATACTCTGGCCACCTGATGCAAAGAGCTGACTCATCTGAAAAGACTCTGATGCTGGGAAAGATTCAGGGTGGGAGGAGAAGGGGATGACAAAGAATGAGATGATTGGATGGCATCACCAACTCAATGGACATGAGTTTGGGTAAACTCTGAGAGTTGGTGATGGACAGAGAGGCCTGGCGTGCTGCAGTTCACGAGGTCGCAGAGTTGGACATGACTGAGCGACTTAACTGAACTGAACAGCTTATAAGTATTGTATGATATTCCACTTATTAGGGATGCAGGAAGAAGTTTTGACTAGTCTCCTAGCATAAGAAATTCAGGAGAAATGTCTGCAAAATAACAACAGTTCACAAAATTATATGATTAATAAGCATCTTCATACATAAGTTCCCCACAGAATATAAGTTCTATGTTAGCCAAGTTTTTAATCTGTTTGTTCACTGACAAGTCATGGGTGCCTAATAAATATTTGTGGGGTAAATATATTTTCACATATATATGAATCTATATAGATATTTTAAATTTCTCTATATATTGACCAATCATCCTCCAAAATTACTGCCTCATTATATACTCTTACGAGACTTCATCTGTAGAGCTGTTTATTGTAAATAGTGAATGCTTGTGTATTAGTTTCCAGTTGCTATAACAAATAACCACAAATGTAGGGGCTTAGAACAACCCCTGTCTCTTATACACATCTAGATGTGTATAAGAGACAGAGACTGCAGGTAGAACCACATTTGGAGAAAACATCGAAAGTCTACATTTAAATGACTGGGTCCCTTCTCATCTGAAACTATCACAACAGTGTTAATCGGCTATACCTCAACACAAAATAAAAAAGTTTTTTTTTTTAATTCTACATTTAAGACCTTTATGAATAAGGTCCCTGGGCATCACTACCCCAGAATTCCTTTCTCCACAAGACTAACTCCAAAGACAGGTAACTTAGAACATGGTCACTTGCGAGGTCCAAGCTCTTTGCCAGCGTCAGCTCCAAGGCATGCATAGTCACACAGGCTCAGGAAGGCTTCGTGCTGGTCAAGTGCCCTGCTGTCACCACTTGGAAATTCTCCATTTTTTTACAAAGTGCTCTGAATTTTTATTTTGCACTGCCTGCTGCCTCCTCTCAGAATGCATTATAAGAGAGAAGGTGCAGTAAGGGGAAAAGAATGTCTCCAAAAATAAGGAAAAACACATTCCACAAAGCTTACTGGATTTAAGTATTATTTTCCCCAGGGGAGAGCCTCCATGGGGTTCCCCATAAATCCTTGCAAAAGGTTAATTGCTAATCCATAGGAACCACTATCATTTTCACAAAAGGCTACTTGTTGCAAAGAGGGACAGGTAATTGGTTTTTGTGTTCAGCTTCCTTCTTGCTTTGTTTCTTTTTTGTTAAAGATGAATGGCTTGTCAAAACAGCAAGAATATATTTATTTTAATTACAAGCCATCCAAAGTCCTTATTTCCAAGAGAAAAGATTAGTTTAAAAATTAAATTCCCTCTGCTTCTGTGAGTAATAATTAGTTAACCAAATGCTAAGTCTACTTTTAGTGGACTTAACTATAGAGTATTAGCATTCAGGTGACTTCATTTTCAGACAATTAATACTGGGCTTCCCAGGTGGCTCAGCTGGTAAAGAATCTGCCTGCCAATGGAGGAGACACAGGAGACCTGGGTTCGAGCCCTGGGTCAGAAAGATCCCCTGGAGAAGGGAATGGCAACCCACTCCAGTATTCCTGCCTGGGAAATCCCATGGACAGAGGAGCCTGATGGGCTACAGTTCTTGGGGTTGCAAAAGAGTCAGACATGACTTAGCAACTAAACAACAACAACAAATATACATGATACACACCAGTGAATCTCCCATGGACCTCAGGTCATGGGCAGAACTCTACAGGTATTGCCACTGTTTCCCCAGTCCTGTTTCCCCAACTATTGCCCACAGACAGAATCAGTATTAGACTGCTCAAGGTCATGTACTAAAGTTTTTCAAATGTTTCTACTAATAGATGCTGTTGAAATTAATGTTAACAATTGATACGAAAGCATTGCTGAAATCATGTGTGTGTGTGTGTGTGTGTGTGTGTGTGTGTGTGTGCTCACTCATGTCTGATTATTTGCAGCCCCGTGGACTTCAGCGCCCCAGGCTCCTCTGTCCATGGAATTTTCCAGGAAAGAATACTGGAATGGGTTGCCACTTCCCACACCAGGGGATCTTCCCAACCCAGGGATCAAACCCAAGTCTTCTATGTCTACTCCACTGGCAGGCAGATTCTTTACCACTAACACCATCTGGGAAGGTTCGCTAAATTCACAGCAGCTTTTTAAATGTATTGTCCCAACAAACAAACACAAAAAATCCTACTGCCTTTATGAAGGATGGGTCCAAGAGTATTTTGAATTTGTTAGAACGATATTTGAGAGTGGAAAGGAAGGGGACCATCTGAGCCACATGTTCAAATCTGAATGACTCAGGATGGCGTTTAAGGCCTTCAGCATCAGGCATTTAAGGAGGCAATAGTTTAAGGCGGCAATAAGAAAGAATTCAGGTTTAGAAGCAGATGGACTGTGCTCCATGTTCCACTCTTAATCTGGGTAGCTGTGGACAAGTTAGTTATGTCTTCTCACCTGTAGGGCCTTACTCAGCAAAAAGTCAGCTGACGGGTGGGGCTGTGCGCCCCTCCTTTAGTTGTTTGGCCTGCAGTGACCCAGTCCTGGAGTCTATAGGCTTCTACTGCTGTTTTCATCTGCTGAGTCGGTCGACTCTGCGACCCCATGGACTATAACACGCCAGGCTTCCCTGTCCTTCACCATCTCCTGGAGTTTGCTCAAACTCCTGTCCATTGAGTCAGTAATGCCATCCAACCATCTCATTCTCTGTCACCCCCTTTTCCTCCTGCCTACAGCAACAGGGTCTTTTCCAATGAGTTGACTCTCTTCGCATCAGGTGGCCAAAATATTGGAGGTTCAGCATCAGTCCTCCCAATGAATATTCAGGGTGGATTTCCTTTAGGACTAACTGGTTTGATCTCCTTGCTGACCAAGGGACTCTCAAGAGCCTTCTCCAAAGAGGGCTTACACGAGCCACATCTCCCAGGACTGACGCTGTCAGTGCTTCTGTCCTCAAGGCAGGCCACTCCCTACCCACACCTGTGCAGGAGACTCTCAAACACTCACAGGTAGGTCTGTCTCAGTCTCCTGGGGGTCACTGTTCCTTTCCCCTGGGTTCTGATGCACACAAGATTTTGTTTTGTTTGCGCCCTCTAAGAGTTTCTGTTTCCCCCAGTCCTGTGGAAGCTCTGTAATCAAATCCCACTGGCCTTCAAAATCAGATTCCCTGGGGATTCCCAATCCTCTGGCTGGATCCCCAGGCTGGGAAGCCTGATGTGGGTCCTAGAACCTTCAAAACAGTGCAAGAACTTCTTTGGTATTATTGTTCTCCAGTTTGTTAAGTCACCCACCCAGCAGGGTGGGGGATCTTTTTTTTGGGGTTCCAGTGTCTTTCTGTCATTGGTTGTTCAACAGCAAGTTGTAATTTTCATACTCTGGCAGAAGATGAGCGCATGTCCTTCTACTCTGCCATCTTAATCTCATCTCTTCTCACTTGGAAAATAAGGAGAATAACAGTTCCTACTGTGTTATCTCACCAGACATCACCCCAGACTCTTTGCACCCCTCTGGACTATAGCCTGCCAGGCTCCTCTGTCCATTAGATTTTGCCTTTTCCTCCTTCAGGAGATCTTCCTGACCCAGGGATTAAAACTACATCTCCTGGGTCTCCTACATCTCCTGTGTTAGCAGGTGGATTCTTTACCACTGAGCCACCTGGGAAACCCCTATGGATTATTACAGGATCCTGGAAATAGTCCCCTGTGCTAGGTAACAGGTCCTGTTGATTATCTGTTTTATGAATAACGGTGTGTATCTGCTAATCCCAAACTCCTAATTTATTCCTCCCTCACCCCCTTTCCCCTTTGGTAACCATAAATTTGCTTTCTGTCTGTGAATCTGTTTTGTAAATAAGTTCATTTGTATCATATTTTAGATTCCACAAATAAGTGATATCATATGGTATTTGTCTTTCTCTGGCTTACTCTGTATGACAATCTCTAGGTCCATCCATGTTGCTGCAAATGGCATTATTTCATTCTTTTTTATGGCAGCTCCATTTTAAAGATTAGGCCACTTTGGTGTAGAGAGGTTAAAAAACCTGCATAGGTCACATATCCGAGCTGGGTTTCAAACCCAACTCTTGATAAGTTACATCCAGAACCCTTAAATCTTACAAGTGAACTCTCAGGGGCCCAAAGGTGATCTGGTTCTAGGAAAGGAGTTAAAGTCAGAAAGCATTCTCTCCTTATCTTTTCTCCAGCCTCTAGATTTAAGGCAGTCTCCATATGGATGTGAAAAACTGAGGTTGTTGAGATAAATTATGGTGGCCTACCTATGGCAATCAGGGTTATCTAAGATGTGCTGAGTTCTACCTCAAGTCAGGAGGAAAATTATGCTTCATCTCACTGCAGCCCAGCACCAAAAAANAAACCAGTCAGTCCTAAAGGAAATCAATCCTGAATATTCATTGGAAGGACTGATGTTGAAGCTCAAACTCCAATACTTTGGCCACATGATGCAAAGAACTGACTCATTAAAAAGACCCTGATGCTGGGAAAGATTGAAGGCAGGAGGAGATGTGCACAGCAGAGGATGAGATGGTTGGATGGCATCACTGACAAGATGGACATGAGTTTGAGCAAACTCTGGGAGTTGATGATGGACAGGGGAGCCTGACGTGCTGTAGTCCATGAGGTCACAAAGAGTTGGACACAACTGAGCAACTGAATTCATTATACCAATGTTTTTTTAAAAATGGAGGTGCACAGTACTGAACATTACTAGAATCTGCCCAAATATCACTACCTTAATTTTCAGTATCCCACTCCTGCCCACACAAGGCATAAATTTAACACAGGAGACCTTGTACGATTTGTGAACACCATTTGTGTTATAATTCAGCCACTCACAGGATTAGACTTCTGGGTTGATTTTCAAAAACCTAACCCCATGGCTACAAAGGGTAAGCTTTTTTTTTTTTTTTTCAGAGAATTTGTAGAAGCTTTGTGTTTCCTTATTTGGCCCTTGAGCCAAGAATTAAAATCCCTGAACCTATTATTTTCTTTATCCAAAGTCCTGGTGCCCTTCAAGTAGTTAATCAACTCCACTGTTCTTATATTTTTATTTCCACTACAGTGTTCTCTGGCAGCAGCTACTTGTTTTCTTTCATAGTAGGCACTTGGCTCCAGGTGACTACAGGTGATCAGTTAAGTAACTGATTAGCCACTATATTCCATATATATCAGTGTCCCATTTACCACTGGCAACAGGCACATTTATGTCATAAAATCAGATCAGATCAGAGCTGATTCCAGATTCAAATCCTTAAGGTTCAATTTCCTGGAACCATTCCAGTACCAACAGCTCTATCAGGGAGGGTTCAGTCAGGGAAGTGCACTCACCCTGAGTATATAAAACAAATACTTTAATATAGAAATTGGATCTTACACAATTGTGAAAGAAATTGGGAAATAAAGGTGAAGTAGGAAAAACCAGATGATCAGAAGGGCCGCTAACCCGTCAACCTGAGAGGCCAAGAACAATCAGCCTCTGAAGTATAACCGCAAATAAGGAGCTCGTGGAAAGGTCTGTTGAAAGCTGTTGTTTCTTTGCTACTACTGCCTCTGTGGGTCCACAGCCAAGCGTCTGGTGCTGAGTCTGGGGCCCACAGTTACAAGGACCTGAGAGCACCAAGGGGCTTCCCTGGTGGACCAGCCAGTAAAGAATCTGCCTGCAAGGTAGGAGATGTGGGTTTCATCCCTAGGTCAGGAAGATACTCCCGAGGAGAGCATGGAAACCCACTCTGGTATTCTTGCCTGGAGAATCCCAAGGACTGAGGAGCCTGGCGGGCTACAGTCCTTGGGGTCACAAAGAGTCGAACACGACTAAAGCAACTGAGCACACACACACGAGAGCACTAAGGACAAACTGGGACCTTCCAGCATCTGTCACTGCAGCTGACCACAGCAGTTCCCTGAGAGTAATGGCCACTTCTTCATTTCTGTCTTTCCAGTTTCACAAAAGCGCCTCTTTGGGCCAGCTCCTAACACAGAACCATATAGGAAGGGAACTCTAGGAAATGATTTCCAGCCAAACCAAGCTGATCCAGCGTAATTTAGCACGTATAGTATATAGCTGTCTCATGCTTTCTTTGTTCCTTTATTGATTACATATGCTTGAGTTGATCTTATAAGCTGTTTAAAATTGCTGCTACAAATATCCTTGAATATGTTTATATATATTTTTTAAATATTTTAACCAGTATTTTTAAGATAAATTCTTAGAATTAAAATTGCTTGGTCAAGGATATATGCGTATCAAGTGTTTATGAAGTGAAGTGAAGTGAAGTGAAATAAAGTTGCTCAGTCGTGTCCAACTGTTTGTGACCCCAGGCTTCTCTGTCCATGGGATTCTCTAGGCAAGAATACTGGAGTGAGTTACCATTTCCTTCTCCAGGGGATCTTCCCGACCCAGGGATCGAACCCAGGTCTCCGACATCGGAGTCAGACGCTTTAACCTCTGAGCCACCAGAGAAGCCCCTCAAGTGTTTATAGATGAGTCCAAATCGTCCTCCAAAATGGTTATGGCTGTTTACACTCTTTTCTGCCTCGCTTCCTTGTCCACACTATTATTTGGCAATGTTTCATTTCTTTGATTATTAAAATGATTGAGTCTTTTATATATTTTGTATGTCAAGGTGTTTATATTTCTTCTTTGACTTATGTTTATATTCTTTTCTCTTTTTATACACAGTTGTCTCTTTCTTGTTGATTTTAGGAGTTCTTTATCTTTTAAGTGTATTTTAGGTAAATATGTGCAGATATTTCCACTAAGCCTGTAATTTACATCTTAATATGATTTATACTGTTTGACTTTTAATTTGTTTTGGTTACAATCCTATCATTTAATAATAAAAATTTCAATCTGGGCTAGAGGGCTTAGTGATACTGTAACTCTGTCAATGTAAAAATTCCCTACTTCAAGAGAAACCACAGATGTATAGATCCTATTGATGGCAGGTTGGAAGCAAAGCTGTGCTAGTGAAGCAAAGAATTGTAACTATTCCTCTGCTCTAAATAACCCAACTATAATTTTGAGAAAGTCCACAGAATCCTAATTCTGAATACAGAAAATCTCTTTGAATATTTAACCAATAATCGCATTAAGTCTCAGAACTCTGACTGGAATTTCTTAAAGACTATTCAACCAAGGAATACTAAAAATGAGGCACCCATGCTAACATCACCACCACAACCCCCTTTTTTCACTCATAGTGTATGTGTTAGCCACTCAGTCATGTCCAACTCTGCAACCCTAAGGATCATGTCAACCAGGCTTCTGTGTGGAATTCTCCAGGCAAGAATACTAGAGTGAGTACCCATTCCCTTCTCCAGAGGATCAACCTGACCCAGGGAGCAAACCTGGGTCATCCCCTTTGTCAGCAGATTGTTTACCTCCTGAGCCACTACCATAGACAGTGCTAACTGATTATTCTTTCTTTCAGAGCCCACATGTGATCTAAGAAGCTTTCTCTATGAAGCATTCAAGGGAGCTGCTACCAATCAGTCAGATAAAATCTGTTTGCCACTCTGTCTGTAATCCAACCTTCCATTTTCAGAGGAAGAAATGAAAGTCTAAGGCAGGGATGTGACAACACAGGAGCTTGCAGCAAGTAAGCTGCAAAGCCAGAGTTCAAAACTAGCTTTCTGCCTCCCAATCTAACATGCCTTCTATGGGACCACTGTATCTTGCCTCTTTTGATACCACTAGAGAAAGCCCTTCACAGAGGATTCAGTGAAGACCCTTTCAAATAATGACTACTACATAAATGGTTTAATCACAGCTTATGTATTAATAGTATACTGATAGTTTTAGAGCTGGGTTAATGGGGGACTAAGTTGGCAATGAATCATCTATAAGAGGCCCTGAAATACAGTGACAAATATAAGAAAGTGGAGATCTTGTCTCAGCGAAAGCTCCACATGGAATTGAAATGAAACAGTGAATAAGTTGCTTACAGAAGGAGTGGAGAGCAAGGGTCCTGCGAAGGAGCAGGCTCAGTACCGAGAGATGGTCTCTACATTGGTGGTCTGATTAACTTTTGTTCTGAAAAGTGGAGCAATAACAAATTGTTGGGGACAATCAAGGAGAGAGTGAAGGCTAACAAAAGCTAGCCTTCTCTTGGTCCTTCTCTCACATACATCCCACTTTGCCTCTAAACTGATCCTGAACAAGAATCTAAGGACTGCCAATTTAAAGTATCACCATACTATTGCTCTGCTCTGAGCACCAAATCATTGATCTTGAGGAGGCAGTCCCCTGTCTCCAGACAGTTCTGTTTACCCCTGCCCCAAACTCTACTACCATCCTTGCATCTTAACTACTCGACTGATTCCCACCTTGCCCACTGTTATCTGTTTCTCCTCTTGTTTATCATCTGAAACCTGACTAGACCCTGGGAATGTCCCACCTGTTATCAATACCTCTCTATGAAGAGACAAGTTGCTTCTTCTCTACCAGGCACAAACTGAGCCTTTTCCTTATTTGCATGCCATGCAGCACCTGGTTGACGCAGTCAGTGCTCAGAAAATACCTGTTGATAAAACGGCAAAAAGGAAAACTCACAGTGACCTTGGGCTTGACTTTCAAAGGGTCTGTGGAGATCTTAGAAGCACATAGAGTTCCTATTCCTCAAAGGCCTACCTGATTGGGTCCTGTGCCATTCGTGAGGATTCTGCTTAGAGAAGCATGATTTTTGAATGGCCTAAACTGTTTTTGTATTTTGACTGACTCCCATTTTATCACAGTATTATATAAAGAATAGCAATTTGTTTCTATCTGCTCTCATGCCTAGGGCTAGCAACAATTGTGACACCCACAATGTAATTTATTTTATCGTGTTTCATAAAGGCTGAAATTAGGGAGAGAGATTAGAAAGAAGGAAAAGTGGGACAGGAATAAGAAGACAATGCAGTGGTTGGTCATGTGGGTTCACTGATAAAAGCAAATCTTTATCTAGAAGAGTGGTTCTTAACTAGGGGGAGATTCTGTCCCCTCAGGTAGATTACCACATTAAATACGGTGCATGTTAAGTCGCTTCTTTACAACCCTATGAACCATAGCCTGCCAGGCTCTTCTGTCCATGGGATTCTCCAGGCAAGAGTACTAGAGTGGGTTGCCATGCCCTCCTCCAGGGGATCTTCCTCACCCAGGGACTGAACCAAGTCTCTTACGTTGCCTTCATCGACAGATGAGTTCTTTACCACTAGCACCACCTGGGAAGCTCAAGTACTTCCAGTTAAATTTACTAATATTCCACTCAAAAATTTATTCATTGTCTCTGTGAAATTCAGATTTAATTATGCACCCTGTATTTTTAACTGTTAAATCCAGCAATCCTAGCCAGGGGACACATGGCAATGTCTGGAGGCATTTTTGATTGTCATAACTTGGGGGTTATTAAAAGATAAACTGAAGCATGTTAACATTTTTAAGTTTATTTGAGCAAAAATCAATTCCTATCAGGTAGTGCCAAAGGGAGGTGATCAGGAACCCCCTCCAACAGGATCAGGGGCAAGACTTTTAGAGATAAGACATAGAAGCAATACAAGGAAATTATTTCATTGGCTATGATTTATGCAGTTGCCTTATTTGGGAAAGCCTAGTTTAGCTGTTTGTGCTTAGTTAAACTTACGTTTTGATTCCATAGCCTTGGGGGCATTTACAGGCTTAGTTGTGTTTGCTTTCATAGACTGCTAAGGTATTAAAACCACTTCAGTTTAATGGCCTCTTTGTTTAATTAACTTCACAGGGTGCTAGTAGGTAGAGACATGGGATGCTGCTAAACATTCTACAAGGACCAGAACTGTCCCTCCACATAGCAGACAATGACCTGGTCCAAAATGTCCACACTGCCACTGTTGAGAAGCCATGATGTAGAAGGATCATTTTCATCCCTAAAAGTATCCAGTACAGCTAAAATAGCACCATAGGAAAACAGTGTGTGTGTGTATATGTAAGCATACCTATTTTCCCCAGAAAATATGTCTGCAAAGCTTCTCTCATTTAAATCTACAAGCTGCAATGATCTAGAGTTTTATCATAGTAATTTCTCCAATTTCTCCCAGGGCAGATATGATGAAATTCAGATCAAATTTTGGGGGAAAATACTCAGAAATAGCAAGTGATTCTCCAGAACCTCACAGAGACTTAAGGAAAATAGAACTAAAGCTCACAACTGCTAAACACATTATTCATTCCAATAAAGCCTGTCTGTCTTCTCCTCTTCTGTTCAGCTCTCACCATGCTCAGAATCAGGTGATCGCAATGGGTTTTCGTTTCCAAGAGATCAAAAGTTTTCACAACTGATTAGTATCCAGAAAGCAACAGCCTCCTTTAACCTTGAGATGCAAATAGCCTAAGATTGTCAAGGGATCTGAAGGGCTGGAGGATTTGATAGAAGATCAAATTCCCGACATTTCCAGGGCAATTAGTTTCACACACAAAGTCATGGGAAGGTCCTGCCTACTCTCCTCGAGCAGGGAAGCTATAATAAGGCTCCGAGCTTTACAAACTTGGACTAATTGGTCTGCACTCACCCAGCACAGTTCATTATTGTTATCCCCATTTCATAAAACACAGAAGGTGGGTAGAAATCTTTTTACTCCACCACCTCTAGGTGCGGGCTTCTTTAATATTTCCCTCTTTGGATCACTAGACACAAACTCCAGGTACCAAAAGTGGGGACTACTCTGCTAATTATTCATACTAGAGGGAAGGAAAGGTCTAGAATTAAGTCAAATCTCTTTTCATGTGCCTCTTTAACACTCCACTTGAAAGTGAGTCCTGGGCTCAAAAAGGTTTAAAACAGTGCAGCACTCTTATCTAATAATTTAGGAAACCAGGGAGGAAGTTGCTGTCAATTACAGTCAGGACTTTGGAACATGAGCTAAATTGGTTTTGAAAGACCTGATTGCTGAACTGCTTCCCGAGCGCTGGTGGCCCGGGATGGGAGCCACCGCTGAGTTCTCCGGGCATGCCATGGCAGTTGAGATCCAGCCAGGTGGCCGAGTTCATTCAGTAACTCAAATGCAGCCTGTTGTCACAATGGATTTTCTGCTCACAAATGTAGAGTTAGGTCTGCATGTCTCTTGTCGTCACCTTGGCTCTCTGAAGGGCAGCACGTCAGCTTCCTCCCGGGCTACTTAATGGCTGGAGCCTTCCATCTGGGACTCTGCCTGATCGACGAGGTTTATGACAATCTCAGACTCTCTGGGGCTTTCACCTTGGTGTTTCCCTTCCTCTGGCACCAATGAGGCTTCATCTTATGCGAGCTGGCAGCTGCTTTCTCAAATCGGTCAAAGGATCCTGGTCACAAAGACTTGCCCAGAGAGAATGTGGCCAGCCAAAGATGTTGATGGGATCTTTGCTGGCAGGATTGACTCTGAACAGCTCAGTGCTGGCTTATTCACCCTTTTGACTTTTCCCTACCTTTCAAGAAAAAGTTGAGGCTGATAACAGGAGGTTCAGGCCCTACAAAGGTTTCTGTTCTCTTTACCTCTAGGGGATGCTTGTAATAATAAGATGTGGTGGTTAAGAACAGGGCTCAAGTCTTTGCCACTTTATTAGCTTTGTAACCTCACACAAGTTACTTTTTAACTGTAATTTCCTCCCCGATAAATGGGGTATATTGATACTGAGACCACAAAGAGTGGTAGGGAGCAATAAATGAACCATTGGCACATGGCAAGGACTCAATAAATAAGAACCTTGAATAGTGGTGGTGGCAGTCTGCACTTCCCCTGTCAATCAAAGGCATGCCAAATTTAAGCCTTCAGGCCCACTCTATGATACCCACGAATATCAATCATAAATAAAAAATCCAAACTCCAGGTTGCTTCACTTTCTTGTTTGCCTGCTGCATTCTAAAAACCTGTCTCTATTTCTCTCCAATCCCAGTTACCTACTCCTGCCCTGTTTTTGCTAGAAATCTACACCACTCTTACACCTTCACTCAGCCAACCTTGTCACAAGCACCCTGGCACACATTAAAATCCTGCTGCCCATTACAGCAAAACATCTCCATCTCTCTAGTCTCCTCCAGCATCACAACATACACACTGGGCTGGCCCTGGGCACTGACAGGTCATACCACCAGCTTCAAAGGGTGACTTGCGGAGTGTCAGGAGGCTATGTTTGATCCAGGACCTCCCCCCTGGTCAGTTCAGAGCCTTCTGTTTGTCCTTACTGACCTCAAAGGTCCAGTGTGAAACAGTTAGATAGCATCAACTAACCCAGGAACTACTATAGAAATGTTCATTTAATACATGAGAGATGAAGGAAAGACACTTCTCTTATTAGGTATCCAATGAGTCACTAGTTTACAAAAACTGATCAGATTCGTGCATCAAAAAGAGAGAAGACTGAGAGAGCTGGGTCACAGATGGGGAAGTTTTCCTGGGATCACAGGGAGAAAACATTTTGTTGTATGAAGAACAGGCAGCTCTGAGGACCATAATTATTGGGGAAAGTGTGCAGGCTTGATATGCAGAAACTCAAAATGTAAGAGGCCCAAGGTTGGAGGGAAGAGATGTAGGAAAGGTCAGTTTCTCCCATTTTCCAACTTACAGCCTGAATCTTGCCTCCCTGAAACAGAAGGCAACAGCTGGCTGGCTGGCTATGCATATTCATGAGCCCATGCTGCTGAGGACAGAAAGGTGTGAATATTTTAAATCTATGTTTTCTGTTTCTGTCAGGAGCTTGAAAATCTTTTCAATCAAATTATGGAAGGCAAGAAGTTTGAGGNGCTGGCTGGCTGGCTATGCATATTCATGAGCCCATGCTGCTGAGGACAGAAAGGTGTGAATATTTTAAATCTATGTTTTCTGTTTCTGTCAGGAGCTTGAAAATCTTTTCAATCAAATTATGGAAGGCAAGAAGTTTGAGGATAGAAATCATTGTCTTTGGGGGCTTAAAGAACAATAACTTTTCCACCTGCAGGATCTGCTGGGTAACTTACAGCAGAAGAAAGGGGCAGGGGAGGGCACTCCATGAGGGGCTTTTCCCATGTCCCTGTGGTGGTTCGCTTTATATGGGGAAAGAATTCAAGGGCAGAAAAAGCAACGATAAATGCAGATCAGAATACACAGACTTCTAAAGTATCTCAATTTATAGAGTTATTACTTTGGGTGACTTAAAGCAGCTGAAGTATGAAATGTGATTTTTTTGACTTCCATAGATGCCATTAACATTTGGCATCTAACACCCTGATGCCTGCACACTTAACAATAAAGAGGAAAATAATGTAGGCACATATAGTAAGGTAAAAACTCTCCCCCTTCAACCCCAAATCTCAGTGATTTGAGAGAGAAAAGTTTATTTCTCATTCCTACCACAGTCCAGTGTGGAATGCAGTCCCTCAGGTACTTGGATCCTTCCAGTGATGTTTTCTTTGGAGCTGATCAAGAAGGCAGAAGGAAAGTGCCCAAAGAAGGTTTTCCTGTGCTTAAACAGCTCAGCCCAGAGGTGCCTGATATGGGAACTAGTCACATGGCCCAGACTTAATACAAGAAGCTAGAGAAATGTATGTCCTCAGGCAGAAGAGAAAATGGTTTGGCAAGCACCTCATCTCTGCCATAGCCAGTAACATTCATTTTAGCATCTAGTCAGTTTCCCATTTGGTTTTCCCTCTATTAGCACAATATATAATGCAGATCATGGCTATGTTGAACAAGATTCAAATTCAAAGTGTTCATAGGAATCATCTTCCCCTAGATGGCCACGTCCTTGCCAAGTTTGCTGCCACTTCCCATTTCCTGACCATAACAGAAAGAGCTAATTAATCATGACATTTTCCCCTATTACTCCAGTCACAGCTACATAATCCTTCTCAGTACAAAATAGTATATAGATACAGATATATAATACAGTATACAGACACTCAGGACCAATGGATCAGAAGCAGCTTGTCATATAATATCTATTTTCACCAAGAATCACTTGATTTTTTTTTCTTAATCTCACATTTTATATACGAAGGAATTTAAAACTTAGGGAAGTAAAATAACTTCATTCACTGAAAAAGTTCTCTCTTGTCCCTACTATACACTAGAAATGCTAAGCTTAGACAATACTCCTTCAAACAAGTTACAGGCCTGACTCCAGAAACTTAAAGGAAAGAGGAAGTCAGATGAGAGGAGAGTAGGTACAATGCATTGTGACAAGTACTAAGAAAGAGGTAAGGGTGGGATGCTCTGGGAGAACTTGGCAGTGACATCCAACCTGCTACATCCAACCTGTTCTAGATGAGGGCTAGGNAGAGGAAGTCAGATGAGAGGAGAGTAGGTACAATGCATTGTGACAAGTACTAAGAAAGAGGTAAGGGTGGGATGCTCTGGGAGAACTTGGCAGTGACATCCAACCTGCTACATCCAACCTGTTCTAGATGAGGGCTAGGCAAAATTTTCTAGAGAAACAGGCATCTCCACTAATCATAAAAATGGACAAACTTTAACCAAGCAAGGGGTGAAGCTGAAGGATAAGAACATTTCAGGCAGAGGAACCAGCCTATGTAAAACTCAAAAGGTAAAAATCAAGATGGCAATCCATAGAAAACAGTAAGAATTCTATTTAGCCTGACTGCGCTCCACAATACAGAGAGGTGAAATTAAGGGTGTATCAATCAGCTACTGCTGTATAACAAACCACCTCAAAACCTGGTGGCTTAAAATAATAGCATCATCATTATTGCTCATGAGTCTGAAGGTCAGTGAGCTGTTGTTCCCATCTTGGCTGGCTCATTCACGTGTCAGTAGAGAGTTGGGCAGGTAGCCTTTCTCTCACAGGCCTGGGCATTAGCTAGCTGTAGACTGACTTAGGGAAGCCCTGGCTGTGACAGCTGGGCTGTCCTCCAAATAGTCTCTCATGCCCCTGCAGGGTAGCCGGGCCTTGTCCACATGGCAGTGGCAGGGTTCCAAAAGGGAGAGCAAAAGCACTCCAAGCCTCTGATGCCAAGGCTCAGAAATCACAGTGCCACTTTCAGTGCATTCAGTAAGCCAAAGTGACAAGGACAACTCAGAGTGAAGAGGTGAGAAAACAGACTCTGCCTCTTGATGGGAGAAGCTACACAATCTTTTCGCAAAGCATGTGCCTATCAGGGGGAAAGATTTAGTCTGTTTTTTTAAAAGTCAAACTGCCACAGAGAGAGACCAGTGGCAAGAAGTAAACTGTAAAGATAGACAGGGCCAAGAAATAAAAAACCTAATTTTCCAAACTCAAGTGTTCAGAGAGGCAATGGAGAAACATGCAGGGGTGGCATGTTCAGATTTGAACAGTAGAAAGGTGTTACTTTAACCCAAAAGATAGTTGAAGGCCTGGATTATGGCAGGAGAGATGCATTGCAGTGGTTGGAATTAAGAGATAACTACAGATGCTACCTGTCATAGAGGTGAAAAAGAGGGAAACATCTAATGTTTTATAGCTGGTGACTGGAGGAGCTTAAAGCCAGGCCTTCTACACTTCAATCTCATGTCACTATCTTTTTTCCCCTAAGTATAGTATTTTAAGTTCATAGATTTTTCCATCCCTCCCCTACTAGTTAGTGTTTCACTGATTGTTTTCTAAACCCAGGAAATAGGCACCAAGGCCATTGTAAGAAGCAAATCTCGTTGAGATATGAAGCCCTGCTTATCACATCTAACTGTCAGCGGTAGAAAGCCTTTAGTGATAGAGAAATAACAATAGACCCCAATAACGTGCGTATCCACCTGGTGTGGCCTAGGAAATCATTAACCATTGTTAGATAAAGAAATTACGACTATCACTTTCCCAGGGGCACGCTTCTCAAAGTTGCCTATGTAAGAAGCAGCTCAGTTGCAAATCAACACCTGTCATTAGGAGCATTTACCCTTTTGACTTTCAATTTAGGACTCACTCATATCTGAAACTATTCTGTTTTTCTCTGCCCACAGCATCTCAGTCCTTTAGCCAGTCTCTCTCAGCCAGCAGTCTGCAGGTCTCAGTTCAAGAATGACTTCTCCAGAACTCTTCACAAGTCAATCCCATGCGTGCCAAATCAATGTTGCCCATATTTTGTCTGATCTTTGTAAGCATACCCTCCAAATCTGATAAAGTCCACCTAATTGGTTTTGTAGATCAAGGTGACAAACAGAAACTAGCTTCTGTTTATTTATTATAGACAATTGACCATGCATGAGTGCTGAATCTCTGCAGTCGTGTCCAACTCTTTGCGACCCTATGAACTACAGCCTGCCAGGCTCATCTGTCCATGGATTTCTCCAAGTAAGAACACTGGAGTGGGTAGCCATTCCCTCCTCCAGGGGATCTTACCGACCCAGGGGTCAAATCTGTGTCTCTTATGTCTCCTACATTGACAGGCAGATTCTTTACCACTAGCACCACCTGGGAAGCCCACAACTGACCATACACTGCACTTTTCTAGCAAGGACTTCTTTCATTCAATAGTACACCTTGACAGGTATGAGTCAGCTGTCATTATTTCTTTGTTTTCAAGTCCAATGTGACAGCTGATCTGCAAAGACAGTCTGCCCACCCTTTATATCACATATCATTTCTCAGGAATTCCCACCAGGAAATAGAAGCTGTTTCTCCACCTCTTGAATCTGATTTGGCCTCATCACTCACTTGAACCAACAGAATATGGCAAAAGTGGCCCTGGCATCTCAACTGACCTTGCAGCTTCTGGTGTGGCTCTCTTGGAGCTGCTACCACATTAATTCATGGGAGCCTGCCAGACAGCCTGCCAAGTTAGCCAACTGCAGGATTAAACAAGAGAACATGTACTGAGTCCCTATGGAAAACTAAACAGGAGAATATGTCCTGAGTCCCTAGCACACAGTAGGTGTTACAGTAGATATGAGTTTCTTGCCTCATTTTCTGTGGTAATCAGTTCCTATCAAGGTAAGGCTGGAATTAAATCAGTAATTTTTTTCACATTTCTCTTTAAGAGGAGAATAATGGTTTTCCCCTTTTCCTTGTTCAGAAATGTACTAAGAACCTGGTGTGAGGATGGCCAGTTGAAGTATGTCAGATACAATTACCATCTGAAGGACAGCAGCAGGGTTCTTCAAAAACCCTCTGCCCCTTACTGAGAGAAAGGGTTCACTTTGTAATATGTTCCCAAGCCATGGGCACAGAGAGGACTTTGAGTTCTGAATACTAAGTATAGTTCAAAAATCCAACTCATTGGAAAGGAAAAAGGAAAATCACAGGTTTTACAACAAAGTCGCTCTTCAGGTTTTCAGAATCACTTGAAAAGACCAATTTCAGTGTTTGCCTGCCAAATCTGAGTATTTTTGTGCTACGGCTGCTAACCACATAGGTCTCCATGGGTCACCAAGGCCTCAGAGACCGGTCTGCTGCAGCAGGAAAAACCAGTCAAACTGGTCGGGGGCAGTGCAACGGGTGGTAACTTATTCCTTCCTTGGAGTCCTTTGAGATTTACAAGGAGAAAGGGGTATGGGAGGTGGGTGGTGGCAGAGGTGAGGGTTGTGTGACATCCTCTTGCCAAGACAGTTGTGATGGCGGCGGCAGCAAAGCTGATAACAGTCCAAAATCTGGATCGTCATAAACGTCCTGACTGCCAGCAGGAAATACAATCAGCCAGGGTCTGCAGTCTTTCAAAAGCACCCATTCAAGACCTCAGTGTACACACTTCCATTCTCAGAGATTGTGCCTCCCATACAGGGTGCCATGGGCGCTCAGGACGGAGAGTAGAGAAGGAAGTAAGAAAGTCGATAATCCCCATAACCAGGTGCTTAGGGCAGGGAAGGTGACTACTATGCCAGTTTTCTTTGGCATATGAGTTGACACTTGCCAATACTTGCTATGAATGGAAGTCTGTATGAAAGTTATTTTAATGAGTAGAAATTGTGACTCGATACTCCAGATATGAGCAATGTCACATATTTTTAGGTTTATAAACCACACAAAATCCACCTTCATGTCCCAGACAACGAGGTCAGTGAGAAGATGACACCCATCATCAGTCATTTTTGTGGCTTCTCTCCTCTGCCTTGGTTTGCATCAGAGCATGGGTGGGGTGCCTTCCAGCGGAGGGAATGTAGGTGAAAGCTCTGGCCAATCCCTTCATCACTCTCATCACGACAATGCCTTTTGTGTGCCATGATGAAAAGCTGCTCCCTCTCCCTATGTCCCAAGACCACAAAGGCTGAGACACCTTTCCCAAGAGCATAGCATTCACACAACCACTTGGTGGCCAAGGGCCTGAGACTTTTGTACAAGAGGCAGCCCAAATTTCAGACACCCTACACAGAAGTCTACAATCCCCATCCTGCCCTTGTCTCCAGGACGGAACTTCAGTACAGCCCTCGCATTTGGAAAATAAACAAGGTTGTCAATGCACCTGTGGAGCAGGAACCTGAAACTCAAGGCTGCCTGTCCTTCCTCAGATGTGAATGGAAAATCTACCTCCTCATTCTTCAGCTCTGAGTCTACCACAATAAATAAAACAAAGCATAAACTAAATAGTTATAAGTGGCAGCCTGTCTGATGCTGCAAACGTGGTCATTTCTCTGTATTTCCACCATTGGTAAATAACAGCAAACTTTTCTTTATACTTTCTTGATGTGTAAAGTTGCTTGACAACTTGTCCATGCTTTCTTTGTCCAAGCTACTATGGTCTCTAAGACTGCCAATTCTCAGGGAGTCATCACCAATTATTTATGTTTCAATATAATTATAATATGATGCAAAACTAGGTGCTCATGTATCCCTTCTAATAATCATCATTATCATATATTACCCTTTATTGAGAGGTTATTTTGTGATAAGCCCTATGTTAAAAACTATACATGCATTATCTAATTTTGTTCTCAGAGCAACCCATAGAAGTAAATGTTATTATCCCCATTTTCCAGTTGTGAAAATCAAAGCATGGAAAGACTAAATTGCCCATGATCACTAGCTACTACACTAGTAGGGTCAAGGATACCTTGTCTGACTTGAAAGCCCAAGTTTTCAACCTCTATGATACATCATCTTCTACCACATACAGGATAAGCCCAAGTGTGGCTCACCAAGCCCCTACCAACCCCGCTGACTTTGTACAGCCACAAGTATAATTTCAGGTCCATCAAAGAATATGCAGCTCCCTGAACACAACCTGTTGTTTTACGCCTTGGAGCCTTAGTTCCTTGCTATGGGTGTCTCTGCTAGGATCACCTGCTCCCTACTACTTTTGCACATTCATTTTACACAAATCAGCTGAGACATAAGCTCCCCAGAACTTTCCCCAATCCTTTCACCAGGCTGTCTCTTCACAGAGTGAGGAGACAAAAGACACTCACGCTGGAGGACACAAAATGCCTCTCACGCTAGGCATTCTTCTGTCTTCGTACTTACACTGAAGCATAGGATTACATCTCCTATTTATCCATCTGTCCTACTAGACTTTGAGCTCCTTCAGAGACAAGAGTATGTAATATATATGTATATTTTATATAATATGTATAAATATACATTTTATATAATATACATTATATTATATATATATAAAATATGTACAAGACCCTTGAGTCCACTGTTAATCAAAGCACAGATGAATGACAAAGGGAGCTACGTCAAAATACCAAAGCATATCTGTATATCAATCAGTCAAATAGTATTTATGTGCATATATAGACATATAATGGAGAAGGCGATGGCACCCCACTCCAGTACTTTTGCCTGGAAAATCCCATGGATGGAGGAATCTGGTGGGCTGCAGTCCATGGGGTCGTGAAGAGTCAGACACGACTGAGCGACTTCACTTTCAATTTTCACTTTCATGCATTGGAGAAGGAAATGGCAACCCACTCCAGTGCTCTTGCCTGGAGAATCCCAGAGACTGGGGAGCTCGGTGGCCTGCTGTCTATGGGGTCGTACAGAGTCGGACACGACTGAATTGACTTAGCAGCAGCAGCACCAACATAGACATATAAATACATACATATAAACATATGTCCTGTTATATACATTATATTTATATTTTATGATACATTTGTATTTTGTATATATTTTTAATCTCCAACACTTCATAAATTCTCTACTGTATATTAGATACACAATAAATATTTGCTGACTTCCAGTTCCAACAACATTAAGTGAGTTTCTGATGCTTATCTAAAAGTATTACCTACAGCTTTGGAACAATAAGTTAAAAATGGTCACTATTTAATCTAACCAGTATTTATCATAGTCACTTAAAAGAGCATAAGGAGATCTTGGAAAAAAATTCAGGATGGCATATAGATGAAAGACTCTGTCTGGAATGGGAAGTAAGGAACTGAGTTCAAATCCCTTGTAGCTACTTTCCAGCTCAGGCACTCCCTAAGCTTCTGTTGGTTCATAGGGTGAATCATATCTTATCTATTAATACTATGAGTGGTTTGTGTGAGGAACAATTAAGAGAATATTTATGAATCCTGAAAACATTCGACAATTAAATGGTTTTGTTTTGCTTTTCACAGAGTCTAGGACGTAGTAAATATCCAATAATGTTATTTAAATGAATGAATGATTAAACTCTTCATTCTCAGGTTGAGATATCAGATAACAGGTTAAATAACTTATTTAAGTTTGCCCCTGAACTGTATAGTCACTGGAAGCAAGACATTTTTTTAATTCCCAGCAGCTAACACAGTATTTACCCACTCCAGTGTTCTTGCCTGGAGAATCCCAGGGATAGGGGAGCCTGGTGGGCTGCTGTCTACGGGGTCACACAGAGTCGCACACGACTGAAGCAACTTAGCAGCAGCAGCAGCAACACAGTATCTGGCCCATGGTAGATGTTCCATGANCTAGATGTGTATAAGAGACAGGGGGATGCCGCTTCATCGCCGGAGTGTGCCTCTGGTGCCCCCCGCCCGCTGCGGGGTTGCTACCAGGCGGGGAGTGAGGGGGCGCCCCGCAGCCTCCCAGGCCGCGCTCACCGCCGCCGCGCTGCCCCCTCTCCTGGTGTCGGCCGCTCCCGGCCCGAGGCAGCTGATGCAGTCGTTCGCTCGCGGTGCTGCGAGAGTTAAGAGGAGGTGTCCACCGCTCCTTCGCCCCCTCCCTCTTCGACACACACCCCCTTCTCTCTTCTCCTCTTCTCTTAAGGGTTAAAAAGCCCCAAACTGGGCTGAGTTTCCCAGTCCGCCAGCTGCTGGTGCAAAGAGCAGTAATCCGTCCAGCCCCCCGAGGGGCAGCGGCGTGGAGGCAGCGCCGGGACCTGGTCCGCCGGCCGGAGGAGCGCGGCGGCGGCGGCGGCAGCCGGGTGGCCCCGAACTGCAGGCCCTTTCGGGGAGTCCGGGGGCGCGGAATCGCCCGCCGCAGCCGGGCCCCCAGCGCACCGCCGGCTCTGGCTTTGTGCGGAGAGAGCGAGTTCGGGGCTCCGGCCCCCGGCGCCTTCAGCGGCTACGTTGCCCGCGGGCTGCTGCTGCTGCTGCAGCGGCCCCGGCGCTGGCGGCGGCGTGAGCAGCGGGGGTCGCGGCTGCGGGGAACGCTCCGGAGCCCGGGAACATGGTCCCCGCTCGCTAGCGGCAGCGGCGGCGGCGGCAGCAGCAGNATTTTAAATGGATAACCAACAAGGACCTACTGTATAGCACAGGGAACTCTGCTCAATGTTATGTGGCAGACTGGATGGGAGGGAGTTTGGGAGACAACAGATACATGTATATGTATGGCTGAGTCCCTTTGCTATGCATCTGAAACTACCACGGCATTGTTAATCAGCTATTCTCTAATACAAAATAAATTTTTTTTAAAAAGAAAAGTTAAACTTGTTAGAAATGCTCAGGCTTCATCCCAGATTTGCTGAATCAGAATCTCTGGAGATGAGTCCCTGTAATCAGGGACTCATTTTAACAAGATTTTAACAAGACCTCCAAGAAATTCTGATGTGTGCCAAAGTTACACATCATTTTTGAAGGAGAAACTCTTCATCATTTGCTTACATTTCAAACAAAAGGGTGAATGTATTGGTATATTTTAAATAATTTATTCAAGACACCTGCTGCTGCTGCTGCTGCTAAGTCACTTCGTGTCCAACTCTGTGCGACCCCTTAGGCGGCAGCCCACCAAGCACCCCCATCCCTGGGATTCTCCAGGCAAGAACACTGGAGTGGGCTGCCATTTCCTTCTCCAATGCATGAAAGTGAAAACTGAAAGTGAAGTCGCTCAGTCATGTCCGACTCTTGGCGACCCCATGGACTGCAGCCTACCAGACTCCTCCATCCATGGGATTTTCCAGGCAAGAGTACTAGAGCGGGTGCCATTGCCTTCTCCGATTCAAGACACCCAATGAATATTATTTTCATTGTTATTTCCTTCTAATTTGATATATTTATGATACAAGGTGGATACATTGTTGGAAAGATTGCATCAATAATGCAATATGCTTTTGGTTAAAAATAATATTTATTGAATTATTTTCTAAGTATAGACAAGTATATGATCATTGCTAATAATGTGTATAATGCTGAGAATTGTAATCACACTCACATAGTACTACTACATACCAGGCACTATTCTAAACACTTTTTCTATCTTAAATGACTTATTACTCAAAACAATCTGATAAGTAGGTATAGTTTTTATCACTTCCACTTTTCAGAGGGAAAATTGAGGCATGTAGAGGTTATGTAACTTGCAAATAAAGGTTACATGGCTGGTAGAGCCAAGATTTGTATCCATGCAGTCTAGCTCCAAAATCTATGAGATTAACTCTATTATACTATAAATCACTCATAATTTAGAGATAATCACTGGTTATTAATATTTATGGAGAATTTAGAATTTCCTTCAGGTTGGTAAAATATATATATATGCACTCACATCTGTGCATTTAAATGCATATATAATATATTGGCAAACATATTTACTTATAATTTATTTATTTACATGTAAATAATTTTAATAGTTTTTACATTTTTAACTTACCTTTATATTTTTTTACAAATACTTTTTTACAATTTAAAAAATAAAATTGAGTCATATGCTGCTATAGCCAAATTATTTTATTTAATAATATATCATATACACATTCCAGTATTACTTCAACTCTAAAATGATTGTAATGGCTATACTGAATTCTCTTCTAATTTAATCAGCTTTCATGTTGAACAATCAGATTATATCCAACATTTTGTATGATAACTTGGTAATGAACATCTCTGAACTTAAGGCATGATGATAACACACTTCAGTTTTAAATCTCTGAATCATTCTTTAACATAGTCCCCCATAAATAAAGAAAAATAACTTTCTCCAAACTGTACATACAGTCAATAAACTTTCTTGCTTTAATACTTTATGACAGCAAAACCTAATTATGCCCTCCAGTCCAGCAATAAGACTATCTAATAATTATACAAGTCATTTAAAAATACTCTAAGTGACAATTTTATTAGCTTTATATTAAGGAAACCACAGGCACCATCATCAGAGATTCAGAGATGCAGTAAAGGAAGAACTGAATAGCAATAAAAGGTCAAAATATTTATGAAGGAAAATAAAAGCTCTCTTTGCATCTAAATTTATCCCAAAGGCTAGACAGAGTCTAGAACACAGCAAACGGTTTGTGAATGAGCCTGCCCATGCAGAAGAGGCCAGTTTGATCCCTGGGTCAAGAAGATCCACTGGAGAAGGGCATGGCAAGCCACTCCAGTATTCTTGCCTGGAGAACCCCATGGACAGAGGAGCCTGGTGGGCTACAGTCCACGGGGTCACAAAGAGTAGGACACAGATTATCAACTGAGCACACACACACCCATCTAACACCAATTAGTAGATGAAGATATGAGAGAGACTAGAGAAAAGGAGAAAACAGGCCCCTTTTCCAGACTTCTCTGAAAAAGGCTATTCATCCCATTGAGGCAAATAATTTGAATATGATTCATCCACCAACACTAGAGACTAATATAAATAGCAAAGTGATTCATTTACCCACCACCACACATGGTGCAGCCTTCTAGGGCCCATTTGGATTTGTTTGGATTTGGCCTGAAATCTCCCAAATCCAAACTCCCAAGGAACTTGAGGAAAACAAATTTATTTAAGTCAAACTGGAGGGGCCCAGGATGTTTGCTGCAAGCTAATAATAATAATGATAGGACCTCTGTGTCCACACCTGTAAGAGTAGGAAGGAAAGTTATGACTCTGCTAATTCAGATTTAAGTAGAGAATCAGCGCTGGGGAAAGCGTGTGGGGAGGAGGCAGGTTGGTAGTGCCAAGTGTTTCAGGAAACTCCCTCTTCCTCTGTGTGTTGTGTGTGTGGGGAATTTGGAAAAGGAAACACCCAACAGTTCCTAAAGTTAAAATGACACTGTAGTATGGAAGTGGAGCCTTATATTTAGAGTAGTTGTATCTGTAACTGTAACTGAAGAAGAAAAAAAAAAAAGGTTGAAATAGATATATACTCCCAAGAGTGAGCAGGTCATTTCAGTGTCAGAACCTACTAAAACCTCTTTTCCTGTCATTATCTCGTGCACTTTCTTGCCAAAGGAAAATATCATACAGCGGAGAGACAGATTCTTCTGGCAAAACTGATCCTTTCGGATCACGTAAGTAAATGTTAAAGGCATGCTGTTGATGCAAATGTTTGAGAATACTAAGTCGCTGAAGTTGGAAGGACTTTCATGTTCAACAACTCTCAATCTAGCATTTCTCATGTGAGAAAATGAAAGCCTAAAGAGATGAAGTGACTGTCAGAATCATAGAACAAATTAAGGGCACAGCCAGGATGAGGGTCATAGTTTTGATTTCCACTTCCACACCACATGGCCACTGCCCCACGCTTGTTATCTCAATGCTATGATATTACACTCCCTCAGACCATCAGCTAACAAATTGTATTTTACCCCAATACTGCTTAATTCCTTTGTATTTTTTTATTCAACACCTATTTACTGAGTACCTTCTAGATGTCAATGTTCTAAATGAAAGTGAGAAAATAATTAGCAAGTTTTTCACTTTTCACTTTCATGCATTGGAGAAGGAAATGGCAACCCACTCCAGTGTTCTTGCCTGGAGAACCCCAGGGATGGGGGAGCCTGGTGGGCTGCCGTCTATGGGGTCACACAAAGTCAGACATGACTGAAGTGATTTAGCAGCAGCAGTGGTCCTTGTCTTCATAGATTTGTGGAGATACAGACAAGGAGTAAGTGAAGAAGATAAGTTCAGATGGAAATAAATGCTATGAAGACAATATAATAATGTGACAAAGGGTATCTAGGATTAGAAGAGGCTACCTTCTAGAGAGTAGTCTGAAAAGGCTTTAGTGACCCAGATGACATTTGAGTTAAAACTTAAAATATGAGTAGAAGTTTGTCAATCAGAGATCTAGGTGAGAAGCATTTCAAGCAGGGAAAAAAACAAGTGCAAAATCCCTGAAGCCAGAATTCCAGCTCCAGATAAGATGATGTAAGCACGTTCTTTCCCACAGATGCGGCTAGAAAGCCTCAAGTTTTCTTAAACAACAGAAGGCAGATTGGAGAAGACCAGAATTTGAAGTACCAAAAAACCAGCTGTGAATTTTTCCTCTTGTATCCTCAATCTGGTTTCTAGACATCCTGATATCCAGAGTTGGGCAGTCGGCACAGAAATAGAGGTTGAGAAGAAGCCTTCTAGCTCTAGGGTAATGCTAAGGGAGAAAGGAAAATTTCTTTGTGTTTGTTTTCTCATGAACCAGTCCTCAGACAATTAATTCCACAATAATTGTTAATATTGATAACAATAGAAACAACAGCCAGGGCCTACAGATGCCTACATTCTGAGGAAGGGAAGCTTTCTCATCAGAGGAAATTTGGTCCTAGGGAGATGGGGAGAGCACCTATTTTCTTCTATCTCGCTGTCCTCCCAGCACCAATGCAGGCATGGTTGTAGGAAGTCCATGGCTGAGTTATACCTAAGGGCCTGAGGACTGAACAGGGGAACAACAGGGACCTGGAAAGTACAGGGAGCTCATGGAAAGGGAGGAGCCAGAAAGAATTCTTTCATAAAAAAAAAAAAGGAAAATGCAAACGACACAAACATATGAAAAGATATTCCATCTCTTTCAGAGAGAGAAAACTAAAACCATGCTAAGGTATCACTTATCAGATGGCAAAAGGTCCAAAAGACTGTCAACATATTCTGTAATACTACTTTGGGGAAACAGATCTTTTCATTCCTTTATGGTGGGAAGGCAAAATGGTACAACCTCTATGGAGCTTAACTGGCAATATCTACAAAATTCTTATTTTCTCTTTAACCCAGAAATTCCACTTCCAAGTATCAATCCCAAAACTACACTTTAAAAGTATGAGAAGTTCTGTGTCAAATGCATGCATACCATGTCAAATGCAAATTGCATTACTTGGAGTAAAAAAGACTACATGCAACTCTAAATGTTCATCAGTAGAAAGCTGGCTACATAAATAACACTACATGCTCACAATGGAGTTCTCTAAGCTGTAAAAATGCTATGAAGTGATTTCTAAGGTATAACAACGAGTGAGAAAACAAGGAAGAGAAGTTATTTCAGTAAACTCTTGTTTAAATACATATATGTTTATATATACATGATACTTATGGTACACATACACATATATATGAGATTGTTGTTCAGTCACTAAGTCGTGTCCGACTCTTTGCGACCCTATGGACTGTAGCCAGACAGGCTCCTCTGTCTATGGGGTTTTTCCAAGCAAGATTACTGGAATGGGTTGTCATTTCCTTCTCTAGGGGATCTTGCTGATTTGGGGGTTGAACCCGTGTCTCCTACGTTGGCAGGAGTATTCTTTACCACTGAGCCACCTGGGAAGCCCATATAAGAGATTACATATATTTAAAACAGAATGTTACCTATGAGAGAGAGAGGGAAAAGGACAGAGGGAATAAGATGAGAAACTAGACTCAATATAATTTGTTTTATAGATTAGACTTCTAACCATTTAAATGTTTAGATGATTAACTAACAAAAATAAAAGCACTCCCTGAGAAATAAAAACAAAATAAGGCAAAAATTAACAATATATTGAAAGGAATTATTTCACGTGATTTTAAAACATAGTAATTTGGCTGTATAACCCCAGTGGAGAAAAAGAACTGAAAATCTACCTTAAACTATGTTTAGTAATCATACTGCTATTATTATTCTGAAACTATTATACTCATGGTAGAATAAAGCAAGTAAATTATTGTTAATATTATTAGGCACCAATATTTTCAGATCAGAAGAAAATAAATACAAATACTATGAAAAGCAAAAAAGTTATATAATAATCTATAATAATAAATTTTGTATTATTATGAACTCATGATGTCTTTTCTTCTTAAAAAAAAATTATAGCTAAGATCTCTCCACTGAAATGTCATAAAAAATATAATAACTCCAATAACAATGAACACTGCTAATCTTCAGATCATGGGTCTCTAAATACCATTTCCTTAGAGAAATGCTTGACTTGAGTTGGAGCAGAAAATGTAAAAGACAAGCTTGGATATCTTGTCATAATAAAAAGCAAGGAAGCAATTAAAGAAGTTTGGTGTTGCATCAAAAGGACTCAGGAGCCATAGAGAAAAAGCTCCCCTTTGACAAAGTTGAAATAATTTGAACATTAAAAAGAATAACATCTGTAATTAATTCAAACAAGTCAAAAGTATTAAACTACATGAGTTCATTTTTTTAAAAGCATTTTTGAAAGATGGCAAGGAACCAGCTCAGTATTCTAAACACTGATAAACACAAAGAAAATCAAGCATAGATTTTTGTTCTTAGGGTTTCCAAACAACTGATGAAGGAAATATTTCTCCTTAGAAAAAATTGCAGTTGCATGCAGTAATAATTGAATCAGAATGTGACCATTTTTGCAAACTCTGAATGAAATAATACTAATTAATAATCATCAATGTCAGCTTATATTACCACAGAGAAAGACAACTTCTTACTACGTGCCTCATGATGGAAATTCCCAACACCATGTGTGTTAGTTTTCAAGGGCTGTCGAAACAAAGAAATGTAACCTGAGTGGCTGAAGCAAAAGAGATTCATTTTCACACACAGTTCTAGAGGCTAGAAGGATGAAATCATGGTCTGATCAGGGTTAATGTCTTCTAAGCTCTATTACTTGGACTTGTAGATGGTCCATCTTAGGTTTTCTTATGGTTTTCCCACTGAAATTGTCTTTTTCCAAATTTCCTCTTTTTCTAAGGACACCAGCCATACTGGATTAGAGCCCAGCTTAATGACCTCATTTTAACTAAATCACCTCTTTAAGGATCCTATCTCCAAGAACAGTTCACATTCTGAGGTACTGGGGATTATGATGTCAACATACAAACTTGGGAGAGACACAGTTCAGCCCCTAACAATATCCACAACATATTCTTACCAAAAACTAGAATCTGAATCAGATCAAACCTCTACTTTACAGGAAATATACCAGTTTACAGGGATTATAGGGAGAAGAGAAGCATGTTAAACAATATAATGTGAAGGGGCTTCCCTAGTTGCTCTGACAGTAAAGCATTCGCCTTCAATGCAGGAGACCTGGGTTTGATCCCTGGGTCAGGAAGATCCCCTGGAGAAGGAAATGGCAATCAACTCTAATATTCTTGCTTTGAGCATTCCAAAGAGGAGCCTGGAGGGTACAGTCCATGGGGACACAAAGAGTTGGACACAACTAGTGACTAACACATACACACACAATTCGCAACATTCACAATTTGAAAACTCCAACTGACTTACTTCTGCAACAAATAAATTGCAAAGACAAAAGAAAAGAGGAAGAAAGGTACCCATAGAGTATCAGAGACCTAAGAAATACATGAATCAAATGCTACCTATGTGCCTCCTCTGGATCTCAATTAAACCAAGCAATTTTTTAAAGGACCTCTTTGTGAGACAATTGGTCAATCTGAATATTAACCAATTCTGAGATTTTTTTTACATTATTAAGGAATTGTTTTTAGGTGTGATAATTACTGTGGTTATGTTTTCAAAACAATTCATGTGTCATGACGTTAGATTCATTAGATTCATGTCATGTCAGTAGATTCAGTCAATCCTAAAGAAATTAGTCCTGAATATTCATTAGAAGGACTGATGCTGAAGCTGAAGCTCCAATACTTTGGCCACCTCATACAAAGAACTCATTGGAACAGACCCTGATCCTGGGAAAGATTGAAGGCAGGAGGAGAAGAGGACAACAGAGGATGAGATGGTTGGATGCCATCACTGACTCAATGGACATGAGTTTGAGCAAGCTCTGGGAGTTGGTGATAGACAGGGAAGCCTGGCGTGCTGCAGTCCACGGAGTTACAAAGAGTCAGACACGACTGAGGGACTAAACTCACTTACTTACTTAATATGGTGTCAAGTGAATGTGTGCTCAGTCCTGTCCTATTTTTTGAGACCCCATGGACTGTAGCTCACCAAGCTCCTCTGTCTGTGGGATTTTCCAGACATGAATACCACAGTGGGTTGCCATTTCCTTCTCCAGGGGACCTTCCCAAGCCAGGGACTGAACACACTTCTTTTGTGTCTCCGGCATTGGCAGGTAGATTCTTTATTACTTCACCATCTGGGATATGATGTCAGAGTTCCACTTTAAAATAATTGAGTGGGGAAGGAAGCACACAGAACAGCAATGAGTTAATGCTGATAACTGGGTGATGAATACCATGCTCTCTACTTGTGGGTATGTTTTAAGTGTTCCATAACTAAAGGCGAATAAAGCAAACTGTAAATGAATGAACGGTTGGTCATACCAGGTATCCCACTGGGCAAGAGCCAAACAACTGAGATGGAAACAGGGAAGATCAACATACTAAGGGAAGCAATTGGGAATAAAATGCAACTAACACATGACAGCAACTGCCCTTTGTTGAGTGATAGAAAGCTTTCAGGACAAGGACTAGGCAACATCATCCATCTACATGCATAGTCACAAATTTCTACTGCTTTTCATCTTTATAATATTCCTGGAGCAGGGGACATATTGGGTCATTTTACGAATAGGGAATCCAAGATTCAGAGATGCCTGAAACCACAAGCTGGTAAGGACCTGAGACAAACCCAGGGCTTAGATCTACTATATATATCCCCTTTCCCTTACACCATTCTGCCTCTGGGGGTTCAAAAGAGAATGAAATAATGGCCAAAACTTGAGTCAAGAGGGAGTGGCCTTTTATTATCTGGAAATAAAACTTTGTTTTCTTTCTTTGTTCTTAAATGTGTTTTAAGAGCTTCTCTTGCTTTATCCTCTACTTGTACTCTTTATTTATTTTTTTATAAAAGCACACTAAATGGTCCTCATACAAAAGAAATGTTTATAGTCATATTTCTTCTGAAGGTTCATTTTTATAATTCATATATTTATTTACTAGGCTGTGCCAGCTCTTAGTTGCAGCATGCAGCATCTCTAGCTGTGGCATGCAAACTCTTAATTGTGGTATGTGGGATCTAGTTCCCTGATCAGGGGTCAAACCCAAGCCCTCTGCACTGGGAGCAAGGATTGTTAGCCACTGGACCAACAGGGAAGTTCCTGCAGGCTCATTTTTACAGTAATGAACACCAAGCCTTTTTTTCACCTCCATAGTAATATACGTAGAGCTATAACACCAATTTGATAAGTATAAAGAAAACAGAGATAGTGTGGAAAATATATGTGCATTCTTTATCTTATGCTATGAGTTTCTAGGTATTCCTTTCTGCCAAAATAAAACCCTTCAGACATGATTCATATGCACATGTTATCTCAAATAAAATGGCATCCATCTTTTTCATTTGTAGAGTATGCTTTGGTTCCGTTTTTATTTTCACTACACTCTTTTTAATAACACAGGGAAGTAGACTCCATTTTTAAGAGATCTCCACCAAGACAGGTAACAATGAAAGGATCAGCCCTTGGAGCTGAAGCCTGGCTCACCGGTGATTCTACACAACCAGGCAGGCATTACTCAAGCTACTAGAATGTCAGTTTCTCTCTCACCCCAGATTTTTATCTCCCTCATGAAGGTTAGGGAAAGAGTTGAGGTGGAGGTGGACACTAATGATTCGTCCCTTTCAGAATCATGTGCTTGATTGCTCCTTCAAGCTGCTTGTTCTCTGGCCACTTCTCTTTCTGCAAAGGTGATGGGAGGGGTCTGGGGAAAGACAGCCTTTACTTTCCCTTTATGAATCTGCCTCGAATCAAACACAAAGGATTGGAAGTAAAGGGATACATAGAGGCCTTTTGGTCTGACATCTCATTTAGGAAAGGACTAATGTTTTCCTTTACAGACTTTTCTAAGTGGGGTTAAATATAAAGATAGAAAAAGGCTGACAGGACAGGTGCTGGGGGTCCAGCCCCGGTGGATCCAGGGAATTTGAAGCGGGGACGGAGTCAGAGTCTGGAAAAGGACTATATAATTTAAAATATACAGAGATTAGGAAAGAATAGTGTAGTAGGAAAACTAGTGGAGAAAAGGATGCTGAATAATTTGGTTTACGCAGAAAACTAAGAAAACCTCGACACAAGAGGTTTGCACCATCTACGTTGGGCCACCAGCATCCACTTGAATAGCAGAGGGTGCCCCACCTTGGGCTCCCTCTTGCGTGGATCTTAGAAGCCAGGGCAAGTAAGTAGACTTGGCAAGCCTCTGCGCTCCAGATGGAAATTCAGCCAGAAAGGGGGAGAAAAGAACAACATGGGGGAGCCCAGCATCAGTGCAAGACTCACAACTTTATTTTCAAAATCAGCTTATATACCCCAAGTTGTACATAAAGAAATAATGGAATAGGCAGAGTTATGCAGGGGCAGCAGTCTTGACCCTCATTGAGACCAGGCTTTCTTTTTGCATACCTTCCCTATACAAAAGGTCTCAGGTGGTTTACATTATCTTCTGGCCAAGAGGCCTGTTAACATTTTTATGGCTCTCTTCCTAGATAAATATCTATCAACCAGAAAAACTCTTTTTCCCTAGAAGTGTTTTTTTCTTTACTCTGTATCACCCTCAAAGTACTAAATAAAGTTACATTCCTGTAGAACAAAGATGCAGTGGGTTATAACAAAGAAAGTACTTAAATCAAAGATCTAATGTTGCTAATACCAGGACTACCTGTTTTTTCTATATACCAACTATATCTACAAATAAAAGATATGAAAATTTGGCAGCAAGTATTGGCTCAACAAATGAAACCTTTAATCAGTCCTGTTCTAATGATTTTGACTCCTCGGAAGCCCCTACATTCCTAGGATGTTTTAAGCTTCCTGGGCCTCTCGCGGTCGGTAGGCCACAAACAATCACATGCACAGCTGTAAGAGTCCGGCAGGCAGGCTAGAAAGCCATCAGAGGGGTTTTTGGATTGAAACACTCTTATTATGCCCAGGAGATTTATTATCTAAAAGCTCTAAATTAACTTTTTCCAGAAAAAGGTAGTGGGGGGACAGCCCCCTGTTAATGTCAGAAGAGTAGGTGGAAAGCATAACACAGTAAAGCAGGAAGACTCTGGTTTTTTGGGGGTGGATGCTCAGGAAATTCCAGGGGGAACCCCTGAGGCCTGACTCGCCTTGCCCATCAGGCCTCTCTGCATGACCTTGTCATGGGTGGGACCTCCCGTGCTGGCTCCCGGCAGACTGGGAGATACTGATGTTTGCCTTGGCTTTCAGCTTTAGGCTTGTATCCAATCCCTGAGCTACAGCATCCATAGTATGCAATTTGTATACCAGGTAATTACCCTGTTAAGAGCACACTGTCATTGCTTATATTTTGCATGTGTGTGTTGCAAAGCACTAATTTGTGATATGTAAATGTTTAAAGCATACCAATATTTTGCAATCATATTTTGTAATTTCCTTGTTTTTTAATACAACGGCAGCCTCAAAAATGGAAGTTGCTCTGGCCTCTTTGGATATCTGAAAGGCCTCTGAGAAGAGGAAGAGGAGAAGACATGGTAATAACAGTCACAGCAGTGTACATATACTAAGGATTTCCACGAGCCAAATGCTGCTTGGTATCCTAATTTAAATTGTTAATTAGCATGTTAGTTAACATGTATTAATTAATTTAATCCTCACCTAAGAGGTAGATATTATCTCCATTTACAGATAAGGAAATTGAGGCACAGATGATAAGAAGCTGTGTATCAAACTTTACTGAAGAGCTGGCAGAAGCCAAAGGGAATTACAGAGTGTGAGGGAAATAGTATAAAACTAAATACTAACTATAGATGTCTGTGGCTAAAAGGAAAAGCTGCTAAGGTCAAACCCTTCCTAAAGGGAATTTCCTTCCTGGAAACCCCCCAGATCCTATCGTCGTTTCTGGAGCCTCATATTCTGATATGAGGAAACAGCTCTCTTCTCTACCAGTCGCTAGAAAACCCACCTTTCCTTCCAGGGACTGTCCTTGCAGGCTCATACCTCCTCCCCGACCTTTCCGCTAGGGAGTGTGTTCATGCTCAGTCATGTCTGACTCTTTGCGACCCCACAGTCTGTAGCCTGCCAGGCTCCTTTGTCCATGGAAATTTCCAGGCAAGAAAATTGGAGAGGGTTGCCACTAGAGAAAATATCTCAAATTCTGAGTTACACAGTCCAGCATAACACTCAGAAGTCAAGGAGGAGGGCAGTAGGGGAGCAGGATGTTGGTACTCCAGGTGTCCAGCCCTCTTTGGTGTCTCTCTGACATGATAGCTGACAGTTAAAGATTGTCTATCTTGGTCTGTCAATAACTGTTGAATCTACCTGTATCTCCCTAAGCTTAACATTAATCATCAGAGGCAGTTAAATCTAAACCACTCCATAGGGTTACAAAGAACTGTACCAAAATGTTTCATAATTTGCAAGTGTATCTGTCTCAACACTGGAGTTAGTGCTCTGAATTACCGTGGTTCCTTGATCGGGTTCACTGCCCCCTCCCCTCAGTGTGGTTCCCTTAGGCAAACCATCTTCCTCTCCATAACTGTCTGGGGTGGAAAGGAAGTATGTCGGCAAGGGTATGAAGGCTTAGGTCTTCCAGCCCCACCACAATGTAAATAAGGTCATCTGAGACTTTTTTTAAAAGCATACTTCCTCTGTATTCTAAGACATCAGTAAAAGATTGTGGTTGATATTACTCAGTTACATTTTATCCCAGCACCAAAAGTATTTGAGAGATCCCTGAGGGCTTGGTTGTTAATAAATACTGTATAACTACTCTCTCTAAGGTAAGTACCAGGGCTTGGCCCTTACCCAGCTAAGTGGTAAGATATCTTGTGTTAATGTTTTATTATGGTAAACATTATTTGGGGCTGGCTTAAACACAGAGATAAATTGGTTCTATAAACAACTCAAGGTCAGTTTTTAGAATGAAAGCAATGCACAGAATAATAAATTCTCCAAAGCACTTTTACACCAACTACATTGTTTCAGTCTCATGATAATGCAAAAAGGTCGTTAGACTTGGCACTATTACTTGCGTTCAATAGAACAGGAAATTGAACATTTAAGTGATTGGGCAAGGTCACTCAGCTAACTAACGTGCAAACTTGCTTTCAGACAGCCTAGTCCAGCTCTTGCCAAAGCATTGATGTTTGCCTTCTTTATATCTGTAAAGCATTTCAGTTATTCCCCTAATGTATAGTTCTATAGGCATCTATTAAAACTCATTTAATCCTTGTGATGGTTAATCTTATGCATCAACTTGACTAGGCTAAAGAATGCCCAGATAGCTGGTAAAACACTGCTTCTGTGAATGTCTCTGAGGGTGTTTCCAGAAGAGGTGAACATTTGAATTGGTAAACTGAGTAAAGCAGATGGCCCTCCTCAATGTGGGTGGACACTATCCAATCTGTTGAGGACCCAAATAAAACCAAAAAGTGGAGGAAGGGTGAATTTGCTATCTCTGCCTGTGAGCTGGAATATCCTTCTTCTCCTGCCAGCGAAATCAGAACTCCTGGCTCTTGGGCTTTCGGACTAGGCCTGGAACTTACATCACTGTCTTTCCTCAGCCACTTCCCTTAGTGGGTTCAGCAGTGTGTTAATCAAGAATACAAGTCTGACATTTATACACTATGATGTATAAAATAGATAACTAATGAGAACATGCTGTATAGCACAGGAAACTAATCAATGATCTGTGGTAATCTAAATGGGAAAGAAATCTAAAATAGAGTGGATAACTTATGTGTATAACTGACTTCACTGTACAGCAAAAACTAACACAAAATTGTAAAGCAACTATATCCCAATAAAACAATAAAATAAAAATTAAAAGGTAGACATGGGAAAAAAAGAATACAAGTCTGAGATCCTTGAATGACCTCTGAAAAAAAAATACTCAAATTGGAGAAGATAAAAATTCCTTAAGAAACTAGGAGCCAGCAAAAAAAATAATTCTAGATATTATTATTGACATTAGGAATAACTTCTGAGAGTTATCATCGATCAACTAAAATATGTCATTGGGGAAAGAATAATATTTTCAACAAATGGTGTTGGGACATTCACACTGGATATTTGCACATGAAGAATGAAATCAGGCCCTGTGTCATTATACAAAATTAGCTCAAAATGAATCAAGGGCCTGAATCTAAGAATTAAAACTATAGAACTCTTAGAAGAAAATACAGAGGTAGAGCTTTGGGACCCTGAAATAATCAATACTTTCTTAGAATCTGCACCAAAAGGACAAACAATCAAAGAAAACATTGATAAGTTGGTCTTCATCAAAAATTTTAAATGTCATGCTTCAGAGGACATTATCTCTGAAGACAATATCAAGAAAGTAAAAAGACAATGCAAAGAATGGGAAAAAGTATTTTCAAATCATCTAGCTAATAAAGGACTTATATCTAGAATATTCAAAGAAATCTTACAACTTAACCATAAAAAGACAAAAAATTCAATGAATATATGAGCAAAGGACTTGAATACATAATTCTTCAGAAAAGATAAACAATGGCATATAAACACATAAAAAGATGTTCAACATCATCAGCCACCAGGGAAACACAAATCAAAACCACAACGAGGTACCACTTTGTACCTACTAGGATGGCTATAATCAAGACTTAAATGTAAAATAGTGCAGCCACTTTGGAAAACACCCTGTCAGTTTCTCAAAAAGATGAACAAAAAAGTATCATGTGACTCAGCAATTCTGCTCCTGGGTTTATACTCAAGAAATTAACATATGTACACAGAAAAGATTGTACACAAATGTTCATATTACAATTATTCAAAGTAGCCAAAAAGCAGAAAGAATGTACATTAATTGATGTATAGATATACAAAATATGGCGTAGTCATACAAGAGAATAATATTCAGCCATGAAAGAGAAATGAAGAACTGATATATGCCATAAATGAATGAACCTTGAAAATATCATGCTTAGTTTAAGAAGCCAGACACAAAAGGTCACGTATCACTTGATTCCATTTATATAAGATGTCCACAATAGGCAAAGGCACGGAGACAAAAAGTATATTAGTGGTTGCCAGGGGCTGGGAGGAGAGGGAGATGGTAAGTGACTGCTAATAAATATGGGTTTAATGACAATGTTCAGGAATTACACAGTGGGATGTGAATATGCAAAGAAATAGAGGAAAACAATAGAATGGGAAAGACTAGAGATCTCTTTAAGAAAATTAGAGATACCAAGGGAACATTTCATGCAAAGATGGGCACAATAATAAAGAACAGAAATGGTATGGAACTAAGAGAAGCAAAAGATATTAAGAAGAGGTGGCAAGAATACAGAGAACTGTACAAAAAAGGTCTTAATGACCTGGATAACCACAATGGTGTGATCACTGCACTAGAGCCGGACATTCTAAAGTGTGAAGTCAAGTGGGCCTTAGGAAGCATCATTATGAACAAAGCTAGTGGAGGTAATGGAATTCCAGCTGAGCTATCTCAAATCCTAAAAGATGATGCCATTAAAGTGCTGTACTCAGTATACCAGAAAATTTGGAAAACTCAGCAGTGGCCACAGGACTAGAAAAGGTCAGTTTCCATTCCAATCCCAAAGAAGGACAATGCCAAAGAATGTTCAAACTACTGCACAATTGCACTCATTTCACATGCTAACAAGGTAATGTTCAAAATCCTTTAAGCTAAGTTTCAACAATACGTGAACTGGGAACTTCCAGAAGTTCAAGCTGGATTTAGAAAAGGCAGAGGAACCAGAGATCAAATTGCCAGCATCCGTTGGATCATAGAAAAAGCAAGGGAATTCCAGAAAAACATCTATTTCCGCTTTATTGACTATGCTTTTAAAGCCTTTGACTGTGTGGATCACAACAAACTATGGAAAAATTTTAAAGAGATGGGAATATCAGACCACCTGATCTGCCTCTTGAGAAATCTGTATACAGGTCAGGAAGCAACAGTTAGAAACTGGACATGGAACAACAGACTGGTTCCAAATAGGGAAAGAAGGACATTAAGACTGTATATTGTCACCCTACTTATTTTACTTATATGCAGAGTACATCTGGAGAAGGTGATGGCACCCCACTCCAGTACTCTTGCCTGGAAAATCTCATGGACGGAGGAGCCTGGTGGGCTGCAGTCCATGGGGTCGCGAAGAGTCAGACACGACTGAGCGACTTCACTTTGACTTTTCACGTTCATGCATTGGAGAAGGAAATGGAAACCCACTCCAGTGTTTTTGTCTGGAGAATTCTAGGGATGGCGGAGCCTGGTGGGCTGCCGTCTATGGGGTCGCACAGAGTCGGACACGACTGAAGCCACTTAGCAGCAGCAGCAAACCCATCACCTGGGGCTTCCCAGGTGGCACTAGTGGTAAAGAACTTGCCAGCTAATGCAGGAGACTNTCTTTCACTTTCATCAAGAGGCTCTTTACTTCTTCTTCACTTTCTGCCATTAGGGTGGTATCATCTGCATATCTGAGGTTACTGATATTTCTCCTGGCAATCTTGATTCTAGCTTGTGCTTCATCCAGCCCAGCATTTAGCATGATGTATTCTGCATATAAGTTAAATAAGCAGGGTGACAATATACAGTCTTGATATACTCCTTTCCTGATTTGGAACCAGTCTGTTGTTTCATATCCAGTTCTAACTGTTGCTTCTGAACCTGCATACAGATATCTCAGGAAATCTTCCAGAGCTCCTTCCAGTTATTTAATGAATGCAGTATGAGGAACTGATTTTACCTGAAGAACTAAGTGTCAGGTGTTCTAGATTCTTGATTTGGGATCATTTTACCTACCTTCATGACTAGCAGCAATCAATTTCACTTCTCCTTTGTGAATCAGTCCTCAATAGAAATTCTTTTCTTGCAGATTAAAAAAATAATTTTTTTTTGCCATTTCCTTTTTATCATTCAAGTTTCAGCTTAAATAAAATGTCCTCAGGGGACTTCCCATGCATCCACTGCAGGGGGTTGGGTTCAATCCCAGGTGGGGGAATAAGATCCTACCTCCTCTCTAAAAAAAATGTCCTCAAAGATACCTAAATATTCTCTAATACTATTTTCCTCTAACATCATTCTCTATAACATTATCTTCTGTTTTCTTCAAGCACTTTCTATCAGCAATTATCTTAAATGTTCCCTTGATTACTATGTTTTCCTCCAAAGACCTTTAAGATTCAAGAGAGCTGAGGCCTTGCCTGTCTTCTTCCCAGCTGCATTCTCCAGTTCTCCAGTTCAGTTCGGTTCAGTCACTCAGTTGTGTCCAACTCTTTGGGACCCCTTGGACTGCAGCACGCCAGGCCTCTCTGTCTATCACCAACTCTCAGCGTTTACTCAAACTCATGTCAATTGAGTCGGTGATACCATCCAGCCATCTCATCCTCTGTCATCCCCTTCTTCTCCCCACTCCTGGCATGTAGAAAATGTTCAATAAAAATTTGTAGAATGTGAAGAGCTGTAAAATTTAAGCAGTTTGACCAAATGAACTTTAAGAGTGTTTGTGGCTCTAACATGAACATTGTCAAAAAAATGAGTAAGTGAAAAATAAAGTGACAATAATCATTGCAATGAAACAATGAATGCAGCCTAGGTGTGTATCTACACTTTGAGAATATACACGTGTCAGTTTCTTGGGCCTGTCCTAATGTCTTAGTGTTGTTTTTCTACAATTTCCCATGGAGTGTGAACTGAGGTTCTGAACAAGGATATTAAGTATCTGTCTAAATATAAGCGCACTCTATGGTAGAATTAGAATGGAATAGGTTTTAAGATACAACCTTTTCAATGTAGAAGGATGGAAACTAACGCCCAGGGAAAGAAGTATATTTGGGCATTTGGAACCAAATACAGAATTACTTCTGTCATGAGGAGTACATATGCCAATTATACTTCTTATAGTCATCGCGTGCATGCTGTCACTTCAGTCGTTTCTGACTCTGAGATCCTATGGACTGCAGCCTGGCAGGTTCCTCGGTCCATTGTTGTTGTTGTTGTTGCTGCTCAGCCACTCAGTCGTGTCTGACTCTTTGTGACCGCATCGACTACAGCACACCAGGCTTCCCTGTCCTTCACCATCTCCTGGAGCTTGCTCAAACTCGTGTATTGAGTTGGTGACGCCACTCAACCGTCTCATCCTCTGTCGTCCCCTTCTCCTCCCGCCTTCAATCTTTCCCAGCATCAGGGTTTTTTCTAATGAGTCATTTCTTCGCATCAGGTGACCAAAGTATTGGAGTTTCAGCTTCAACATCAGTCCCTCCAATGAACAGTCAGGACTGATTTCCTTTAGGACTGACTGGTTGGATCTCCTTGCAGCCCAAGGGACCCTCAAGAGTCTTCTCCAACACCACAGTTCAAAAGCATCAATTCTTAGGTGCTCAGCTTTCTTCACAGTCCAACTCTGACATCCATACATGACTACTGCGTAGGGGTGCGGAGAATCCGGAGAGCTCTTTTACCGAAGCAGCCTAACTTCAGCTTTCCTCTGAAACTCTTTCAGCCTAATTTGGCTCACAGAGAACTACAAGTCCCAGCGTGCCCCGTGCGCAGCGGGCGGAAAAGTCAGGCACTTCCGCTCCACGCAGCGCCTCTGCCCCCGCGTCTCGACGTGTCACTGGCGGCGCCGCGGCTGTGGCAAGAGAAGGAGCTGACTGGGGGAGTTTGAGGCGGCGGGCGGCGGAGGCGGCGGCGACAGCGGCAGCGACCCCGGCCTGGATCTGCCCCGGCGCGGAAGTGTTCCGGGGTCCGTGGGGTACAGGAGAGGGAGGTGGAGGCCCGGCCCTCTCGGGCAAGATGTTGAACATGTGGAAGGTGCGGGAGCTGGTGGACAAAGCGTGAGTATCGGGGGGCAGTTGTGGCCGAGGCCCACGCGGGGGAGGGGCGGGGGGAAAGGGGAGCCGGTTCTGCGCTCCGGGCCGGCCGCGTCACGCCCCCCAGATGGGCCGGCCCTATCATGGCGGCGGGCGACTCTCTTCTCGGCCCGGGGCCGCGTCCCGACCCGCCAACCGAAGGGACCTTTTCTCTGTCGAAACATCTTAGTCCCCTTATCTCCTATGCAGGCCTTCCTCACCCTGCAGCTACCCCACCCTTCTAGGCGCGGACACTTTGATCAGGGGCGGGGGAGGGTTGTCTCGAGCTGGGTCACTGCCCTGGCCGGAGAACTGTCTTGGCCCCTGGCTTTTGATCTTTGCCTCCTGGGCAGCAGTGAAAGCTTGAGGGTGGGGAAACTTATTTCAGTGGCTCCCTGCGCTCCTCAGCGGTTGTAGAGACCTTAGGCCTGGTTGGGATGTGTCCTTTACCTTGCTGAGCTTCTTTTGATTCCTAATGAGCCTGAGGTATTGTAGTGGGTGGTAGGTGTAACAAGTGGTCATTGTGGTCAGACTGAAGTTAATCAAGACTCTCTCCTTTGCTTTTCTAACACTAGTGAGAGTAGATCACCATGTAACTTGCTGTGATTCCTTTCCTCTGTGTCCTTTTCCACTACATTTCATTTTTGGAGGGCCATTTGTTCCATTTGGTTTAGTTAACTAATCATTGAAGTAACAAGAAATGTCTCCTAAAGAAGGAAACAACCAAGGTTTATATCCTGTTGATCCGCTTGTAAGTACAGACAGGTAAAATGACTAATGCATAGCTGATACTCTTTAAGATTTAAGTGATCACTTGAGTATCTTACTACCCTAGAGAAACTAACATTTATATTGAGTGTATCATATAGATTATAACTGTGGTTAAGTAAGGTCTTCTAGAACAGCAGGAAGTAAAGTTTAAGAATTTAACTAGTTTTTAACTAGGTTTTAGTGATGTTATAACAAGTAATGGCAAAAACAGTTCATTTGTGCCACTCATCCGATCTAAATCAGGAAGTGAGGATGGCATATTCTTGGCTTTCTTGACCCCCCAAAAAATAACTTATTGTAAACTGCTATGTATAAAATAAATTAGATCCAAGCATATAATGTACAGCACCGGAAATACAGCCACCATTTTATAATAACTTTAAACAGTATAATCTGTTAAATTATCGAATTACTATTTGTACACCTGAAAATAATAAATCAACTATACTTCAGTAAGAAAAAAATTCAGTGGCTTGGATAATGCAATACATAGAATTTAGAGTTTGACTCTATTTTCAAGTTTTCTGTGCTATCCAGAATGCAGTAGAGTGCCTAAGGAGCACAGATTTCTGAACCTGCAGAGCTGGATTCAAGCTCTGTAACCTTGTCAAATTACTTAACCTTGAAGTGTCCCAGTTTTCTCAGGTGAAATATGGAAATAGTGATGGATATTTACCTTAGAATGTTGTGAGAATTAAGGGTGAAGAACTTAAATAGCATATAAAGGCCATAATGCAGTAAGTTGAGATCAGTATGCTTTTGATAATTATAGCACATGTTCTACATCAAGAGTAATATTAAGATTCATTAAGAGAAAAGATCCATGTTTGAAAAGTGATTTGGTGGTTTTGCTTTGTCAACCATTTATTTGACCATTAAGTCCTTGGTCCTTTATTTTGGTTTTGTTTTGCTATTTATATATCCTTTGCTTTCCAAAGGTAAAAATAAAATCATGTTTTTGTTTTTTGGTTTTTTTAAATCCAAGTTTATTGGTTGTTCTTTAATATATGGTGTAAAGGATACCAGCTTAAACAGTCTTTGAAGAGCCAAAAATCTCTACAAAACTATTTCTTAACAGGGGTCAGTGGAAGAAAATCACTTAAAAAGCACCTTCTTACCTTAGGGGACTAAATTTGTGGTACTCAAAAATTTGAAGACAAGGTACACTTTTTCAGGAGACAAATCAAGACAGCATTCTTGCTCTTGTTCTTTTCATGTTGTTTTTCTCACCTTTGTTACTTTCAAGTACCTCAGATTAAATTTGTCATTTGTCACATAAATAGCTATCAAGTCAATCTAATGGAAGAGCTGCTGTTGAAAAATAACTTCAGTGTTCCTTTTTACTACCCAAATAAGAATGGAAACCTGGGGATTTCCCTGGTGGTCCAGTGACAAAGACTTGGGACTTCAGTGCAGGGGGCCCGGCCAGGTTCTATCCCTGGTCAGAGAACTAGATCCCACATGCAGCAACTAAGACTGCTGCTGCTCAGTCTCTTCAGTCGCGTCTGACTGTGTGCGACCCCATAGACAGCAGCCCACCAGGCTTCTCTGTCCCTGGGATTCTCCAAGCAAGAATACTAGAGTGGGTTGCCATTTCCTCCTCCAGACCATACATGCATGCTAAGTCGCTCCAGCCATGTAACTCCGTGCAGCCCTATGGCCAGCAGTCCACCAGGCTCCTCTATCCACAGGATTCTCTAGGAAAGCAACTAAGACTAGGTGCAGCCAAATAAACATCTTTTAAAATTTTTTTAAGAATGGAAATTTAAACCAAGTTAATCAAGAACATGTAAGAATATTGCCACGAAGGACTTTTTAAAAAACTTTCAGTGGTGTCTGACACATATTAGGATTAGAACATGAGGTTATTTTACTGATGAGTACTTAATTTTCATCTTTCACTGGCAAAAAAGAAATAGTTCTTCCTCCTCAAATACAAACATTTTACAAAACCAGTACCTGTGGCATTATGCCCATTTAGACTGTTCATCTTAAATTGCCATAATGGAAGTGAAACAGATCCATAGAACAGCTATTCAGATTATCAAGGGGATAAGGTGATGCAGAAACTTGCAAAAGAGGAAACAATAAAGTGATTAAGGACTGCTGTGAGAGCTGTGTTGAATAGAAATGAGTCTTTATATGATATAGCACTGGTTAGAGGTTTGGGGAGACCTGAGTTCACGTTCTGATACTGCTTTTTAAATTAGCCATATGTATAATTTGAGGCAGAATCATCTGACTCTCCAGAGCTTGGATTCTTTATCTTTAAAATGATGGGATTGTATTAGAATGACTTTTTCCAACCTTGTTGGCATTTTGGAGATATGAATTTCTGTCATGGGAAAAATAGAGCAAGTATTTCATAATAGCAGATAAATTTTAGAAAGTCATTATCCATCAGAGACAGTTTCAGCTGAAAAGACAATTTTTTTATGTGACAACCAATAAATATTATATTTAATTGCTTTATGCAATAAATAAGTGCAATCCATGACTCTGGAAAATTGGGACTTTTATTTAGTATAAATCCCTACCCAATGAGGTTTACTTTAGAAGGAAAAATGTGCTTGTGTGTCCTCTGAAGCTACTGTTAGATCCAGTATGATGGCAGTTCTTAAGTATAATGATATATTTTAAATATTGACTTTTGAGAACTTGAAAACTTTCACGGAGGGTTAGGGAGATACTTTCCACAAGTTTTGAACCTGCTCGTGGTATTAAATGCCTCTGTTTTGCAGGACATTGTGGAACTGAGGAAAAGCAGATAAAAGCTCACCAGAGCTTGGAGTGCCAGTTTCCTCCCACTTGTACTCAAGTTGCATGAAAGGGAGCTGTGGCAGGAAAGGATAAGTGGCACCACTCCCACCAACTGGGACTAGCTTGACCACTGTCATCCTTTCACCTGCCTCCCTTCATGTGATGCTGAAATAAAATTGAGCACTTTTATATTTTGTTATCCCATTTTTGGTATAAACTGAAAGTTGCTGCAGTTCTGTTGTCTTCTTCAAATTTTGGAAATGCAGTGAAGGTAACCTGGTAGTGGAGAATCAAACCACTTGCTACTGCTCCCTGTTCAAGGCCAGCCAACCCTTCTCTTTCATGCAGGGAGTAATATTAATGGTAAATCTATTTCATCAGTGGCCCTTATTCTCTTTAAGATAGTGATTCAAACAGTGCTAGCAGTTGCTATAGATTGTCCATTTTAAGTTATTCTCTTAAGCATAGCTTGCATTTTTTTCCCCTTTAAGATGATTTTTGTTGGTGTATTTGCGTGTTTTTAGTTAAATGTTTGCATAACATAATAGAATTGTGCAAATTTCTAGTCTAGCTGACCCCAGAAGGAGAACCCTTTGCTTTTAATAGAAAGTATTTCATTCAGTTATTTCAACAGATAATACATTTATTATTTATTGGAATAGTACTGTATTTTCTGGACTTGAAACATACAATACCTGTCTTAAAAAAATTTGCCACTACAGATATGCTACAACTTGAACTTATCATTGGTTTTCCCTTTCAGTCCTCAGATCTATTCCCCCTAATTTTCCTATCTTACCAGTAAATCTCTGTTCAGTTTGCTTCTTAGAATTTGAAAATAAAGGTGATTTTCAGCTTTCTAGTCTCTCCATATCAAGTTTTCTTTAAACCAGTTGTTATTGCTGAAACAGTAAATTCATTACCCTTTCTTCCTCTCTTCTAGTAACTGGCCACAAGTAAATACTAAGAATTTAATTCCAAAGAAAGATGAGTTTTATCTTTTGTGAACATATCTTAGGAGTGATTTTTCTGTAGTTTAAATTAGTCTAGTTAGTACTGTTGCCAAGGTGCTTCTTAAAAGCTCTTAACTGCGTCTTACGTTTTCCTGTGCCTTAGTGTTTTCAAGTAGTTTTTCATCTGTTTACTGATACATCCACTAAAAGTATTTGGCTTTTTAAATTTTAAGTACTTCTAACTAATACTCCTAGGTTTTACAGTATGGCTCCATAGTTGAACCTTTTTCTGTGCTCTTGTGTTATTTTCTTCCTATTTGCAATGTTTATTTAATATTTCCTTTAAGAAAAAGAAAGAGTATAGACAACTTAAGTAACTTTTTTAATAGTGAAGAAATTTTATGTTTCATATTTAGATCTAATTGGAATTTAATTTGGGGCTTTTATTTTGGAAAATTTTAAATATATCCAAAAATGGTAGTGAATCCCTGCTTACACAGACCTAGCTTCAAAGTTTGGCTAGTCTTGCTTTATCTGTGTCTCTGCCTACAATCCTCACGCCATATTATTTTAAAGCAGATTCAAGACAATGTATCATTTCATTTGTATCAATCTCCAAAAGGTAAAGAGTCATCTTTTTTTTATTATAACCATGATGTCATTATCATACCTTTTAAAAAAGATGATTATTTTATATCGAATGTCCAGTCATCATTCCTTTCTGATTTACCTCATGATTCCTCTTTGATGTTTCTGAGTTGGTGGGTGTATTTTTTGATTCTCTTTTTGTCTAGGTTCAATCCCAGTCTTTTTTTTCACTTATACTGTTTATTTGTTGAAGAAATTAAGTTTTTTGTACTTTCTTCAGTTTGGATTTTGTTAGTTGGTTCCCGTAAGGTTGTTTGTTTCTCTAACGTCTATATGTCCTGCAATTTGGTAATTGTATCTACTCACTTGATAAATTCAAATTCCAATTTTGGGGACGACAGGACTACTTCATAGAGTCAAAGTACATTTGTAGTACTTTTAATACGTCTTATGTATAAAGATTAGCTCTTTTTAGTCTTAGCTGACATTACCTAACATTCTGGGACAGTATACTTAACTGTTTATCTTTTTTTTTTTAAGGTGTCACTTCTTATGACCTTTCATTGTTAAGTCTAATTATGTATGCTAGTCCCTGTATATGTTTTTATATTACTTTTCTAGCTATATGCACTGTTTTATACTTAGGTACTTCCGTCTGGTGTTGAGTGAATCTGGGAAGAAGTTTGTGATTCAGAGATGAGAACTGGATTGAAATCCTAGGTCCATCACTAAGAAATAGTGATCCTGGGGATTGGGACAATATCTCCAAACTTTCCCATCTATAAAATAGGATGGTATTTTGTTTTACAGAGTTCTTGTGAGGATTAAATTTGAAACACTTAGCATAGTGCTTGACATAAAATAAACTCTTGAAATGCTACTTTTATTGTGCAAAGCACAAAATAATTTATAACAATTTATAACATGTAGAAAAAAATTAAAAGATATAGTGTTTGAAGGAATAAAGAAAATGTCAAACTAAATTATTTACAAGTATGTAAGAACTGTGTCTTAATCCATAAATCATTATTTTCAATGTGTATTCACCTAAATAGACACATTAAGCAACCCATAGAACTCATAAAAATATCTCTGTTATGTATGCCTTGTGTTGTGTTTAGCAAATCACAAATGCCTTTGATATTGTAAAGCATATTACAGAAACTCTTTTGAAAGACACGTTGAGGAATAAAGTCTTTGGAAAGACATATTGCAATTTCCATCTGCTCATTTTTTTTCAGCTTGTTTTGTATTTCTTGAGGTTTTAAAGATGCTGCTAATATAAAATATTTCTTCTAAAATATATAAAGATTTAATGAAGGCAAATTGAAGTGGACAATCTATCCTTAAAGAAACTGAACAGAATCAAGAAAACTAACTCTAAAATGTGATTCCCAATTCATAGTCTCTGATAGTAGATGAGCAGTATATACAAGAAAGGGGGCTTCCCAGGTGGCTCAGTGGATAAGGAACCCGCCTGCCAATGCAGGAGATGTAGAAAGCATGGGATCAATCCCTGGGTCATGAAGATCCCCTGGAGAAGGAAATAGCAACCCACTCTGGTACTCTTTCTTGGGAAATCCCATGGACAGAGGAGCTTGGTGGGCTGCAGTCCCCATGGGGTTGTGAAGAGTCAGACACAACTGAATGAGCCCACATTTACAAGGAAAGCACGTTACAGTGTGCTTTCCAGTTTTTCGATACACTGTCCCAAGTTGGTAAGAAATCATTTTGGCTTACCAGAGTCCATTAGCCAGAAAGTTAAATATAGGTAGAGTAACATAATGCATTCCCACGTTGGAACAAGTTGATAGCTCCTCATGACTGTGCATAGATCTAGCTAATGAATTATTAAATATGAATAATTTTGTTAATGTGCAACAATAGCCAGGCGTGTTTTGTACTTAAGATTAAGTCCAGTTAGCCCTGTTTTGGAGTGTCTTCTTTTGACATAGGAATTTTGCTTAGTTTATAAATTCTCAGGAGAGTAAGTTTCGATCCCTGGGTTGGGAAGATCCCCTGGAGAGGGAAATGGCAACCCACTCCAGTATTCTTTACCTGGAAAATTCCATGGACAGAGGAGCCTGGCTGGCTATAGTCCATGGAGTCTCAAAGAGTTAGATACAACTGATTACACGTGCACACACCTGGAGAATAAGTTAGCAGTTCAGTTCAGTCGCTCAGTCATATCCGACTCTTTGCAACCCCATGAATTGCAGCACTCCAGGCCTCCCTGTCCATCACTGACTCTCGGAGTTCACTCAGACTCACGTCCATCGATTCAGTGATGCCATCCAGCCATCTCATCCTCTGTCATCCCCTTCTCCTCCTGTCCCAGCATCAGTCTTTTCCATTGAGTCAACTCTTCGCATGAGGTGACCAAAGTACTGGAGTTTCTGCTTTAGTAAGTTATACATAATTCTAATTATGAATACTTTTTTATAGTGAAAATCACTCAGTCATGTCCAGCTCTTTGCAACCCCATGGACTATAGAGTCCATGAAATTCTGCAAGCCAGAATACTGGATGGGTAGCCTTTCCCTTCGCCAGGGGATCTTCCCAACCCAGGGATCAAACCCAGGCCTCCTGCATTGCAGGCAGAGTCTTTACCAGCTGAGCCACAAGGGAAGCCCAACATTTTATAATTTCCACACAAACTTCCCCACATCAGGTAAAATTTTTCACTCAAAAAAAAAAAAAAATTCTTATCTAGATACTGGTGACACACCCCGCCCTGGCCCCACTTTTGTTTTTCTCTTTGGTTGTACCATCGTGGCTTGTGGGATCTTAGTTTTCCCACAAGGCCTTGAATCAGACCCTCTCAATGAAAATGTGGTGGAGTCCTAACCACTAGCCCAGCAGGAAATTCCCTTAGATAGCCTTTATTTTTGTAAGAGAAAGAAGATATACATTGAAAATTCAATTTGTTTTTCTTGCTATTTGTTTTCATACAATATTAGCAATCATTAAAGAACATTCATCACTTGTAATTTTTAAAAGTGATTTAAGTATGATTAAAACTTTTTATTAACCGTTAAACCATAATGGTATGATACATTTGGTTTATATTTATAAGTTTGGTATTGAATGGGTTTCTGAAGTGTGGTTCATTTCTCATGAAGCCAAATAAAAATTTTAATCCTGTAATCTGCACATAGCAACAAGGGGGATTCTTTAAAACTGTTTAAGTCACATCGGTTCAGAACTCTCCAGCCACTTTTTATTTTGCTGCTTACCAGCCTCTACTTGGTCTAGCTCTGCGGCTCCCTCTGACCTCATGTACCACCACCCTCCCTCAGTCACTGTTCTGTGTCAGTCTAATAAGATGCCTGCATTCACAGAAGCTGCTCTGCTATTATTTTAGCACAAGCCACTTCTGCTACTTTTATTTACATCTGTCCATCTGCCGCCTCTGGGATGTAAGCCTCTTGAGGGCAAGTCCAGATACTTCTGTTGCTGTTGCTGTTAAGTCGCTTCAGTCGTGTCCGACTCTGTGCGACCCCATAGACGGCAGCCTACCAGGCTCCCCCGTCCCTGGGATTCTCCAGGCAAGAACACTGGAGTGGGTTGCCATTTCCTTCTCCAATGCATGAAAGTGAAAAGTGAAAGTGAGGTCGCTCAGTCATGTCCGACTCTTCGCGACCCCATGGACTGGAGCCTACCAGGCTCCTCTGTCCATGGGATTTTCCAGGCAAGAGTACTGGAGTGGGATGCCATCGCCTTCTCCACCAGATACTTCTAATAAATCATTATTGAGTATTTGCCGTGTCCCAGTAACAATAGTGACAGCATTATTATTAATATTAGTTTGTGGTTGAGAAAATTGGCCACAGATAAGTCCAGAAACTTGCCTGAAATAACACATCTAGAAAATAGAGTCTAGATTTAAATCTAGTGTGAGCTTTTAGAACATATATTTCACAGTTTTTGCTAACTTGTACAAGACATTACTGTAATAAAGGTGAATTACTGGTTTTACTTAAAGCAGTTAAAAATTACTTGGAAGAAGTTTATAAGCTTCTGAATCAAATTCAATAAGCGTTTTATTCTCTTTTTCCCTATATGTACTGGTCATAAAAGAAAATTTTTCTAGCCTCTGAATATTATCTATAAGTAGGATGCCCTTCAATGATCAAGAAGCAAACAGTTGTTTTGTCAGTGGAAAAGGAAATCTTAGCTATTACAATGAACTTACTCATTGTAATTAATCCTAAAAAAAAGTTCATGACAGTCATAAGCTGTATCATAGGTTCAAAATTACCCTGTAATCAGCTTCCACAGCTTTAATAAACTTCCCTCAATTCTTTGATCTTTATATTATGTCAGTTAGCTGTGCCTGTAGTGCTGTGTTGTATTAATCCCTGATATATGTCCAGAGTTTCCCAACTTTTCTTACACTCAGCTTAAATTGGGTAATTTGAAAATAATTTTCCTTTAGTTCAATATGTGCCTATCCAAGGAGGATGGCATAGGTTGTAAATATCTAAATGGCATACAATAACTGAAAGTACATTACTGGTATTCTTACTAATAGGGATCCTTCAGTGAGTGCTTATTAAATATCTACCATGAGCACTGTATAGCACTGTAAACTGAGTGACAGACCTTACGGTTCCAGTGCAGCCTATGGTTCTGTTAAGTGGATGCACATAACAAGCACATGAAAAAGACAGAATAATATAAGATAATGCATAAGGTAGCCAAATTTGTGGTATAGGTAAATACCGTAGAAATTCGGGGAATGGAAAGCACAATTAAGACTGAGCAAAAGCTTAATGAAATAGATAAATCCTGGTATTTCAAAAATGCATATCTGCCGAAAGGACGATAAGGCCGAAAAAGGTATTAAACATGGAATGAAACATCTGAAACACAGGTCAAATGATGTGGTCGCTAATAAGAACCTACTGCTGAGTGGTTCCAAGCAGACGATGACATCAGTGATACTGTCTCAGAAACTGTTCTGTTTCAAAAGGAAGTTCCCCTGCTATCCCCAGATAGTCCAGATTAAATAAAGTACTGGTGTTTGATGGTATGTGTTTGTTTGAGAGTCTGAAGGGAAATAAATTATATAGGTTTCAGAATTTTAGTAGTAACGTTCTGGGAACAGTTTCTTTAATGTCAGAAAAGTTGAGTCTAGTTTTTGGGATTTGAATGTCATTTGAGTAAATCTAAGTTTAATCATGGATGAAAGTGGGAGAAAATATTGCTGACTTAATTTAAAATTTTTAAATAACACTTAAAATTTAAAAATAACAAGTATTAGAGTTCACTTACAGGTAGTTCTATAAACTCAAACTATCATTGCTGAGGTGCAGGATTTCTCATTATTCTATTGATAGGATTTCTTATATTCTTTCAGTTAGTGTTTGATATTTGGGAGTATAGATGAACTTAATCACATAGAAGTAGAAATACCTATAAGTGATATGGTCAAACTGTACAATGTCAAGCATTTGTGTCTACAAAGGTGTAATTTTCATATATTGTCCCAGTGTAGGACCTTTCATCATTTTCTCCTCTTAGAAGGGTTTTATGCTTTTCTTTAAAGCTTAACTAATTTTGGTGCTTTCTTTTACATTATTTTCCTGAAAGAGTCTCATAATACAGTTAATAATTGTTGTTATTTAGTCACTAAGTCGTGTCTGACTCTTTGCCACCCCATGGACTGTATGTAACCCACCAGGCTCCTTCGTCCGTGGGATTTCCCAGGCAAGAATACTGGCGTGGGTTGCCATTTTCTTCTCCAGGGGATCTGAAGAAGGGATTGAATCTGCATCCTCTGCACTGGCAGGTGGATTCTTTACCACTGAATCACCAGGGAAACCCAATACAGTTAATAAAATTATGTTAATAGGATATTTTAAATAGGTTGCCACATATTTTAAAAGATAATTTGTTATGAGTATGCCCAAGCTGAACTAACCTCTTTGAGTTTCAATTTTGTTTTTAAATGAGGGGTAGAAAGAGTAATTTGAGGGAAGACAAAAGTCAAGAGACTTTGTACATTTCTGTATAGAATGAGGATAAGATCTACTACCTTCTAGGACTGTTAGAATTAAATGAAATAATATATTATAAAAAGGTTTACCATTGTGTTATCAATAAATTCTGGTTCTTTGGTCTTGTTTAGTCATGAGGTAACCTTAAAAAGCTGTAACCTAAAATTAAAAGATAAAGGTGAACACTCACTCCTTAGTTCCAAAGAGTAGGAATTTAAAAGTTGGCAAAACTTTTTAATAAACTTTAAACCCCTTTAACAAAATCTTTACGATTAATTTTAATAGCTACTATTTTATTGTACCTGTAAAAACTAGAATTGGGATATATAATGCTAATAATTCTTATGCTATATCCATTTTTTAATACCCTGGGATGTTTGATTTGTTTTTGAGACCAGTTTAACATACACATCTGTTGATAAAGATAAACATCACACTGTCCTTTCTTTTTTGAGAAGAAATTGATTTACTAAATAATTACTAAATAACCTATTTAAGTGACCTTAAGCAGTTGTCAGCAATAGGAAAGNAGATGTGTATAAGAGACAGGTTTAACATACACATCTGTTGATAAAGATAAACATCACACTGTCCTTTCTTTTTTGAGAAGAAATTGATTTACTAAATAATTACTAAATAACCTATTTAAGTGACCTTAAGCAGTTGTCAGCAATAGGAAAGGTAGCTTCACAAGTAAACTTATACACAAAACAATGCAAGTCTGAAGCTGCTTTAAGTACAGAGTAGGACTGTTTCTGGTTTTTAAATAGGAATAATATTCCTGTACTTAAAAAAAAAAAAAAGGACCTCAGGAGCATATGCTTTCAAAATTTATTAGAAATGGCATTTGAGAAATTTGTGCTTGCATTGATAATGTGTGTCATAACATATATACTTGAGTTTATAATGACTGGTATTTCCAGAACAATTTTCAAATGTTTTATGCTGAATATGTCACTAAAAGTTATTCTGGCAAGTGGGAATCTGTGCTGTAGTTATTCAGAGTCATAAATAGAATATTACTGTTGTATCTAAATGTAACATTTTACTAGCTTTTATTTTGTCATTAAAAATAATAGATTACTATTTTTCATGAACACTTTGTAACTAGAATAATCCTATAGAGTCATTGAGATTGATTGGCCTATTAGTTGCTTGAAATGTTTAACCTTTAGGATTTTTTACTCATATGAATAAGATTGCTTGACATGCTAACCTGGTTTGAGACAAGGGGTGTGATGGTTGATGTACCAAAAGAATAAGATTTGCATATATTACTAGTTATTCCTTTTTACTGTAACTTAATTATAAAATGACATTAATTATAAAAATCAGGTGAGCCTAAATATCATGTTTTAACTATAAACTTCCTTTACATTGATGCATTCTGTATCTAAAAGCATAATATAAAATGTTCACTCTATTAAAACTCTTTAATGCTTTAATGGAGGAATGATTATATTTGTCATGCTGTTTTATTTTTCTGAGCACTTTCTTATATTCGGCACAAGCTGTTTCAAGCTTATCCTGTATTTTCACTACTTCAGCCCTGGAGTTGGCAATTTCTGCAAGGATCCCTGGTTTTGGTTGTTTTTAACAGTGGGACACATTTTTAAAAGAAATGTATGGTGGACTAGAGAGATTTTTCTGTCACAGTTAAGATGTTGCTAGAATTTCCTATGTGTAGGAACACCTACAGTAAAAGAGTTGGCACATGGGATAAAGACCTCTTTGGAAGTGCAGTGGTGGTATTTTTCTTTTGAATAATTAAGGTTTTACATTTTTGTTTCATATTTTTAAACCTTAAGATAATTAAGATTTGTGAAGGGTGCTACATTGCCGTTCTCTCCCCAACAATGTAATTTGCTTTCTGTAAATCACATAAGTATGAAAAGACAAATAGCAAAGCATTTTCTGTACAAGTATATATATTGTAGATAATGTGATTATGTCAATAAAATGCCCTCTAGAATGTACTTTTCCTAATGGTATTTCACGTAACAACCTGTAATTCACATACTAAATTCCTGTTTGGCTTTTGAATTGTTTATACTACCAGCTGATTACTGAGTAATTTAAGTCTCACTTAATTATGGCAGTACTATTCTAATTAGAGTGCTGAATGTTGGCACTTTATTTAGCAAGCAAATATAAAATACTTGTTTGTGACATTTGTGGAAATAAGTATTGAAGAATAATTTTCTGTAGATAATCTTAGGATATCTATCTTAAGTGTAGACATAATGCCTACTTTACTCCCAAACCAAATAGATAACTCATTTGGAATATGAAATGCTTTTGAACTAATTTGGAAAGAACTGGTCCATATGTTGAGAATTAACAAATTAACTGCTGCTGATGCTAAGTTGCGTCAGTCGTGTCCGACTCTGTGTGACCCCATAGATGGCAGCCCACCAGGCTCCCCCATCCCTGGGATTCTCCAGGCAAGAACACTGGAGTGGGTTTCCATTTCCTTCTCCAATGCATAAAAGTGAAAGTGAAGTCGCTCAGTCGTGTCCGACCCTCAGCGACCCCATGGACTGCAGCCTACAAGGCTCCTCCGTCCATGGGATTTTCCAGGCAAGAGTACTGGAGTGGGGTGCCATTGCCTTCTCTGATTAATGTAAAAAGCAGCAAGATTACATAATATTAAATAATTAAAACAAATACAAGTAATATGAATATTAAGAGTTAAAAGAACTTTAGAAATGTGCTGGAGATAAAGCCCTGGTGTTGGAATTTAACACAGGTAATCTCCCTTTGGCTATGTTGAGATATATAAGGAATAAGCTGAAAACAATAACAATATATAATTAACATTCCTTTTAGACTGATAAGGGTTTTTTTTGGCTGAAAGATCCATCATTTTATTTTCAGAAAGAGATAGCCAGAGGGGACGAGGGGGCAGAGATAACAGAGGCATTCCGGCAACACAAGAGAAACAATCCTAGAATGATAACATTTTTAAGATATGAGTTTTTTAGAATAAATGGTGATAATCTTTTCATGAATGAGTTATATATTCTTAATACTTAGATAATCTCTTAATAAAGAAAACTCAAATTATAGGTCTGCTTCTCATGTCAGATTACCCATATGACAAGGAGAATGAAGAACACTAAAGGTTGCAGGGAAGCCACAGGATAACCTTGTTTGTTCATCTACAAGGGCTTCCCAGGCAGTGCTAGTGGTGAAGAACCGCCTGCCAATGCAGGAGACTTAAGAGATGCAGGTCCAATCCATAAGTGGGGAAGATCCCCTGGAGGAGGGCATGGCAACCTGCTTCAGTATTCTTGCCTGGAGAATCCCATGGACAGAGGAGCCTGGTGGGCTACAGTCAGTAGGGTTGCCCAGAGTCAGACACGACTGAAGTGACTTAGCATGTGTGCATGATGCATGCATTCACTTAAATGACTGTTCACTGAGCATTCGGAACTCTTTCAGATACTTAAAGTACAGTTGTAAGCAAGTTTTGGTGGGGAGAGGTAACTAAAAAGTAAGCAAAATAATTACATTTTTTAAGTGTTATGAAGAAAAGGGACTGAAGTAGAGAGTGGTGAATGGGGCTATTTCATTTAGGGTGGTGATAGTAGGCCTTTTTGGAGAAGGACATGGCAACCCACTCCAGTATTCTTGCTGCTGTCCATCGGGTTGCATAGAGTTGGACTCGACTGGAGCGACTTAACATGCATGCGTGCGTTGGAGAAGGAAATGGCTACCCACTCCAGTGTTCTTGCCTGGAGAATCCCAGGGACGGTGGAGCCTGGTGGGCTGCCGTCTCTGGGGGTCACACACAGTCAGATACGACTAAAGCAACTTAGCAGCAGCAGCAGTAGGCCTTTTTGAGGATGTGGTATTTGTAAAGAATTTAGAGCATACAGAGTAAAGGAAGAGTGTTTTATGCTTGGAGTGTTTCACTCATGGAGTGAGCAAATAAGGAAGGAGCTGGTGAGAATATTAGAGAACAGTGTGGCAGGAGCGCGTGGAAGAAGAGTGGTAGGCTCAGGGATTTGTAGGTCATTGCATGGAGTTTGGATTTATTTTAAGTATATTAAGCCGTGGAATTTTGATAAGCAAAGGAGTGAAGTGATCCCGTCTATGTACCTTACTGTTGGTGCTGAGTTGAATAATGGATTGGAGGTTGAGGTGGGGACATGAGTAGAAAGGGGCACTGGTTAAAATCATGATTATAGCATAACAGTTATGGGATAGAATGTAAAGTGGGCAATAAAATGTGTGTGTTTGCCTCCTATTTGTGTTACTTTGGAAAGAATACATGAGAATTACTGTTATACAGTATTTGCTTTGCTTTGTTCTTCTGTGGTAATAGATTGTGCAAAGTGAGAGCCTGGTCCAATATGTAGGAATTTCAGTTAACAAGATGCCATGCAAAAGGAGGCTTGTATATTAGAATTCCAGCATCTGGAGAAGTGAAATCCATGATGCTTTCAAATTCATAGTTGATACTGAGCATGAGTAAGAGATTTAACAAAATTTTTTTAGCCTTAAATCTCATATTTAGCTTTTCATATATTTATATGGGACACAGAAGTCTTAGGCCAAGGTATCTTACCTTTTAAAGTCTTTGCTGGGGGTCAGTAAGCTAATTTTAGGGCTTAAAATAATTTAACAAATCTTTCATACTGTGCCTCCAAAAAGCCTGTGGTTGAAACAGCTGTGACAGCTCTTTAAAAAGAAATTTTGTGAGGGTATTACTTCTCATGTCATTCTGTTTGTGTATATGTTGGTTAGCAGGTGTTTATTTTAGTTCTCTCTATTCATATCTTACTCTCAAAGTCCTTATCTTCCATCCCCCACCTCTGTTACTCTCTGTTACCAAGAGATCATAGATTTCATTTATGGTCAGTTATTCAATATCCCATTTTATGTGAGGCATCCATTGTTAGGTACTTAGAGGGAAACAAAAATGCATAATATATAGTACAGTCAGTACTGATTAATTGAGGTAGTTGTGTTTTTAAAAGTTACTGCAAACACTGAATCTTAGTTTTTAGAGGAAATACAGGATTAGGTTCTTGTGGGCCTCTGATCACAACATTTTCATCAACCAGTTAGTATGTAACCTTGTTTTATGTGTATTTCTGTTTAAAGATGCTTTCTTTATTACATATATTGTTGATTCATTAACATTGAACCCAAGGCCAACTATATTACATGTCTTATATGAAGGTATTTTTTCTATAATGCACATCATAACCTCTTGGAGACACTAGACAGCACTTCAGCACTCAGCTTGGGGGCCATGTTAAACAACAAAATCAAGAGAAATCATAAAGATGTAAAAAAATATGGCACTGAGTAAACCAGAGAAAGGACATTTGTTTACAGTATGAGAACTGAAATGAGAGCATCACCTTTTTGACCTCATCTGGGACTGTAAGACAGTTAACTCAGAGTTTTGCTGCACAGTGTTCACAAATGACCATGAAAGTGCTATGAATATTGATTTTGGTGTTAAAAATATATTCTGGTGAGGAAATAAACTAACAGAGTCCTCAAATAGTCAACTCTACTTGCTTTTTAAACATATTAAGGAAATTAAACTCAGTTATAGCCATTGTACAAGGCAGAATATAATTATAATTCCTAAGAGTTATAAATGTAATGTTTATTTCTTCATAGGAAAGGAAGATTATGGGTTGGAAAGAGTCAGGAAGACTTCATTTTTGCATCTTTGTTTAAAATTAGGGTTGATTTTAACTGAAGAGGTGGGGATTCCGGGAGTGAACAGTCAGGTAAGAAAGTAAAGTGAAATGCTAGTTGTTTAGTCGCGTCTGACTCTTTGCAACCCCATGCACTGTAGCCCATAGACTCCTCTTGTCCTCGGAATTATCTAGGGAAGAATACTGGAGTGAGTTACCATTCCCTTCTCCATGGGATCTGCCTGACCCAGGGATCAAACCCGTGTCTCCTGCATTGCAGGTGGCTGCTTTACCATTGAGCCACCAGGGAAGCATGCTTAGATTTCAACTAGTAATACACTATGATTCTCTCATAAAGTAAATGAACAGAAGTAGTGGGAGAAAAGGCTGGAGAGATTGGTTGAGGACTATCAAAAGTCAATTAGGACTTTTTTAGTCAGAAGAAAGAAAATATTTAAGAATTATAATCCTTTTTGCTCAGTTACTTAATAAATATTTACTAAACATCTGCTGTCACTAAACCTGTTCCAGGTACTCAGATTCTTAAGTGAGAAAGACAAATTTGTGTCCTCTGGATGTTTTCAGTATAGAAGGTGAGACAAGCAAGGAAACAAACATGCCCATTATATAGTGCCCCAGTTTTAGTTTTAGTTCAAGGTAATAGAAAGCACATACTGTTTTTGCTATGTAGAGCATATAGCCAGTTCCCCAAAGTTGAAAGAAGATTTCTTGGAAGAAGTAACATTTAAGCTAAAATCTGATAAGGTGGGAATTAGGTAGGGGGATGGGATGGATGGACAGAGGATTTAAAAACCAAAAGAAAGTATGTGCAAAGACCTGGAGAGAATGGCCGTGGTGGGACTGAAAAAATAAATTGGTATCTCATAGGAAGGACTGAGGACTTCATCTTGAAGGTAATAAGGAAATCTTTGCTGGATTTAAAATGGGAGGTCAAATAGATAGGATTTTTATTTCGGCAGCAGTTCACGTTGGCTCTAGCCTGTTGGGAGATAGATGGGAAGCAGACTAGTTACATGGTTGTTGGCAGTAGTCCCTGTGAGTAATGGTGGTCACCCTGGACTAAGGTAGTGGAGGTGCATGTGGGAGAAGCAAGTGGACATATTTGAGAGATACTTAGAAAACGGAGTTGAAAGGCCCTGGGAATGGATTGGATGCTGGCTAGAAGAGGGGAGAGAAGTAATCAATAGTGATGTTCAAACTGTAATCCTGGATGGTACTGTCCACTGCACAGGAGGAGGAAGATGTTTCAGGGGAAGATAGATTTAATGAGTTTGTGGTAAGCTAACATGACCAACACTAAACAGTAGGAAGATGAATCTGTTTTGCTTTGGAGGAAGAATGAAAGGATAATACACCTGCATTGGAGAGATTGTTAAATTCTTTTGTAGGAGCCTAGGCTGGAGGTGAGTACCTATATTTTAAATGCAGAATGAACAGGTTTTGGAAATTAATAGGAAGCAGGTACTGTGGGAAGAGACTCCCAAAGATAACTCCGAACATCCCAACAACTGCACCCAGCCTGCCCAGCTTTTATCATGTGCTCTGAGATCATGTATTAGGGTGAAAAATAGTGAAGCTGCTTCCATGTTGCTACCTCTTAAAATACATAGAGACATTTTCATGTTAAAAACCAGCTCTAATTTGTAAGAATAGTCATTTTTTCCACTTTGGGACTGTTGGGGTATCTCATATGGGTATTGATCCTTGTGAAAAATGTTAGGTCTGCATGAGGGAGCCTAGAAAAGCAGCTACTAGTGTGAGAGTAAGGCCCATGGGGAGAGGTCATCCATCTCTTCCTGAGCTCTTGCTGTGTTTCTTTTTGTTTAGCTGTGTGTTATAAAATACCATAAAATCAGTAAAATATGCAGGAAAAAAGTATATTTTTACAGAAAACTAGTCAATCTAACCACAGCCTTGTCTAACTCAATGAAACCAAGCCATGCCTGCGGGGCAACCCAAGACGGGCAGGTCATGGTGGAGAGGTCTGACAGAATGTGGTCCCCTGGAGAAGGGAATAGCAAACCACTTCAGTATTCTTGCCTTGAGAACCCCATGAACAGTATGAAAAGGCAAAATGATAGGATACTGAAAGAGGTAATTCCCAGGACAGTAGGTGCCAAATATGCTACTGGAGGTCAGTGGAGAAATAACTCCAGAAAGAATGAAGGGATGGAGCCAAAGCAAAAACAATACCCAGCTGTGGATGTGACTGGTGATAGAAGCAAGGTCCAATGGTGTAAAGAGCAATATTGCATAGAACCTGGAATGTCAGGTCCATGAATCAAGGCAAATTGGAAGTAGTTAAACAGGAGATGGCAAGAGTGAACATCGACATTCTAGGAATCAGCAAACTAAAATGGACTGGAATGGGTGAATTTAACTCAGATGACCATTACATCTACTACTGTGGGCAGGAATCCCTCAGAATACATGGAAAAGCCATCATGGTCAATGAAAGAGTCCGAAATGTAGTACTTGGATGCAATCTCAAAAACCACAGAATGATCTCTGTTCGTCTTCAAGGCAAACCATTCAATATCACAGTTATCCAAATCTATGCCCCAACCAGTAATGCTGAAGAAGCTGAAGTTGAACGGTTCTATGAAGACCTACAAGACCTTTTAGAACTAACACCCCCAAAAGATGTCCTTTTCATTATAGGGGACTGGAATGCAAAAGTAGGAAGTCAAGAAACACCTGGAGTAACAGG